>CM068297.1:31030441-31461232 GCA_034768395.1 Linum lewisii
TGAATTGAACTTTGTCAAGAAGCTCAACAAACCTTTTGAAATCCTTCTCCATGGAATCCGGCTTCAAACGAGAAGGGTAAGGCGGCTTAGGCTTGTACGGAGGCACAACCGGTGCGGGAGGAGAGATCGGAGTAGCACTCGTCGTAGCCTCTTGAGAACCAAACTTATTGGTAGTCTAAGGGGCTTCTTTAGACTTGGCTACTTTATTTACCACTTCCACATTATCCATGTCATCATCGGAGTCAACATCTTCCACCAAAACAAAGTCATCACCTTGAGTTACCTTAGGTGTGGCATCTTGGATTTGCTTACCACTCCTCAATGTTACCATCATAAGCTCCTCGGGACCCTTGGGATTGATCTCGGTGTTGGCGGGTAGACTACCTTTAGGTCTCTCCGAGAGTGCCTTGGCAAAATGACCCAATTGAGTCTCTAGGTTGGAGATGGAAGCTTGTTCATTCTTGAAGAGTTGAAGAATAGCCGCATTAGTGTCTTCTTGAGATGTAGAAGATCCACCCTCTTTGTTTTGAGGAGGCTTGTTGAAACCGGGTGGTCCACTACCCTTGTGGTTATACATTCCCGGTGGATTAGAACCTTGGTCACCACCTTGATTACCTTGAGTATACCCTGTGTAGCCTTGGTATCCTCCTTGATTACCTTGGTTATAACCCTTGTTATAACCACCACTTTTATTACCTTGGCCTTGGTACCCTTGATTAGGGTTGGTACAACTACCTCCTTGGTTCCAAGTACGGTTGTAGTTACCCCCTTGATAATTCCCTTGAGGGAAGAAGTTACCATGGAATCCTTGACCTTGCACAAAGTTTACTTCCTCAATGTATTCACTTTGATTAGGCTCGGAAGTTGCGGAAGGGCAAACATTAACATCATGGCCTTGACCTCCACAACACTCACACCAAAACACCAAAGCAACCGGGGGATAATCCAAAGGAGGAGTGGGAGCCTTTGATGATGAAGCCTTAGAAGGAGGCTTAGGCATGCTAAGATTGCTTACTTGTGAGGCCATGGCATCAATCTTCGACACGACGAGAGCGATCATGGGATCATCCTCCTCACGGTGTTCGGTATCTTTGGCTTCTTCCCATAGTTAGAAGGCTCATTTGGCGCATCAACACTTACGGCCCAAGAATCATATTGAGTGTCGCTTCCATATCTCAACTTGGGAGGTTGTTGTCTAGCCCAACTCTTTGTTTTGTTGGCCATCTCCGCGAAGAGATCAAGAGCACCTTCAGGAGTGAGCATCCTCAAATCACCTCCGGCCGCTTGATTGATCATCCTTGTATTCTCAAAATCAAGGGATCTAGAAAAGATGTTCGCCAAGGTCCATCCGGCGGTGTTGTGGTGGGGACAAGACTGAAGAAGGGCTTGGAACCGATTCCAAGTCTCATGAAAGAGCTCACCATTATGTTGTGTAAAGTGGTTGATGCAGTCTTGGATTGCATCTGTCATATAAGGAGGGAAGAATTCTTCGAGAAAAGCTTCGGCTAGGCCCTCCCATGTGGTGAAGGCTCTACTCAGTTGGTTCTCCAACCATGTTTTAGCCCTCCCCTTGAGTGAGAAAGGGAAAAGTCAGAGTCTCACACAATCCGGGTGCACTTGGTCATTCTTCACCGTGTCACATATTTCCAAGAAGTCCTTGAGATGCCTAGATGGACATTCACCATCAATGCGATTGAAAACTACCCCATTTTGAACCATTTGTATCATGTTAGGCTTGAGCTCAAAGTTCCTAGCATTGACGGGTCGTCGAACAATGCTAGAGTTGGTCCCTTAAAGAGTAGGGCGAGCATAGTCCGCCAAGGTACGCCTTGCACCCCTTTGAGAGTGATCATCATCATTGGTATGGTGAGAGTGCTCCGAACGGTTGTCTTCATCATCGTGTTGAGACATGTTGTTGTGGGAGGTGTGGTGAACTTCTTCTTCTACAACTATATAAGGAGGAGAAAGGGTGGGTGGATCAATCACTTGCTCAAGGCCTTGAAGTCGTGCTTGAAGGCAAGTGAGTCGCCTCATGCACTAGCACAAGATACCTACACACAAGCACAACACCAAAGTAACACGACAATGTGGGATAACAAAAACAAGCAAACAAGTAACAAGGAAGCAAAAACTAAATTGGAAGGAAGTGAATAGATCGGTCCACTACTAAATGCTTTCTTAGAATTGAGAAGTCCCAAGCAACGGTGCCAAAAACTTGATGTGTCAATAATCAACCTATATGGTACGATTATTAACACTCAAGGTCGTATTCCACGAGGGCTCTCTCAAATACTAATACTCACACTCCTTGTAGATGGTCTAGACATTTAAATTGAGTTTTGGTTTGAAAGAACGAATCAAAAGCATAAACAAAACTGAAACAAGTCAAGCAACAACTAACAAGGAAGAATGAGGATCAAACAAGAGAAGAGGAGATCAACTTAATGAGGGATTTCTTCCTGCTCAAGAGTAATGAAAGACAAGTTGAGTCATAAACATCAATGTGTAATCGATTGGCCATGCATAACACTTAAATAGAATCAACTAACTCTCGCAAGAATGATTCACTACTCCTAAACCACATGAACTATGCTCTCGCTATAGAAACAAAGGAATGGAGTGCTTTAATCAAGTTCAATAAAATGCTCACACACCTAAACTCCTAATCAACAATCTCTAACACAAGGCAATGATGCAAGATACTTTCATATCAATCATAGAACACTAGAATAGAAATTACAAGGTCTTTCAACCCCTAATTGAACAAAAACCCTAATGCACACCAAGTGCTTGTAGAAATGCCAACAAGGAAATCAAGTGAAAATGGTTGTAATTGCGTAATTCAATCTCTCAAATCATCAATTACAATCCCTAAACCTTAAATAAACATCATCCAACAACTTTCATACATTGAATGACATAGAAATGTACCATAGAAACCAATCAAGCTCACATGACAATTAAGCACAAGGTTTAAGGACCAACTTCTTCCACAATGACTATGAAGGACTCAACTCAATCAATCACTCATCTATCCTAGCAGGATCCACCACCTCACGAAGTCAAACCCTAAGTTTAGCCTAGCATAGCCATGGAGAGGACCTGAAATGGAGAGGGAAAAAACACCATACCTTTCATGGATGATCCTTCAATCTTGCACTTGAAGTTGCTACTCCAAGGTGAGGTTTCAATCCTTAGCTCCCTTGACTTTGATATTCAATTCTTCCTAGGATTGCAGGGGTTGAGAGATGGAAAAACATCGGTGATCGTCGAGCGTAGTTCAATTGTGTCAAAGAATGTCCCCAAAATTGTATAGTCGCGACTTATATATGTACGCCGGAAAAGAGCAAAGTTCTTGGCGAGAACTTTGAAAGTTCTCGACGAGAACCTCTTTGAAAATCATCTTGGAAATTCTCGTCGCGCATTCTTCAATTCCTTAATACATTCTTGGTGAGAATGTAGAAGTTCTCGCCGAGAACTCTTGTAGGTGCAGAAAACTTGATTTTGCATTGGCCTTAACTCCCTCGTCCTAGCTCCGATTGAGCTCCCGTTTGATCCTACATGCTCCTTGTCACCCGTACTACCATGACAAGGCATGAAAATGCACAAAGACAACTCCGATAGACAATTAATTGGGTCCTAAAGTGGCTTCCGGACAACAAAGGTACACTTTGTGCAAAACAACTCTAAAAGGACACAAGCCATGACATTTCAAGATAAAAAACGGGAGATTCTTAAAATCAATCATAAGTCTAAAACACAAGCAATAATATCATATCAATTATCATGAATCTATTACATGGTATGATCAATCGATGTCTGCTTCAACACCGCTTCGTGAAAAAAAGTGTGTTTGAGCCAGCTTCAGCAATATTGGGTACGCTGGCAGTTGGAATGTTTCAGAATTTGAAGCATCACCCATTTCATACAAATCTCTTGGCTTAATATGTATAGGAATACACCATTCATTGCCTTTTACATCGGTGACATCATACACCATCGTCACAAGACTTGCTGCTATATATGGCTCATCTCCAGCTTGAGTGCAGTATGTATGAGATGAGAGAAGTTCCAGCATTCGAATCCCAAATCATCCTTCTTTTAACCCTACTTGTAAGAGTGTTAGCCCACTTGCATTTGAATATAGTCACCCATCATCCATAGTAGTTCAATTGAATAATGTATTCCAATTGTCCATAATATGGCATCGAACCCTCAATAGGGTTATTATCCACTGAACTACAATAGCCTTGAGTACCCAAACAAACAAAAACTCCAAAATTTTATGTCATCATCATCTGCTCTCGTTCTAAAGTACGAAATCTATAGTCGTTGACGTCAAATGTTCTGAACTTCTTTGCTTCAACAAGAGTTCCTCTCGCCATCATTTTCATATCCGAGGAATGAATCACTAACTCATCGTTAATAATCTCCATCAGAATAGATAAACAATTTTAGACAACCTATTTGGATTTGATGACACAGAATTGATCATAAATACTACTAACCGCCACTTGAACCATTTTGGAAAATCACGATGAATTGTTTTCTCTATTTCAGAAGTTGCTCTTCTTTGTGCAGCTATACCTCGATACTTGCGCTTAATGATGGATCTGTATTCACTAAGAAAACCAAGTACAAGATGTTTGTTAATAATCACATAATCTTTGTTTTTATTGGTTGAGCTACAAGAGGTTCATCACTTACTCGGTAAAATGTTCAACACTTATAGTGTTGATGGGCCCCAAGATAGAACCGCCCTCGAGACCTCAAGGGACCGAATGCCCTCCTTATTTGTACCGCTCTCTCCAGCGAGACCGCCCTCACCATGAATTGACGGAGAACACAAAAGGTCACGCATGTCAAGTCCAGCAGACTTGACACCCCTCTCACTGACCCTCTATCAGAGTATGGGCCCCACTACTGATGAAGACCCCGCATGGTCCACTAAGAGCGTGACACGTGGATCCCCATGTTACGTCAACTAGGCCCTATAAATACAAGGTCACCCATTGAGAAAAGGACAACATACACACTCAGGACCACACGCATGATTGATGACACTCGATTTGACGTGATTATCAGCCTCATTTAAGCGACATTTCCTTGCTTAAGACATGGTTTTTAGGGTAGAATAGCGAATATTCACTCAACTGCTCTATCTTGTGCCATTTGTGTTACTTTGGACCATTTCGGGTCTATTTGATGGTTTTCTAGTGTTTTCGTGATAGCATAGGTTTTTTTCCGTCAAATAAGTAGCCAAGAACGTGTCTAAGGCATTGGAACCTCGAGGAACCGCACCGGAACCATTCCAAGGAGTCGATCAAGCCAACTCAAATCCTGCCCCAATTTACACTACAGTTTTTGGTGAAAAGCCTTAGAGTTTTTGGCGAAAACCCTTAGAGTTTTCGACAAAATCTCAAGAAGAAATCGGCTGAGTTCACAAAGAGAAGTTTTCGGCAAAAAGTCCAAGTTCTCGCCGAAAACCCTAAGTCCGAAAATCACAGGAGAATCAACCGACGGAAGCCTTCATTTACACTCAAGTTTTCGGCGAAAACTCAACAAGTTTTCGACGAAAACTCCAGGCAAAATCCGGCGGTATTAGGGTTAAGTATAAATACTTAACCGGCGGCCCAAAAAGAAATATACCTCATAATACATCATAACTTCAGAATTTTGACGAGTTCTGGAGCAGAGTTTAGAGTTCGAAGAGCCAGGAAGAGATCATGATGCCATCCCTTCACCTCGGAGACTCGGGGCTAGGATTGAAGATTACCGGAGAGTGAAGCTTTGCCAGAGTCGTCTTAATTAGGTTTTACAGTTTCTATATGTTCTATCTTTTGATGATGAACTCTGTTTCTGCCATTGATTCTTTTGTTATGAACATGAGTAGCTAAACTCGTAGAGCTTAGACTAGATGCACCCTAAGTGACCTAGGGCTTTAAAGCGGTCACGGATCGGCGGTGATTAGATTCGAAATACAATCAGTTTCTCTTTCATGTTTGATTTGTTCTTCGTTGTTTATGTTTCTTATCTGGATTGATCACCTAGATTAGATTCTTGTTAAGCTAAGGATAGAAGCGAACGCTCGCCTTACTTCAAAACACCAAATCAACAATTAACCTATTCATTGGAGTGTGCCTTTCGTAGGAACCAGTTAGGGTTAATCCACTGCAAGAGTAACTCATAAATTGTTAGTAATTCCAACAGTTAGTTTAATCGTCGCAAGAGGCGACCGTACCCGGGCGACTAATTAATCTTGGTAGCTAGATCTGATAGAGCGAACGTTCGCCAGTCTTAAACCTAAGGGTCAGGAGTTATGGTGGTGTCTTAGAATTGATTGAACGAGAATTGAAATCCGCTGATCCGTTGAATGCCAATGCTCTGGTGAACTAAGGGTGATTCGAAGTCTAAGCTTGTCTGTCAGCTTTGTTCAGTCAACCAATCTTTCGATCTGTCTTTCAGTTTTAGTTTTTAATTTCCTTGCATTTTCTAGATTAGAAGTCGTGGAACTCACATCACGCACAAAGTGTTTCAACTTGAGTAATTTACCCTTATATTTGAGTAGACAATTGAAGAAGGCCCGTGGAATACGATCTACCCTAGCTTTTAGCTTGGTAGTTATTTGATAACCCGCTCTACGACGGTTCATCAAATTGGCGCCGTTGCCGGGGACTTCTTTTAATTGTTTGAAAGAAGAACTGGCATTTTATTCTTCTACTTTCCATCTTTCATCTTTCCATCCACTTTGATTTTACACTGGTTTTGTTTGTTTTTGTCATTTGTAGGTTGTTCACAGGTTTATGCACCGCCGCCCTCTCACGCGCTCCCAAACCGACAAGGCTAAGGGTATAGAGAGACCAGGCAGTTTTGCTCCACCAATCACAGATTCCAAAGAAAGGTAGAACCAATCCACTTCCACCCGTCACTCCGATCAAGATCGAGGAACTGAAGGAGAGTTCATCATCTCCATATTCACCGTCATCTTCATCCTCTTCATACACCGAATCACTTTCACCCCCTCCATCACTTTCACCCCCTCGATCTTCTATCACCGTGCCGCGCATCGAGGAGATCCTGACTATGAGATCAACATTCCTTTCTTGACTATGATCTCTAGGGATCTACAATTTGAAGGCAGGCCATTACACAATCCGTGCACACATCTGGCGGATTTCCTTGATCTCTGTGGCACTTTCAAGAATGGGAATCTCGACAAAAACACTCTTTGCTTGAGAGCTTTCCCGTTCTCTTTGAAAGGCGCAGCTAAGAGGTGGCTCACTGGCAAACCACCTGGCTACTACACTGACTGGGAGACTCTTGCTCAAGACTTTGTCGAAGAGTACTTCCCTCCTTCCAGAACAACAGCCTTCAAGGACAGCATCGCCAGATTCTCTCAGAAGGAAGGAACGAGCTTATATGATACTTGGAATGAATTCCAAGAACTTCTTTACAACTATCCTCACCACGGTTTCGAGCAGAGACAGTTAGTTGAAATCTTTACTCGAGGTCTTCGTGAAGAATCTGCCAAATGGGTCAATTCCCTAGCTGAAGGGGATTGCACTACACTTACACCTGAAGCTGCTCTTCTTAATTTCGCGAACTGTGCTTCCAAGTCAAGAAACTGGGAGCGACAATTTGAAGGATCAAGAAGCAAGATCGATCTCAAAGCAACCATTAAGGCAGAAGTTGAGAAGCATCTGAAGAAGTCTTCTACACCCATCAAGCCGCCGGCAGCCTCTGTCTATGTTGCTAATTGCGAGTGGTGTGGAGCTTGTGCGCATGATGGAGGCCGATGCCAAAACTTTGGTAAAATAGAAGTCTGGTCTGCCGAATAAGTCAATTTCATTCAACAAGGCTTCAACAACAATCAGAACGGTTATGTTGGCTACCGCAATTACAGACAGCAGGGGAATTATCAAGATCGACCTCCCTACAATGCTGGTGCCAACCAGAACCAAGGCCAGAACCAGAATACCTGACTAACTGGTCCAGCTCAGGATCAGAAGCCGAACCATCCACCGGTGGTGTCTACCAGCCACCGCACTGAAATCCGGGTAACTATGGAACTGCTCCTGGCAATTGCTAGAATTAATATCTGAACAATACCTATACAGGGCAGCAGCATCAAAAGGAGAACAACGTCAGTGAACTCGACAAAAAGCTCAGTCAGATCATCACCAGACTTGACGATCATGATAATCAGTTCAAAGCCCAAGCTCTTCTCAACCAAGAACAAATTGCATCCGGTCAAAGAATTGAGCAGGCAGTAAACCAGATCTCTAGCATGCTAACATCTGGTCGACCATTTGGCCAGCTTCCAAGCAAAACTGAGCCAAATCTGAGAAAGGAGCAAGCTAAGATGGCATCTATTCAAGAACCGACCAACCCGTCTACTAATGCTTCTTCTAATTATTGCATGACCAATGAAGCCCTGGAGAAGAAAGAAGCACAGAAGGAGGCGCCTAAGGAGTATGATCCTCCTCTTGCTCCGTACTACGTAAAGCCTCCTTTTCCCAGACCAATGCTACCAAACGCGAGGATCGAGACTGGCATGTGGCCAAACAAAGAAGGATATCCTGCCGCTCGTAGTAAGAAACCTTAATCACCATATCCAGCTAAGTGTTCCGATCCTGGTTCTTTCACTCTTCCTCTGGTTATTAATGATATTGAGATAGAACATAGTTTGGTTGATCTATGCGCGTCTGTCAATGTTATGCCTATGAGTTTGTTTGAGAAATTGAATATAGGAGAACTTGAACCGACTAGCATACAACTTGTCTTTGCGGATAGATCATTGAAAACACCTAGAGGAGAGATCAAAGACGTTGTTACTAAATGCGGTCCTTTCACGTTCTTAGCTGACTATGTGATCATAGATACTAGCAAGGAGGATTCTACTATTATTATAGGTCGACTGATGTACGCGTTTTCACGCGTGTGTAATCAAATAACTAATCTACCAAGGTAGACTAGATCGTATTCTACTCGAGGTCTCTTCTTCTTGTCTACTCAACTATGTTGGCAAATTACTCAGGTTTAAACAAGTTGTGCGTGGTGTGAGTTCCACGACTTCTAATCTATAAAACAAGGAAAATAAAAGACAGAAAGATTAAAAGGTTCACTAACGAGAAGATAGACGAGCTAGATTTCGAATCCCCCTTAGACTACCAAAGCAACGACAATCACAAGACCAGCGGTTTTTAATTCTAATTCAATCGGTTTCTATACACCACCATAACTCCTGACCCTTAGGTTTAAGACTGGCGAACGTTCGCTCTATCCGATCTAGCTACCAAGATTAATTAGCCGCCCGGGTACGGTCGCCTCTCGCAACGACTTAACTTAACTGGTGCAATTACTAATGATTTATGAGTTACTCTTGAAGCGGATTAACCCTAACTGGTTCCTACGAAAGGCACACTCCAATGAATAGGTTAACTGGTTGAATTGATGTTTTAAAGAGAGGCTAGCGTTCGCTTCTATCCTCAACTTAACAAGAATCTAAACTAGGTGATCAAGGAAGACAAGTTTAAGCGCCAAAGCAGGGAATTGTCTAGCGACTAACCCTAGCTTGCAAAAACCTAATTTAGGCGACCAACCAGAAAAGAAACATAAACAATCAAGAACAAAACAACCATGCAAAGAGAAACTGATTGAATTTCAAATCTAATTACCGCCGATCCGTGACCGCTTTAAAGCCTTGGGTCACTTAGGGTTCATCTAATCTAAGCTCTACAAGTTTAGCTACTCATAATGATAACAGAAGAATCAAAGGCAACAAAGAAGATCATCATACAGAGGAAGAACAGATAAGAACTGAAAAACCTAATTCTGACGACTCCGACTAAGCTTCGATCTCCTGGATCTTCAACTTAAGCTCCGAGCTCTCCGAGGTGGAAGGATGGCATCACGATCTCCACGGATCTTCGAACTCTCTAAACTCTATCTATCGACCGTAGAGTCGGCTGACTCTCAAAAGTCTGATTTGTGAAAATATGAATAATGAATGATTCCATGAATTAGGCCGCCGGTTTAAGTATTTATACTTAAACCCTAAGTCGCCAGATTTGTGAAGGAATTTTCGCCGAAAACCTGATGGAATTTTCGCCGAAAATTCCTTTGTAAATGGGGTGATCGCCGGCTGTTTCTCCATTGATTTTTGGATGCCGGGTTCACGGCAAAAACTTGACATTTTCGCCGAAAACTTCTTCTTCAAAGCTCTGCCGATTTGTTCATGAGTTTTCACCAAAAACTCCAAGGAATTTTTGTCGAAAACTTCTTTGTAAATGGGAGCATAATTTGGTACTACTTGATTTACTCCTTGGATTCATTATGGTGTGATTCCTCGAGGTTCCAATGCCTTAGACACGTCCTTGGTTACTTTATTTGTCGGCAAAAACCTGTGCTATCATGAAAAAACTAGAAAACTATCAAATAAACCCAAAAAGGGCCAAAGTAACCAATTCGGTAGGAAATAGAGTAGTTGAGTGAATATTCGCTATTCTACCCCTAAAACCACGTCTTAAGCAAGGAAATGTCGCTTAAATGAGGCTGATAATCACGTCAAATCGAGTGTCATCATCGACCCTTCATGGCAACAACCGGATTGCAAATTAACGTTCCGAATGGTTCTTTGACCTTGAGGGTTGGTAAGGAAACAATAACTTTTCGCCTTAAGGACGGTATGAAATATACTCCTAGGAATGAAGAAAGTCAATGTCTAGCTGTTGAAACTGTGGAGTTGACTCCGGTCAACTCCGTTACTGATGTCTCTGCTAGTGTTCCTAGATCAATTGTTGCTGCAGGTGTTGAACAGATGGTCATCACAAAGACCGGAGCCACGACACAGAAGCCGCCAAAGAAGAAGGAACTGAAAGCCTCTTCTTCACCGCTAAGCAAGGAACCTGGCAGGTCATGGAGGAAGAATCAGCAGAAGAAGGCTCAAATGGTCTGGAGACCAGTTGTCCCTCCACCCTATTCCGAGCCAGCTGCACCACCAATTCCTTCCAAGCCACAGAAGCCGAAGCAAGTAAAGAAGGAGACGCCAAAAGCATCTCCCAAGGAAACACCGACGATTACCAATCCTGGTGATATGAAGCCTGAGGTTAAAGAGAAGACGAAACCAATCGTTCTCATTCCTTCCATCGTCTTCCTTGCAGAGGATGATCCCTCAAAAGAACTCTTTGATCCGTTCAAGATCACCAATCACCTTCTCGATGGACGCACGAAGCTCACTCATGCTAACGGGAATAAATTCATGCTCGTCGGAGATACCCCGAAACTCTATTTCATGAACTTAGCATTAAGGAGAACCTGAGTTGGGATGTCTCCTAATACCGTCCAGGTATCGTCCAGCTCAAGGACGTTAATCAAGAGCGCTTCGTGGGAGGCAACCCCCGGTTGGAGTCAGTTTTTCATTTGTGTCGAACTCAGTGTTTTAGAGTCAGTTTGGGGGAGCCAAAAATGTCAGTTTGCATGATTTCTTATTTTTCGTCGTTTGAGGTTGTTCCGATTTTTCTCAAATTAGTTGTGATTTTCTGAAGTTTGCCGGGATTGCGAAAATATTTTCAATCGTGCAGGTCAAATTTTTTTGGTGAAAAGTGTTTAATTTTTTGACAAAAACTGCCCTTTAAATCCCACTGTGTTTTCTGATCGATTTTAGTTAAACTTTTTGGCGAAAACTTGCTGAGTTTTCGGCGAAAACTGATTTGAAAACCGGCAGACATTTTGAACTTGAGTTTTCGGCGAAAACTTGCACTTCTTTTCGCCGAAAACTCTAAGAAAAATCCAAAAAAATTTCCCCCTATTTCCTTTTCATTTTTTCGGTCACTCTCTCTCTCCCCTCACTATTCATTTTCGAAAAAAACAAACCCATCCCCTCTGTTTTTTGAAAACCACCGCCGCCGACCTACTTTCACCGCCGCCACCCGAACCAGCCGCTGCAGCCATCGCCGACCGCCGCCGCACCTCTCCTCTCCCTCTTCCGGTCATTTCGAGCCGTAGATCGTTCGAATCGGAGCTCTAGAGCTCCCGTTCTGCCAAACCCTAGTTTTTTCGATTTTTCACCAATTTTTCTCTCCTCGTTCATTTTCAGCCATCATGACTTAAAGGTAAGTTGTAGAGCTTTTCATTCCGAATCTTTTGACATGTTGAATGCTGAATTTCGTCGAGGTTGACTTTGGTTGACTTTTCAGTCTACCTCGATTTGCGTGCCGACTATTTCTTGAGAATTTTTGCTGAATCGATTAGTCTGGACTGTTCTCGCATGCTTAGGGAGCTATGTGTTGAAATTTGTGTGATTTGATCGAGATATGCCATGCTTAAAGATTAAATTTTTGTGATGTTGACTTTTGTGGACATGTCGGTTTGACCTTGAACTGTTTGTGCTCAATTAGCTTCCATGTTTGTCCATTCACGTTTATATTATGTGGTTGATTTTCTGAGCTAAATTATGCCGTCATTTTCCGCTTTAAGCTAGTAACTGCCAGGATTAGGGTTCAATGTGTTATGAAGTTGACTTTTTGAATGTCGGTTTGACTTCTGAACTCTGATTGTGATGATAACGTTCTGGCTATTCCTATGCATGTGTTGTGATTATTTGTGATTATCGGTTAATCTGCTTTGCTTACCCCCACTCGGTTTTCCTCATTTCTTTGTGAAATTGAGTTTTTCTACTAAGTGTGGGGTAGGGTTTTAGTTTGACTAATCTGGTTTACTTTCTTGCTATGAATTAGGAACGTGACCAATGAGCGCAGGACCAAGGCCAGATTCGACATTGGCTCCAGCTCCCGAGCTCCAGCTCCCGTAACACCGACTATCCACGGTCCTCCACCAGCATTCCCTAACCACGCCGGGTATCATCATACCGTCGCCCGCCTACCGGTGCACTACTTCAAGCGGTACCAGCAGTTCCAGGACACCCCAGTTGCTGACGTGCGCCCGCTCTCCCTAGAGTCTCTCCAAGAGCACAACGAGGACTGGCACCGGAACGTGACCAACTCTCTGGCAGCTGCAGGACTTTTGGAGCTGACCACCATGGCGGACGACTTCCCCGAGGTCGCTCTTCGGGAAGTCTGGGCCACTTTTGAGTTGGACAGGCACCAGAGACGCGTGCACAAGAAGATTGTCACCTTCTACCTCGGCGGGGTGCACAGACGCCTGACGTACGATGAGTTTGCCGACCATCTTAGCATCTCGCCCGCGCACTACCAAAACTACCAGCTCGATTGGGAGGACAACTCAGGTAGCGGAGAACCATATGATGAGCTCTTGAGTCACGTCACCGGTGTTCCGGATTCTCAGACTGGGAGTCATAACTCCAGTAGGTCACTCTCTCACCCTCTCTTTCGATTTATTCATAAGGTTTGGCGTAGATCCATTTTATTTGCTCCAGAGAAGGATGGCCACCACATTAGCAGAGAGGAGCTCATTCTCCTCCTTGCTATCCGAGAGGGCCGCCCACTTCACCCTGGATGGGTGCTGGCTCATCTCTTCCACAAGAAGACCAAGTCGGCCAAGCAGCCTCGCTCCCTCCTCGGTGGCAACTTTGTAGGCCACCTCGTTGCCTCCTTCGGTCTCGGCCAGTCATATGGTCCTGAGGTCCCGTGCCACATTGTACGCACCGTCGGTGGTGACTTAGCTGTTGAGTTCGACCTCCAGCTGGACTACACTCCATATGTGGCAGTCGTTCTTCCTCCACCCCAAGAGGACGAGTCAGAGGAAGAAGATGATTCTGAGGAGGAGCAGCCCCATCCAGAGCCGGAGTTTGATGATCATATACCCTCGCCACATCGCCAGGCAGGGTATGCATACCAGCACCAGTCGCCCCTTCCAGATCCACTCCAGGCACCTCATCCTCAGCACCGACCGCATCCCACGGATATTGGAGAGTTGTACGAGCGACTCCAGGAGGGCGAGTTACAGACACCGCCACTCAGGATGCCAGATGGATTATTATGCAGCAGCACATGCTCCGCACTAACGAGAGGTATGAGGCGCAGCTGGCGTGGCAGCGACAGGTTGGCGACGCCCTCCACATTCCCCCTCCCGATGCACCTGACCAGCAGTGATCAGGTTGTATTCCTTTTCTGGTCCTTTCTTTTTATTTCTTCTTTCCAGATTTCGATCCAACTTTTTTCTGTGTGGATACGGGACACTTGTTCCGGTTTCCTTTTTATCTTTCATTTGTTTTTGTTTTGCAGGTAGTTTGGGAGATTCCCTTTGCTTAGGGTCTACCTCCTTCTACTTCGCTTTGGTAGATTCCCTCCGCTCCGAGGATCCAAGTTCATCCCCTACACCAACCGTCTCGGTCCAGGTTCTTCTACTTCACTCTAAACTCTAGTCTTAGTCCTGTGAGGACACAGAACGATTTAAGTGTGGGGTAGGATGCTAGAGAACCCTGCATGAACTTGATTGCCCTTGATTGTGTTTCTGTGTGTTCCGTGGTTCCTTTCTAGTCTCTCTAACATTAGAATGGCTCAATTCTTGATTTTTTTAGGTTAAGTTGTTGTTCAATCTGTCATAATGATGCTTAGACTGCTTAACCTAGAACTTGAGAACCAACGTGTATACTTTGATGCGAAATTGCCTGGTCATAACAGATTTTTAAAATCACACTTGTAGTTTGTAGCTTTGATTGCATGAAAATGACCGAATCCGACTAGCAAACCAAATGTGAGCTTTTGATCCATTGCACGTAACTTGCAATTTCAATTCTTTTTGAGTGGTTTTCTATTTGCTTGAATGAGTTAGAATTTGCATGAGACCTACTCGAGACCACACGATGACACGAGTTCTAGAATGACAGGGGTGTCTACATTCAGCTACTAAGCCAGATAGCCTACCCAATGTTAAATCCATTAGGTGTAAACCCTTGAGCTTGGCCTGTTCTTTCAGTTTGATATACATTACAGCCATTCCCCATTCTTTCATTCCCCGTTGATCCCCTGTGGTTGTAGTTCTAGATTGACCTACCGGAAGTTGGTTTGTGGTAACCTGCCTTTAGCCATTAAACAGGTGGTCTTAGCTATTATGTCCAAACGTGTAAACCCCTCTAGCAACTAAAAGAAAGAATCGACACAAAGAAAAAAAAGAAGAAGAAAAACAAAAGAAATTTTGAAAAAAAAGTAAGAAAAAGAAGAAAAGTTCAAAAGTTCCAAAGTTCAATAATGTTCTTCTCCCTACATATGGAAGAACGAAGTCAAAAGAAAAATTGTGTAAAGAAAATTCAGTGCTAGGTTGCTTGAGGGTATCTTAGGACGAGCGTTCACTATTCCACCCGTGTCTAGTTAGACGGTAGGAAGCCATAGGCATCATCTATCTCATTATATCTCATTCCCAAAGCCATCATCATACATTCCCATCATCTATCTCATTATAAACCCTTGTAGTGTAGAATTCGTTACAGTTCTAGCAGGGAAGTCCTTCTTGACTAGTTCCTCGTGTTGTCACAGTGGTGGAGATGTGGTCAAATTCCAAACTTATGACAGAATTCAGTAACAGGAAATGATTGAGAGCTTAAACACGTCCTTCAACATAGAGACTGAGAGTTTCCCTTATACTAAATATTTCCTGTGTGAGGAGTCTGGTCGGTCAGGTCAAATTCGTGCATAATTGGTTGCTATTACTCATCGTGTGCGGTTTTTAGTTAGACCAGGTTGTTTGGCTGATCAGTATGCATGTTAGGTTTCTTGTTCTAGGAATTACCTGTCTAATAATTCATTGTGCATGCTTGAACTCCAATTTAAATAATCTTATCATTTGTGAACATGAGCGTGTTCTATTCAGTTTGCTTGAGGACAAGCAAAAGCTTAAGTGTGGGGTATTTTGATGACACTCGATTTGACGTGATTATCAGCCTCATTTAAGCGACATTTCCTTGCTTAAGACATGGTTTTTAGGGTAGAATAGCGAATATTCACTCAACTACTCTATCTCATGCCATTTGTGTTACTTTGGCCCGTTTCGAGTCTATTTGATGGTTTTCTAGCGTTTTTGTGATAGCACAGGTTTTTGCCGTCAAATAAGTAACCAAGAACGTGTCTAAGGCATTGGAACCTCGAGGAACCGCACCGGAACCATTCCAAGGAGTCGATCAAGCCAACTCAAATCCTGTCCCGATTTACACTACAGTTTTCGGCGAAAACCCTTAGAGTTTTCGGCGAAAACTCAAGAAGAAATCGGCTGAGTTCACAAAGAGAAGTTTTTGGCGAAAAGTCCATGTTCTCGGCGAAAACCCTAAGTCCAAAAATCACAGGAGAATCAGCCGACGGAAGCCTTCATTTACACTCAAGTTTTCGGCAAAAACTCAACAAGTTTTTGGCAAAAACTCAACAAGTTTTCAGTGAAAACTCAACAAGTTTTCGGTGAAAACTCCAGGCAAAATCCGGCAGTATTAGGGTTAAGTATAAATACTTAACCGGCAGCCCAAAAAGAAATATACCTCATAATACATCATAACTTCAGAATTCTGACGAGTTCTGGAGCAGAGTTTAGAGTTCGAAGAGCCAGGAAGAGATCGTGATGCCATCCCTTCACCTCGGAGACTCGGAGCTAGGATTCAAGATTACCGGAGAGCGAAGCTTTGCCAGAGTCGTCTTAATTAGGTTTTACAGTTTCTATCTGTTCTATCTTTTGATGATGAACTCTGTTTCTGCCTTTGATTCTTTTGTTATGAACATGAGTAGCTAAACTCGTAGAGCTTAGACTAGATGAACCCTAAGTGACCCAGGGCTTTAAAGCGGTCACAGATCGGTGGTGATTAGATTCAAAATTCAATCAGTTTCTCTTTCATGTTTGATTTGTTCTTCGTTGTTTATGTTTCTTATCTGGAATGATCACCTTGATTAGATTCTTGTTAAGCTAAGGATAGAAGTGAACGCTCGCCTTACTTTAAAATACCAAATCAACAATTAACCTATTCATTGGAGTGTGCCTTTCGTAGGAACCAGTTAGGGTTAATCCACTGCAAGAGTAACTCATAAATCGTTAGTAATTCCACCAGTTAGTTTAGTCATCGCAAGAGGTGACTGTACCCGGGCGACTAATTAATCTTGGTAGCTAGATCGGATAGAGCGAACGTTCGCCAGTCTTAAACCTAAGGGTCAGGAGTTATGGTGGTGTCTTAGAATTGATTGAACGAGAATTGAAATCCGCTGATCTGTTGATTGCCAATGCTCTAGTGAACTAAGGGGGATTCGAAGTCTAAGCTTGTTTGTCATCTTTGTTAAGTCAACCAATCTTTCGATCTGTCTTTTAGTTTTAGTTTTTAATTTCCTTGCATTTTCTAGATTAGAAGTCGTGGAACTCACACCACGCACAAAGTGTTTCAACTTGAGTAATTTGTTCTTATATTTGAGTAGACAATTGAAGAAGGCCCGTGGAATATGATATACCCTAGCTTTTAGCTTGGTAGTTATTTGATAACCCGTTCTATGACGGTTCATCAATGATACTGCAAGCTACTATGTTGTACGCTAAGGGCTGTTGGCTTCTGCCCTCACCAAAGGGCTCCCACCCTGTACTTATTTATTACCTGCTCTTATACACGTTTACATTGCCCCTCACTATTCGCACACTCACTGACTTCCTTGAATATCCACGCTGCAAGGTACTACCCATCAGGGGCTCAAGGCGTATCAAGGACGTCCTTACTCCCTTCAACATCCAGTTGAACCAACTTATTGGTCCACCAGTCCAACTGGACGGATCAATTGGCGCGCCAAATAGGGGCATAGCTAAGCGTCTGATTCTTCAAAGACAAACAACATGCAAAATCTGGAGGATAATCCAATGAGCGGTAACACCGCCAGGACCCCCATCACCTCAGCTAAACAGGTCATCCCTACGAGCATCCCCTGATATCCTCAACCTCATGAAACGATAAGATTAGGAGTGAGAGCGGCAGACAAACAACCTCACATCCAAATACAATCAGAGGGTGCAACCATCGGCACCCGAGCTACCAGTTCCGCCATCCCCCCCACCACAGGAGATCTGGCAGCTTAGGTGGCAGATCTGTAAAAGCAAAATGCCGATATGGCGACAATGATGAAATTTCTAGTCGCCTAGGTGGCCCCGGGTGGCCACAGGGAAGGACCTTAGGGCGGACTGGCTCTTGACATGGCGGACTCTAACGAAATGTACAGACTGTTCCTGCTGCGCCACCAGTCTAGTCCCGGGAAACTCGCCATGCGGCAGCCGCTCGACAAAATGCTTCTAAGTGTTCTTCCACCATAAGGATTCGTGCCGCCCACCATTAAGGCATATGATGGCACCGGTGATGCACCCCTGTTCACGAGGGCTGCCATGACCATGCCCCCACGGGCAGCATCCCCAAACTTCATGATGTGAACCACCGCTACCGTGGGCAGATGACCCTAACCACCGCAAGTTGATCTCCTAGCAATGAGCTGAAGTTGTGGCACCGGCACAAAAATTGGACTTTGACCCACTAGCTATAAAGAGCTAGGAACTAGTAGTGTCAAGTCGAAGGCGCTACTTCAAGAGATGAATGCTCTTAACGATAAGCCAGTCTAGACGACAATCAATTCCATGAAGGTCGAAAAGAGAATTGCATATAATGCAATAAGAAATCAAAGTTTAAGAGTTTATTTGATTCAAAGGTGTGTCTTACAATGAGGCATATTGGCCTCAATTTATAGGGAGGAGTTAGGGTACAAGCTCTCCTAATCCTCCTAAATAGTTACTTCCTATTCTAATACAGAAATAATAAAAAGAGTCCTATTTAGAATACTAAAGAGAACCTAAAATAATCCCAATCTACCCTAAAAGGAAGTACAATTCAGAGTTACAATCTTACAAAGGAAAGTATTCTTCCTATACAAGAACTCTAAACTTGGGAGCCAAGTTTCCCCAAAAACAGCAGAAATGGGTTCTGGAAATATTAGCCAAATAAATATAAAAAAAATCGTAAAATCAAGCCTTTTTTCAGATCATTAGTAGACTCCATGGGATACAACTTTCATGTTGGACATCAGCCCAAATTCTGTCTCTAGGTAGACCATATTCGTCAATCTTTGTCGGGCTACGAATTTGTCCAGAAATCCGGATTTGGCCTTTTATTACTTTAGTTTTAGCCCGTAGCTGCTTGGCCATGGGCTGGCCTCTTAGCCCTTCTCCTTGGCTGGATTCTCCTCCTTTCTCTCCTCTTGGATCAGGCTCAGGTGGTGGCCTGCTCTTGGCTCCGGTCATTGGCTTCCTCGGATCAGCATCCGAGCTCCACTCCTTGATGCTTAGGCCATGCATTACTAGGACTCAATCTAGCTTTATCTCCTTTAGTTATCCTCCTATTGTTGGGCCATTTGTTCGAGCTGATTCCTGGGCCTTCAAAGTAGCCAAGGCCTTTGGAAAATCCCAAAAGGTCTGGTCCATTCTCTTTATCCACTCAGCTCGATCGGCGGTAGGTCCTAGTTTTTGGCTATACGCTTGGGACTTCATCAGGGCTTAGCCTTCTTCGTTCCTGGCCAGGTCTTCAGGAAGGCTCTCAGAGGATTTCCTATGGATGGCTGGGGTCTGGGGCTCACGACACAGGCCTAGGGCCTAGTTCTGAGACTAGACCTAGTTCTCGATCGGCTCTGGGACCTGTCTTCGGGCTCTAGTGATTTCCAGTCGGGCCTTTTCCTCTCTTCCTCCGCTGATGCTCTAGGAATGATTCTAGAGGATCCCAAGGATCATCTTTTCCTTTAGGGCTCATGGAAATCAGGACAGGGCTTAGTGGAGGCCCTCACCTCGGGGCTACACTTGGCCCTAGGCTTGGCCTTGGGTCTAGACTCAGGGCTTTGGCTCTCTAAGGCTCCGGGGGGTGGTGCTGGCGTAGACCTGAGCCTGGTGTAGTCTCGGCCCGACATCAGTGCTGGGGCCTGATCGGCATCAGCTGTGTGCAAGTTGGGCTTTGTGGCTAGGATCACATCATCCCCGTCTTCTTGAAGAGGATTTGTTCTCGAATCCGTGCTTGATAATCCTTTAGAAACCATAGAAATAATTACAAGGGCGTATAGGACTTGACCTAGTGGTTCATTGGCACTTCATGGGATTTCGGGCCGTACCGGGGCTGGTACGGGGGCTCGGGACTGAAGGCTTCGGGCAGTATTGGGGATAGTACAGGGGTTCCGGCCTTGGGCGCCTGTGGGTACTGGGGCTGGTACCTAAGCTCGGGATGGGGCTCGGACCAAAGCTCATGCTTGGGCTCGGGCATGAGCTCGTGCTGGGGCACGGTACTAGCGCTAGGCGCTGGGGCCGGGTGCTGGTCTGGTGCTGGGGCCACTCTGGGGCTGGGTGTTGGGGCCTGGTGGTGCGTCGGTGCTGGGGCCGCTCTGGGGCTGGGGCCGCTCTGGGGCTGGGCGTTGGGGCCTGGTACTCCGCTTGTGCTGGGGCCGCTCCAGGGCTGGGCGCGGGGATGGTGCTGGACGCTGGGGCGGTGCTGGTGCTGGCGCTTGCACTGGTGCTAGCGCTAGGCGCTGGGGCGGTGCTGGGTGTTGAGCCTAGGCTGGGGTCGGTGCTGGGCGCTGAGCCTGGGCTGGGGCCGGTGCTTGGCAGGCGCTGGGCACGGGCCTGGGCACGGCGTTGGGCATGGCGCTAGGCCTGATGCTGGGCATAGTGCTGAGCCTAGTGATGGGCACGAGCCTGGGCACAACGCTGGGCACGGTACTGACCCTAGTGCTGGGCATGGTGCTGGCCCGGTGCTGAACCGGTGCTGTACCGGCTTCTCTTTCCAACATGTCCAATGTAGCTTGGACCTGGCCTAGGACTTGGGATACAATTGATACGGTGGCTTCCAGCTTAACTAGTCTCCTCTCTGCCATGGTTAGTAAAAACGAACACAATGACCTTTTTCTAGTACTCTTTTTTTGCCAGGCGCTGATGCCAGCACCGCACCCGGAGCCCAGGAGAGCCAAAGCCCCAGAGCCAGGAGACACCCATGGGAGGATGCTAACCCCCAGCCAGGCCCCGACGGCTGAGCACAGAGCCAAGCCAGCCAAGGGCCTAGCGCCTAGGCCGACACAGGCGTAGGGTCCATGCCAGCGGCCGTACGAGACATGATTTTTGTCGAGCCCCAAAAGTACTCGTACCTTTCAGGATTTCTTTGGCTTTAAGGATTCCCTAGTCCCCACGGACAAACCTCCACCATGCCAAGTCAGATTCAGAGAAGGACGCAAGGAGGGCACGAAGGACATAGAGCTGGATCGAGCTAGAGTGATGCCAAGCCATGACATCATCAATACAGGTCCGAGGAAGCCAATGCTAAGAGCCAAGATCAGGCCACTACCTGAGCCTGATCTGAGGGAGGATGAACGATCATTAGTGGTTCTGGACATGAAGAGAAGATGCCATGGACATCCGGACAGGAAATCCTAATCAAGCTAGGATTTCCCGATTTTGGAGAGATTCCTAGTATGAAAA
Source organism: Linum lewisii (assembly GCA_034768395.1). NCBI lineage: Eukaryota > Viridiplantae > Streptophyta > Magnoliopsida > Malpighiales > Linaceae > Linum > Linum lewisii. Next base: position 31,051,865 of record CM068297.1, read on the forward strand.
AGTGATGACACTCAATTTGACGTGATTTACAGCCTCATTTAAGCAACATTTTTTGGCTTAAGACATGGTTTTTAGGGCAAAATAATAGATAATCACTCAACTACTCTATCTCGTGCCATTCTGGTTACTTTGGCCCGTTTCAGGTCTATTTGATGGTTTTCTAGTGTTTTTGTGATAGCACAGGTTTTTTCCGTCAAATAATGTAACCAGTGACATGTCTAAAGCATCGGAACCTCGAGGAATCGCTTCGAAATTGATCCAAGGAGTCAATCAAGTCAACACAAATCCTGCCCAGTTTTACAAAGAAGTTTTTGGCGAAAAGTCCATGAGTTTTCGCCAAAAATCTAAGAAGAAACCTGCAGAGCCTAGAAGGAGAAGTTTTCGGCGAGAAGTCCAAGTCCTCGCCGAAAACTCTAGGTGAAATCAAAACAGAAGAAATAGTCGACACGAGCCAGGGTTTTAAAGGAAGTTTTCACTGAAAACTCCCCAAGTTTTCGGTGAAAACTAAGTTGTTTCCCAGCCGAACACGGATAGATATAAAAGAAGAAATCGTCGGCTAAAGGGAGGGACTTCATACTTACTTTTTGGACAAAAATTCAAAGACTTAGAATAGAGAGAGAAAGAGTGAAAAGGGGTCGAGGAGAGGATCGTGACGCCATCCTTCCATCTCGGAGAGCCCAGTGCTAGGAGTTGAAGATCCAGCAGATTGAAGCTTCAAGGATTCGTCGAAATTAGGTTTTACAGTTCTTCTCTGTCTTTCCTACCTGAGATGTGTTTCTTGTTCGTCTTTGATTCTCCTGTATTGAATATGAGTAGCTAAACTCGTAGAGCTTAGATTAGATGAACCCTAAGTGACCTAGGGCTTTAAAGCGGCCACGGATCGGCGGTGATTAGATTCGAAGTTCATTTAGTTTCTCCCTCATGTTTGATTTGTTCTTTGTTCTCTGTGCTTCTTTTCTGGTTTGGCCACCTAGATTAGATTCTTGTTAAGTTGAGGATAGTAGCGAATGTTTGCCTCACTTTAGAACATCAAATCATCAAGTAACCTATTCATTGGGGTGTGCCTTTCGTAGGAACCAGTTAGGGTTAATCCGCTTCAAGAGTAACTCATGAATCATTAGTAATTGCACTAGTTAGTTTTGTCATCGCAAGAAGTGACCGTACTCGGGTGACTAATTAATCTTGGTAGTTAGATCGGATAGAGCGAACGTTCGCCAGTCTTAAACCTAAGGGTAAGGAGTTATGGTGGTGTCTGTGAACTGAATGAATTAGAATTGAAAACTGCTGGTCTGTTGATTGTTAGTGCTCTAGTGATCTAAGGGGGATTCGAAATCTAAGCTTGTCTGTCGTCTGTCTAAGTCAAACAACCAATCATTCTTCATTTTAATTTCATTTCATTTCAGTTTTCTTGCATCCTAGTATAGAAGTCGTGGAACTCACACCACGCACAAACTATTTGATCCTGAATAAAATTGCCAACACATTTGAGTAAGCAAGTAGAAGAAGCCCATGGAATACAATCTGTCTTGCTTTGTGCTTGACAGTTATTTGATACGCTTCACAACGTTCATCAGATTGGCGCCGTTCCCGGGGACTCTTCTATTTCGTTGAAAGAAGAGTTGGCATTTTTATTCTTCTACCTTCCCATCTTTCATTTCCCATTACACTTCGATTTTACACCGGTTGTGTTTGTTTTTGTCCCTTGCTAATCATAGCAGGTATAGAATCAAGTTACTTCTGTCTCATCCTTCCCTACCGCAATGGCTGCTTCAAAGAGACTTGCGGACTACAGTAAGCCGAGAGCAACTAACGTTCGGTCTTCCATCGTCGTGCCTTATAATGACGACGATCCTGACTATGAGATCAAGATCCCCTTCCTGGGACTAATCTCTAGGGACGTGCAATTTGAAGGAAAGCCAGATGATAATCCTTGCACACATTTATCTGACTTTCTTGGTATCTGTGAAACTTTCAAGAGTGGAAACCTCAACAAGAACGCTCTATGTCTTCGAGCTTTTCCATTCTCTCTCAGAGGTGCAACTAAGAGATGGCGTAGCGGCAAACCACCGGTCATTATACAGATTAGGAGACTCTAGCTCAAGATTTCGTTGAGGAATATTTCCCTCCATCAAGGACAACTGCCTACAAGGATAACATCTCTAGGTTTGTTCAGAAAGAAGATGCCAGCTTATACGACACTTCCAAGAACTTGTCTTCAATTGTCCTCACCATGGGTATGAACAAAGGCAGCTGGCTGAATTCTTTGCTCACGGTTTGCGTGAGGAATCTGCAAAGTGGGTCAACTCCCTAGCTGGGGAAGATTGCACCGCTCTTACACCTCAGGATGCTCTTCTTCATTTTGCTAGCTGTGCTTCAAAGTCAAGAAACTGGGAAAGACAAAGAGAAAGTACCAAGAGTCAGATTAGCATTGCAGATGAAGTCAAAGAAGAAGTTCAAAAACATCTACAAACGATTGGTGTATCCCTCGATCCCCTATCAGCTACCATCTTTTCGGCTGACTGCGGATGGTGCGGAACCTGTGCTCATAACGGTGGAAGTTGCCTTAACTTCAGTAAAACAGATGACTAGTCTTCAGAAGAGGTGAACTTCATTAGTCAAGGAAAAGAATGATATTCGGATCTCTATTCCTACAAGGAAAAGAGTCCTTCCTAAACTAAAACACTAAAAAGGAAAAGCTGGAAATTCCAAAAAAAAAACAGCTAAATGGGTTCTGGAAGAATCAGCCAAATAAATACTAAATAAATTCGTAAAATTAATCCCTTTGGCATATCACTAGTAGACGTCATGTGCTTCAACTTTCATGCTGGGCTTCAGCCCAAATTCTATCTCCAAGTAGCCCAAAATCGTCAATCTTCGTCAGACTAGAAATCTGTCCAAAACCGGGAAATCCTAGCTTGATTAGGATTCCTTGTTCGGATGTATTTTGGCATCTTCTTCATTTCCCGTGTTCTTGATGCTCATTAATCCCTCCTTGGATAAGGCTCAGGTGTTGGCCTGATCGCAGCTCTTAGTATTGGCTTCCTTGACTCAGTATCCGAGCTCCACTCCTTGATGCTTAGGCCATGCATCACCCGAACTTGTTTTAGTCCTATCTCCTTCAATACTCCTCCAAATTGAGCTCCTGAGGCTTCAAACTATCCAGTGCAGTTTATATTTCCCAAAATTCCCTACAAAATTGGGAGCTCGTCCATAAATGCTCCTCTGTGACGCCCGACATCAGGTCCGGTGCTCGGGTTTTGCTCAAAACTTGGCCTTCTTCAAATCTGTCCGAGGCTTTTGACTTCTGTCTGGGCCATGTTTTCAAGGATGCCTCTGGAGTGTCTTTAGGTGCTATTTGAGCTCTGGAGCTTGTGGGAGTCGGTTTGGGGCCTAGACATAGTGCTAGGCTCGGTCTGGGGTCCGGCTCGGGGCTCGGTGTCAGCATCAGCTCCTGGCGGGTCATTAGCCTTACTCGTGCTGGGGTAGGAGCTGGGCCTGGTGCCTGGCTGAGGATCAGCATCCTCCTAGGGGTGTCTTCTAGCTCCGGGGCTTTGGCTCTCCTGGGCTCCGGGTGATGCGAACCGCCTTCTCTAGGAAGGGATCGACTCAACACCCAAAACTATATTATCAGCCCCACGAGAACCTAACTAATGAAACCGCGGAGAACACTTGAAATCCCTAAGTATAGACTTAGGAACCCCAAGGTATTCGGTCGAATTGGTGCCACAAACAAAGGATGATAGCCTTTGATGATAAACCAAACCTTAAGCTAAGCAACAACGAGCAAAGACTTGAAGGAAAAAGAACAATGTTCTGAAATTTCAATAATCAATAATCCGTCTTACATTGGCGGCCGAAGCCTTTATTTATAGCTCAAGGGTGGCAAAAGCCGGTTCCAACTCTAACAAGGAAAGACTAAAATAATCCTAAAAGATAGGCCGAGGAAAATATTAAAATAAACTAAGTTGTCCGAAATTAAAACTCCTAAACCGGCAAAATCGCGGCTAGGAAAAGGGCCCGGAACCCGCGCGGTGGCATTTCTGTAATTACCATGGGTTCCGGGTGATCGGGTGGTCGGGTGGCGTCCTTCGGTGCTGGTGGCCGGCTCGGCATCAACTGCTCCGGATCCGGTGCTAGGGTTTTGGTGATGCCGGGCTGTTCTGGCCTTCTGCTGGACATTTCCTCGGACAAGTGAGGTTCTTCCCAAGTCTTTTGACCTCCTGAATCTACTGGCATCAGTTTGGCCGCCAGATTCTAAGTGTGGAGTAGGGTTAGCCGAGGCAGGGGCTGGTTGGCCGTATCCGCCGGGGCCGGGCAGGGTCCTTCGGGCTTTTGCCTCCATTATTGATCTTCTGTCGGCCATCAAGGGTCAGCACCGTGCATCCTTCCATTATGAACCTCTGGTCTAGTTCCTCGTGCTTGGCTCGACTCCAATCTCCTAAGTAAGCTGTGACCCGTGTCTTGAAGGCTTTAACTTGGCTCTGGGTCAAGGGCAGATCTGGCCGAGTCTAGGGCACCGGGGGTTCATCATTCCCCTCTTCTTGAGGAGGATTCATCCTCGAATCTGTTTCTACAAAATCATCATCATAGAAAGGAGTTAAGTCAGCAACATTGAAAGTAGCACTTACACCATAGGTGTTAGGCAAATCTAAAACATAAGCATTATTGTTTATTCTCTCAAGGACAGTGTAAGGTCCGTCTCCTCTTGGCAGCAACTTAGATCTCCTTTGCTCAGGGAATCTATCCTTTCTGAAGTGGATCCACACTTGGTCGCCGGGTTGGAAGATTTTCTCCTTTCTTCCACGGTTTGCATTCCTTAGGTATTGAGCTGTCCTCTTTTCAATGTTGGCTTTGGCTTTCTCATGAAGCTTTCGAACATACTCAGCCTTGGTGTGTCCATCTGCATCCAAAAACTCGTGTATAGGCAATGGTGATAAATCCAATGGGGTTAGGGGGTTAAAACCATAAACCAATTCAAAAGGAGAGTATTGAGTGGCTGAGTGGACAGATCGGTTGTAGGCAAACTCAACATGGGGTAGACATTCCTCCCAAGTCCTAAGGTTGGACTTAATGATGGCTCTAAGCATTTGGGATAGAGACCGGTTGACAACCTCTGTTTGGCCATCTGTTTGAGGGTGGCAGGTTGTGGAAAACATAAGCTTGGTACCTAGTTTAGCCCACAAGGTTTTCCAAAAGTAGCTTAGGAATTCTGAGTCTCGGTCAGAAAGAATGGTCTTAGGAATGCCATGGAGTCTAACTATTTCTCCAAAGAATAAGTCAGCTATGTGGGATGCATCATCAACTTTATGGCATGCAATGAAATGAGCCATTTTTGAAAACCTATCTACAACCACAAAAATTGAATCTTTGCCCTTCCTAGACTTAGGTAATCCTAGAACAAAATCCATAGATATGTCTACCCAAGGGTGTTCGGGGATAGGCAAAGGGGTGTATAAACCAAAGGGTTGAAGGTGTGACTTAGCTCGTTGGCATTTGGCACATTGGTTGATGATCTTCTCTACTTCTTTCCTCATCCTAGGCTAGTAGAAGTGTTCTTTAAGGCAAGCTACGGTCTTGGCAACTCCAAAGTGACCATGAGACCTCCTCCATGAGCTTCTCTTATGACTAGGGTTCTGCTTGAATGGCTCGGGTAGCATAGCCTAGCTCCCTTGAACAAGTATCCATTCTGCCTATAATAATCCTCAAACCCTACATGTTGGCATGACTCAAAGATATCTTTAAAGTCGGGGTCAGTAACATATAAATCCTTGATATGCTCAAAACCAATGAATTTGGAACTCAGGGCAGTGATTAGGGCATACCTTCGAGAAAGGGCATCGGCTACCACATTCTCCTTACCTTGTTTGTAGTGGATGATGTAAGGGAAGGACTCAATGAACTAGATAGCTGCAGTATTAGCGGTATCAAATATCTAATCTACCAAGGTAGACTAGATCGTATTCTACTCGAGGTCTCTTCTTCTTGACTACTCAAAAAAGCTGGCAATTTATTCAGGTTTAAGCACTTAGTGCGTGGTGTGAGTTCCACAACTTCTAATCTAATGAACAAAGGAAAATAAAAGACAGAAAAGTAAAGGGTTGACTAACGAGAAGATAGACGAACTTAGATTTCGAATCCCCCTTAGATCACCAGAGCAACGGAAATCACAAGATCAGCGGTTTTCAATTCTAATTCAATCGGTTTCTATACACCACCATAACTCCTTACCCTTAGGTTTAAGACTGGCGAACGTTCGCTCTATCCGTTCTAACTACCAAGATTAACTAGCCGCCCGGGTACGGTCGCCTCTCGCAACGACTTAATTAACTGGTGCAATTACTAATGATTAATGAGTTACTCTTGCAGTGGATTAACCCTAACCGGTTCCTACGAAAGGCACGCTCCAATTATAAGGTTAATTGTTCAATTCGATGTTCTAAAGTAAGGCGAGCGTTCGCTTCTATCCTTAGCTTAACAAGAATCTAATCTAGGTGATCAATACAGACAAGAAACATAAACAATGAAGAACAAATCAAATATGAAAGAGAAACAGATTGAACTTCGAATCTAATCACCGCCGATCCGTGACCGCTTTAAAGCCCTGGGTCACTTAGGGTTCATCTAATCTAAGCTCTACAAGTTCAGTTACTCATATCGGAAACAAGAGAATCAAAGGCAACAATGAAGATCATCATACAGAGGAAGAACAGATAAGAACTGAAAAACCTAATTCTGACGACTCCCGCGAAGCTTCAGTCTCCTGGATCTTCAACTTTAAGCTCCGAGTTCTCCGATGTGGAAGGATGGCGTCACGATCTCTCCACGGATCTTCGAACTCTCTAAACTCTATCTATCAACCCTAGAGTCGGCTGACTCTCAAAAGTCTGATTTGTGAAAATATGAATAATGATTGATTCTCCCCTTTGGGCCGCCGGTTTAAGTATTTATACTTAAACCCTAAGTCGCCGGATTCCTTCTGTTATTTTCACCGAAAATAAGGGATTATTTTCGCCGAAAATGTTGGTACAAATGGACGGGTCCTCCGGCTGATTCTCCTGTGATTTTCGCCGAATAAGTTCTCGGTCCAAAAGCTGTATGTTTTCGCCGAAAACATCCTTCAGTTGGCCTTAGTTGATTTGTACTGATATTTTCGCCGAAAATAAATGGTTATTTTTGGCGAAAACTCCTTTGTAAACCGGGCAGGAATTTGTTTGACTTGGTTGGCTCCTTTGATCGATGCCGGTACAGTCCCTCGAGGTCCCAATGCCTTAGACATGTCCATGGCTACTTTATTTGACGGCAAAAACCTGTGCTAACGTAAAAACACTAGAAAACCGTCAAATAGACCCGAAATGGGCCAAGGTAACACAAATGGCACGAGATAGGGCAATTGATTGAATATTCGTTATTCTACCCTAAAACCATGTCTTAAGCAAGGAAATGTTGCTTAAATGAGGCTGATAATCACGTCAAATCGAGTGTCATCAAATACCCCACACTTAAGCTTTTGCTTGTCCTCAAGCAAACTGAACTAGAACACACTCAAATTCACAAATGACACGAGATTAAAACGAGATTCAATTCTAACGATTTGGTTTAGACTATTCCACGTAGAAAAAGTGACCTACACATGCAAGAACATCAACCAAACAAGTTTTCGATCTCACTAATCTCTGCACACTTCAAGTAGTAGTTTAAACAAAGCACGTTTCTTGGGAAAACAATTAATCATGATTAACCGACTACGATAACACCAATTCTAATCAAAAAGACTTTAAGCTCTAGCCATGATGTGGATGCGGAGGTAGGAAAAGTGACGTGGCTATCGACTCGACTTCATCCGTTTCTAGATCTGTATGTTACATGTTCTAGCTAGGACCGATTTAAACAACAATTTATTTCGAGTTTCGACTTATTCCTTCAATTTATTTACTGCATACTAGTGCTCGATACCGAACACTTCACTTAGGTGTTGGACTTGCCTAGCTCACAGTATTTGTGCCTTTGCTAGTGCTCAACCCGAACACTTCACTTAGGTGTCGGGCTTGCCTAGATTTTTTTTCAGCACTTTAAAGAACTTTACATTGATTTGCACAACTCGAATTTCACCACTCAAACACTTGATTTATCGATTTAACCACTTGATCCTAGCTAGTTATAACTTTTTACACGAGATTTCGAATTGGATTTCCATTTAATCTCAAGCCACAATCACAGGTGAACAAATATGGAGTGAAAAACATGGGAGAAGCTAGCATCTATCATCTTAGAACGGTGTTATCGAGCTTTGTTATTAACAAACCAATCAATTCAATTTATTCAAGTTTCAACTACTGAAGTGATTTATGATCTGTTCTGACCTAGACTCATTTAATATCAGTTCCAACACGTTGGTTACAGGTTCTAAGTGGAACAGTCTAGACGTCATTGTTCAAAATTGAAGTCAATTTAACATCAAAAGTCAAGAATTGAGCAATTCTATGCAAGAGAAATTTTAAAATTGAACCACGGAATCACAGAAAATCAAACAAGATCATGCATTATCCTAGAATCCTACCCCACACTTAAATGGTTCTGTGTCCTCACAGGACTAAAATAGAGTAGAGAGATACGAAGAACCTGTGAGGAGATGGTCGGTGTAGGGGATGAACACGGAGCGTCCGGAGCAGAGCGGAGTAGCTACTCAAGATCCTACAAAACAAAAACAACAAAAAGATCAAAAGGATACCGGGACAAGTGTCCCAGATCCACACAGAATAAAAGTCGAACAAAAAAGGTTAAGGGGAATTTTGAAAATATTTTGACTCTTTCTTTTTTTTTCAAATTCACGGCACGACACTCCTAGAGCAATCTAGATCATCCAAGCTCAATCAGTTCAGAAAAATTCACGCCGAAACAGCAGGCACGCAAAACGAGGTAGACCAAATATAAACTCATCGAAATCAATGATCGGCATGTCAAAAGATTCGAAATTGAAAACCCAACAACTAACCTTTAAGACACGACTCAAGAAAATGGACGGAAAGTGACGAAGTTGGCAAAAAACGTGAAAAACTTGTTTCGGGCATAACTGGAGCTACAGAGCTCCAATTTTGACGATCAAGTATGCGTTAGAATCGGACCAAAAAAAAGGAATCTAATTTCAAAACAACACAAGTTTTCGGCGAAAATATTGTGAAATTTTCGCCAAAAACTTCTTCACAAATCAGCAAAAATAAAGAAGCGGCTCACTGTTTGTTTTTTTTCGGGCGAGAATTTTCAATTCTCGCCGAAAACTTCTTTTAAAACCCTTTTTTTCTTTTTTTTTTTAAAAACCCAACCGAAAACAAATCAAAACAAAAGGAAATTAAACTGACACTTTGGCTCCCCCGAACCTGATTCGAACGACGAAAAAGACTGACTAAAAAATTCAAAAAAAAAAGGACTCCAGCCGTGGGTTGCCTCCCACGAAGCGCTCTCTTTTAACGTCCTTGAGCCGGACGGTACCTGTTAGGGACCCCAACTTAGGAGTTCCTTGAAGTCAATCATCTTCTTCAAGGTGTGCGGTTGAGTGCCATGTAGCACTCCAGAAGGGTGATGTAACCGGTAGTGCTCCAGTAGATCACGGTTCTGGTTGGATGACCAGTTCTTCTTGAATTCTCCTACTAGATGAGGGAGGAGGTAGTATGGCGCGGCATGATCAATGAGCTCCATCTTCTCTACAAGTTGACTCGGCGGAAGTGTAGGTGAGGGTATCTCCTCAATCTCTATGTGCTCCTCTTCGGCTTCAACTTCAAGATGGATTGGCTCTATGTCTTCATCAACCGCCACCGCCAAGGATTCTTCTAGCTCATGATAGTCATGGACGGGCTCATCTTCTTCTTCGAACATCTCCTGAGCGTGTTCTTCAATTAATTGATTTGGTTTCTCGAGCTTGATGTCCGTCGTGAGACGAGCTTGTAGTATTGCAGAGATATCATCTAAGGCGGATTGGGTTCCCGACGAGCATTGTTGATGTTCATGAACTTGAAGAAGGATCTCTTGGTTATCTCTAGCGCCACTTTGATGCTCTTGTTGGTGTATCTCTTGGTGAGCTTGTAGCACTGAAAAGATATTATCAAAGAAGGAGTCAATTCTCGCCGTTTGTTGTTGTTGATGATGTAACAACTCTTGATAATCTTCGGGATATGGTGCTTCATTGATGTACCGCTCTCGGTACCGGTCATCCCACCTGTAATCCTGCATAATCAAAACTCAAAAGCACTACCCAGGTAAATCATGGAAATATGGAGGAAAAATAAATGGTAGGCGGAAAGGTAGAAGAATAATTTGCCAACTCTCCTTTCAAACAATTAGAAGAGTCCCCGGCAACGGCGCCAATTTGATAGCTGCAGTATTAGCGGTATCAAATAACTAATCTACCAAGGTAGACTAGATCGTATTCTACTCGAGGTCTCTTCTTCTTGACTACTCAAAGAAGCTGGCAATTTATTCAGGTTTAAGCACTTAGTGCGTGGTGTGAGTTCCACGACTTCTAATCTAATGAACAAAGGAAAATAAAAGACAGAAAAGTAAAGGGTTGACTAACGAGAAGATAGACGAACTTAGATTTCGAATCCCCCTTAGATCACCAGAGCAACAGAAATCACAAGATCAGCGGTTTTCAATTCTAATTCAATCGGTTTCTATACACCACCATAACTCCTTACCCTTAGGTTTAAGACCGGCGAACGTTCGCTCTATCCGTTCTAACTACCAAGATTAACTAGCCGCCCGGGTACGGTCGCCTCTCGCAAGGACTTAATTAACTGGTGCAATTACTAATGATTAATGAGTTACTCTTGCAGTGGATTAACCCTAACCGATTCTTACGAAAGGCACGCTCCAATTATAAGGTTAATTGTTCAATTCGATGTTCTAAAGTAAGGCGAGCATTCGCTTCTATCCTTAGCTTAACAAGAATCTAATCTAGGTGATCAATCCAGACAAGAAACATAAACAATGAAGAACAAATCAAATATGAAAGAGAAACAGATTGAACTTCGAATCTAATCACCGCCGATCCGTGACCACTTTAAAGCCCTGGGTCACTTAGGGTTCATCTAATCTAAGCTCTACAAGTTCAGTTACTCATATCGGAAACAAGAGAATCAAAGGCAACAATGAAGATCATCATACAGAGGAAGAACAGATAAGAACTGAAAAACCTAATTCTGACGACTCCCGCGAAGCTTCAGTCTCCTGGATCTTCAACTTTAAGCTCCGAGTTCTCCGATGTGGAAGGATGGCATCACGATCTCTCCACGGATCTTCGAACTCTCTAAACTCTATCTATCGACCCTAGAGTCGGCTGACTCTCAAAAGTCTGATTTGTGAAAATATGAATAATGATTGATTCTCCCCTTTGGGCCGCCGGTTTAAGTATTTATACTTAAACCCTAAGTCGTCGGATTCCTTCTGTTATTTTCGCCAAAAATAAGGGATTATTTTCGCGGAAAATGTTGGTACAAATGGACGGGTCCTCCGGCTGATTCTCCTGTGATTTTTGCCGAATAAGTTCTCGGTCCGAAAGCTATATGTTTTCGCCGAAAACATCCTTCAGTTGGCCTTAGTTGATTTGTGCTGATATTTTCGCCGAAAATAAAGGGTTATTTTCGGCGAAAACTCCTTTGTAAACCGGGCAGGAATTTGTTTGACTTGGTTGGCTCCTTTGATCGATGCCGGTGCAATCCCTCGAGGTCCCAATGCCTTAGACACGTCCATGGCTACTTTATTTGACGGCAAAAACCTGTGCTAACGTAAAAACACTAGAAAACCGTCAAATAGACCCGAAACGGGCCAAGGTAACACAAATGGCACGAGATAGGGCAATTGATTGAATATTCGTTATTCTATCCTAAAAACCATGTCTTAAGCAAGGAAATGTTGCTTAAATGAGGCTGATAATCACGTCAAATCGAGTGTCATCAGAACTCCACCCACCTTGCATGCCTTTTGTTCAATTTATGTTGAGCCTTTAAGTATTTAAGGGACTCATGATCGGTTCGGATTATGAACTCCTTGGGCCACAAGTAATGTTGCCAAGTCTTCAAGGCTCGGACCAGGGCATACAGTTCTTGGTCGTAGGTGGGGTAATTGAGGGTGGCACCACTCAATTTTTCACTGAAGTAGGCAATAGGTCTCCCTTCTTGCATCAACACAGCTCCAATTCCTACTCCCGAAGCATCACACTCGATTTCAAAAGGTTTTGAGAAATCGGGTAGCTTAAGCAAGGGGGCTTCGGTGAGTTTCTTATTTAGTGCTTCAAAGGCTGCCTCTTGAGGTGCTCCCCAATGGAAGGGAACATTCTTCTTAATAACAGCCGTAAGAGGGGCAGCTATGGTGATAAAGTCCCTCACAAATCTTCTATAGAAGCTTGCAAGCCCATGGAAGCTTCGGACATCAGTGATGTTCTTTGGGGTTGGCCATGACTTGATTGCTTCGATCTTGTCCTCATCAACCCTAATTCCTGTAGAGCTAACAACAAAGCCAAGAAACACAAGGTGATCGGTGCAAAAGATGCACTTTTCCATATTTGCATATAGTTGTTCTTGTCTTAGGGTTTCTAGGACAGATTTCAAGTGGCCTAGGTGTTCTTCTAGGGTTTTTGAGTAGATTAGAATGTCATCGAAATAGACTACTACAAATTTCCCTATGAAAGGCCTAAGGACTTGATTCATTAATCTCATGAAGGTACTAGGTGCATTAGTCAAACCAAAAGGCATAACCATCCATTCATACAAACCTAGTTTAGTTTTAAAGGAAGTTTTCCATTCATCACCTTCCTTCATTCGGATTTGGTGATAGCCTGATCTTAAATCTATCTTAGAAAAGATTGTGGCTCCATGCAGTTCATCAAGCATATCATCTAACCTAGGGATGGGGTGTCGGTACTTAACTGTGATGTTATTGATGGCTCGGCAGTCGACACACATCCTCCAAGTTCCTTCCTTCTTTGGCACAAGGATGACCGGCACGGCACATGGGCTCATGCTTTCTCTCACATAACCCTTGTCCATCAATTCTTCTACTTGTTGCTGGATTTCCTTGGTTTCCTCCGGATTTGTCCGATAGGCAGCCTTGTTAGGAAGTGATGCTCCCGGTACAAGATCAATTTAATGTTCAATGCCTCGGATTGGGGGTAATCCACTAGGGATATCTTTGGGGAAAACATCTTTGAAATCCTGCAAAAGTGAAGTCATAGCACTAGGAAGAGAAGTGTTAGGGTTAGAAATCAAACATTCTTTGTATAGAATGACCACGAGGGATTTCCTAGAGACTAGGGTTTGTTTGATCTCACTAGGTTTAGCTAACAGGTTTTCTCTCCTCTCGACCTTACTCTTTTGAGCTCTTTGATCCTTAGGATCATGAGATTCTGTTTTTGTCTTATCTTCTGTTTTTGTATCTTTTTCTTTTGAGGGCTCACTCTTTTCTTCTCTCATCTCTCGTTTCTTGAGCTCTCTCTCTTTTTTCTCTCGGCTCACCTTTCTCTCTAGTTGGTCCTTGAGTATCTCCGTAGGTGATAATGGCTTCAACTTAAAAGTAGTGTCTCCATGTATGAGTTGGTACTTGTTTGTCCTCCCATCATGTTGTGAGTACCGATCAAACTACCAAGGCCTTCCAAGTAAGACATGGGCAGCCTCCATGGGCACTACGTCACAAAGCACCACATCCTTGTATCTCCCAATGCTCAAAGGGATGTGTGCTTGCTTGCTGACCTTCAAGTCCCTACTATTACTCAACCAATGCAGTCGGTAGGGTTTAGGGTGTGTGTGGGTAGGAATTCCCAAGCCCTTGACAAGTTCCAAGCTCACTGCATTGGTACAACTCCCACCATGAATAACCAAAGTGCAAAGTTTATTTAAAATCACACACCTTGTATGAAATAGATTGTCCCTCTGTTCCCATCCATCTTTTCTAGGCTGTGCACTCAGGATCCGTCGGGAGACGGCTGAAAATTGAATCCGGGTACGGGGGGTCGTTGGTTCTTGGGCCCTCGGGGCCGGCGCTCTGCTTCAGGACGTCAATGAGTCCTCCTTCTGTCTTTAGGCCAAAATTGGCCGAGGGAATGTTCAAAAGACCCAGGGTGGGCCGATTGACATCATTCGGCGCGGACAGGATGTCCGGGGTAGTCGTGATGCTAGGCCGGGACAGGGCCGGTGCTGGGCCGGGGCAGTACTGGGTACTATGCTGGGGCAATGCTGGGTGCTGGGCCGGGGCAGTGCTGAATGCTGGGCCGGGGCAGTGCTGGTCGGCATCAGCCGGGGTGACCGTGGGGATCATTCTGCTGTGGAAAGCTGAAAATTTTTCCAGGCCTTCCACATTAACTTCTTCTCCTTCACTAGACTCTTCCTCCAATTCTTCATTATTGGACTCCTCCTCATCGTCCGTAACAACTTCTCCTTCTCTAAGTACCATAGCTCGGGTGTTAGGGCAGTCCCTTGCCATGTGACCCCTACCTTGACACTTAAAACACACAATGGCACTTGGCCGAGCGTTAGTAGTAGGGATTTTTGAACCGGGGTTAGGGTTTACCCGTGATGCTGATCCCTGATTAGGGTTTGGCCTCGATCCAGAACTCCAGTTAGGGTTTGGCCTGTATGGGGTGTGTCTGGCACTTCTGTCTCCTCTCACCGGGGCACTGATCGGTGGCGGAGGGGTAGTCCTTCTCCCAAAACCATTCTTTAGCTCCTTCTCAACCCTAATAGCCACGGTTATCAAGTCATTATAGTCAACAAAGTTGAGGATGTTGACTTGGTGTAGAATCTCCTTCTGCAATCATCCGGTGAATCGTGCTATCTTGGCATCTTCATCTTCATCCAGGTCAAGCCGTGCAACCAGGATCTCCATCTCCTTGTTGTACTCCTCAACCGACATGTTCCCTTGCTTCAAAAATCGAAGCTTGGTATGCAAGTCTCGGTTGTAGCTGCTCGGTACAAACTTTCTTCTCATCTTTCTTTTGAGACTCATCCAACTAAGGACGGGGTCCTCTTCTTCTCTCCTGATCTGATTCCTGAGTTGAGCCCACCACAAGGCAGCATAGTCAGTAAACTCAATTGTGGCTAGGGTTACCTTTTTCCTCTCGGAATAGTTATGGCACTCAAAGAAATCCTCCATGCTCCTCTCCCAATCAATGTACTCGTCGGGGCCTGTCTTGCTAGCAAATTTAGGTACATTGAGCTTCAAGCTGCTCACATCATCATCGATCTCTTGCAAATTCCTCCTTGGTCGTCGGGGGCCATCTCCATTCTGATCTCCAAACTGCTCGGTGAAACGGGCCATGTTTTCAGCCATGGCAGTCAATCGTGCCTCCATAGCAGTTAGCCTCTCATCTGCCATGATTAGTACAGAACAAAGAACCTCCCAAAATCTCTCTAATGAACCTCACACACTCCTTTTCTTACCACTCGTGTATGAAATTTTTAGGTCACTCAAATTAGGGTTTTCTTTGAAAATTTCAAAACAAAGACAATCTCAATTCAAGTAGTTGCAAGTTTCTTCGAAGCTATGCAGTCTAAGTCTACCAATGACACAAACAAGACCTTATACCTAGGGTTTCGGATTTCTAGGGGCCAGAATCTTGATGCTAGGTCGTGGGATGACAAAACAAACAAATTTGGGTGTTCTACTAAGAAAGCTACTAGCTAAACTTTGAAAAACCCCTCTTCTTGAACTTAATCTACTACCTCGATTGTGAACGTGGCCTTGCTTTTTTTGCTAGGTCAAATTTTCTGTTTTAAAGACCTTGATTCTTTTCTTTTCTTTTCTTTTTCTTAGACTCTTTTGTAATTTTCTTTGATCGGCCACAGCTTTTTCTCACAAAACTTAAAAGAAAGGTAGAAGACTAGAACAAACACAATGAAGCTATTTTTTTTAGGGTTTTTCTGAAACTAAAAACAACGAAAGCTAAAAGATATGAATTCAAGTAGAAGAACCTGAAAACTGGATAGATTGTTGGTCCAAGAGTTGAACCGTGTTCTGATACCAGCTGATGCGAACCGCCTTCTCTAGGAAGGGATCGACTCAACACCCAAAACTATATTATCAGCCCCACGAGAACCTAACTAATGAAACCGCGGAGAACACTTGAAATCCCTAAGTATAGACTTAGGAACCCCAAGGTATTCGGTCGAATTGGTGCCACAAACAAAGGATGATAGCCTTTGATGATAAACCAAACCTTAAGCTAAGCAACAACGAGCAAAGACTTAAAGGAAAAAGAACAATGTTCTGAAATTTCAATAATCAATAATCTGTCTTACATTGGCGGCCGAAGCCTTTATTTATAGCTCAAGGGTGGCAAAAGTCGGTTCCAACTCTAACAAGGAAAGACTAAAATAATCCTAAAAGATAGGCCGAGGAAAATATTAAAATAAACTAAGTTGTCCGAAATTAAAACTCCTAAACCGGCAAAATTGAGCAAAACCCTAATCCGGGCGGATTAGGGCACACCAGGTGTCCTTGTCCGAGTGGGACTAGGAAAACCTCCGGGTGCGGGCTGGACTCCGGACGCGGCTAGGAAAAGGGCCCGG
This sequence comes from Linum lewisii, assembly GCA_034768395.1. NCBI lineage: Eukaryota > Viridiplantae > Streptophyta > Magnoliopsida > Malpighiales > Linaceae > Linum > Linum lewisii. The sequence continues at coordinate 31,068,415 of CM068297.1, forward strand.
AACCCGCGCGGTGGCATTTCTGTAATTACCGCGAGTTCCGGGTGACCGGGTGGTCGGGTGGCGTCCTTCGGTGCTGGTGGCCGGCTCGGCATCAACTGCTCCGGATCCGGTGCTAGGGTTTTGGTGATGCCGGGCTGTTCTGGCCTTCTGCTGGACATTTCCTCGGACAAGTGAGGTTCCTCCCAAGTCTTTTGACCTTCTGAATCTACTGGCATCAGTTTGTCCGCCAGATTCTGAGTGTGGAGTAGGGTTAGCCGAGGCAGGGGCTGGTTGGTCGTATCCGCCGGGGTCGGGGTAGGGTCCTTGGGGCTTTTGCCTCCATTATTGATCTTCTGTCGGCCATCAAGGGTCAGCACCGTGCATCGTTCCCTGATGAACCTCTGGTCTAGTTCCTCGTGCTTGGCTCGACTCCAATCTCCTATGTAAGCGGTGACCCGTGTCTTGAAGGCTTTAACTTGGCTCCGGGTCAAGGGTAGATCTGGCCGGGTCCAGGGCACCGGGGGTTCATCACCGGGGGTGGTGCCGGTGTAGGTCTAGGGCCGGTGTAGTCTTTGCTCGAGTTCAAGTGTCTAGGCCGACCTGGTATTGAATTCTCCTTGTCCGGCGCTCTCTTGGAGGTTTCATGGCCGGGTGCCTGTGGTGTTGTGACCGCACCGGCCTTGGTGGTCGTGATCACTTCATTCCCCTCTTCTTGAATAGGATTCCTCCTCGAATCCGCACCTGGTAATCCGTTAGAAAATTTAAAAATTAGAACTTGGACATGTAGGACTTGACCTGGTGATTTTATGGAGCTTCTTGGGCTTTGAGCCAGGGTAGGGTTGGGGCCGGTGCTGGTGTTCGATGCTGAGCCGAGGCTAGGGCCGGTGCTGGTGCTTGATGTTGAGTCGGGGCTAGCGATGGGCGCTGGGAAGGTGCTGGCGCTGGTGCTGGCCCGATGCTAGGCCTAGTGCTGGCCTTGTGCTGGCTCGGGCTGGCCGGATGCTGGCCTGATGCTGGTCTGGGGCAGACCTGATGCTGGCCTGATGCCGGTCCGGGGCATACCTGATGTTGGCCTCATGTTGGTCCGGGGCAGACCGGATGCGGGCCTGATGCTGGTCCGGGGCAGTCCTGATGTTGGCCTGATGCTGGTCTGGGGCAGACCATGTGTTGGCCCGATGCTGGCCTAGTTCTGACGCAATAAGCATTTTCTTTTCTCTCCATTCTTTCCACCATGGCTCTCATCTTAGCCAAGATTTGCTATGGATGGTAAGGTGGTCTCCAGCAACACCATCATCTCCTCTGCCATGGTTAGTGAAATACACGAAAATACAAGACCTCCGACTCTTTTAACTAATAAAAATTAGGGTTTGGTTCACGGAAACCCTAGCAACGAAATCTTAATATAATTTTCTATTTTCTATTTTCTCAATCCCCTCTTCTTAGACACAAACTTACAACGAAAGTAATTAGGGCAAGGGTGGCCTTACTTTTTGTTTTCTTTTTTCTACTCTTCTTTTGTGTATTTTTCTTTGATAGCTTGATCGGCCACCAATATTTTCTTGCCTTACAATTGAAAGACTCGAATAGAACAACTAAAATAGATGAAGATTTTCTAAACAATTTTCTAAGAACAAAAGTAAAGGATATGGATCCAAGAATGAACTTGGAAACTGGGATAGATGTGGTCCTAGTGTTGTAGTGTTCCCGGCTATATACAGCCGACGGGTCCAAGTACTTCCCGACAGGTTTCATAGGTGAGCATAGTGCCGGTATTCAAGACTAGCGGTGGCTAGAGTCTCGAAGCAGGTTTCGCCAAGGTTCATCATCTAGGAGGTGATTGGGTCAAGGATAGCCGACTCTTGAGGTTCACATCAGTTTTGGTTTCATACTATTAACAAGAAAATCCTACTAATCCCCATCACAATCCTACTACTTCATCTTTGTTATATTCAATCCCAAGTTTGGCAAAAAAATCATCCAAATAACTTTCTGTTATATTCAATCCCAAGTTTCTCGATCTTTGGAGAAGGCTTAGAAGTCCAAACCTGCCAAATCGATTAATCGGCCAAATCAACTAATCTCTAGGTCCAAGCCAAAGCAATGTTGTCATTCTCTCACTTCTTGGGAACACCTTCGCTGGACTGCACCGAAGCTAGCCACGATGGTCACACCAGGATAATCGCAAACGAATCAATTTGTTGCACTGGTGCACCACCACCAAAAGCGCTCTCGCCTTCGGATTGCCGGCTACTACTGGACGTTGATGCAACAGCTTTCACAACTAGACTCTTGAACCTAACACATCTCCTTCTCCTGAAATAGAGCAAAGCAGAACCCAAAGAGAAAGCAACAAAAGCTCGCCATGGGCTCGATAACATAGCATCGAAGATGGAAGACAAGCAATTTGCATCAATCAACGGAAGAAATATCATATTCAGTGGAAGATAACTTCTTGTAGCGACAGTAGTCCAAGCTGAAGAGTTGGGTTTTAGTTTGGAAACATCAGCTCTAGTGGAAACATGCTTGGAATCGGATTGATCAAAAGCTGATGAAGGATTGGGATCTGAGGTGGATGGGGGTTTGATCTTGTTAAAGGGAAGGGAAGATCAATGAGATTGAAAGAAGAAGGATCGAGAGGCAGTCATTTCATCGGCAGTGAAGCCTTCAAACTGAGAATTGGCTACGACGAAGGCAAATTGAAGGAGAAGGAAGGAGAAGAGGGAGAAGATAACTGGATAAGAAGATATGGTTGTGGAGATATGTACAGAGAGGATGAAGACCAGATAATAGGGCAGTATAGTAATTTTGGTTAATAATGTTTTCAATTCCATTTGGTTATTTTAATCGGAAAACAAAGAATTAAAACCCTATAAAATTGTCACATTCACCGTAATCAAAATCTGCCGACATTAACCATTCCATCGACTTTCGTATTTTATAGCGGAAAACAATGCCAAAATAAATTCGTAAAAGTAAGCCCTTTGGCAGATCACTAGTAGACGTCATGGGCTTCAACTTTCATGTTGGGCTTTAGCCCAAATTCTATTCCAAGTAGCCCAAAATCGTCAATCTTCGTCAGACTAGAAATCTGTCCAAAACCGGGAAATCCTAGTTTGATTAGGATTCCTTGTTCGGATGTATTTTGGCATCTTCTCTTCCTTTCCCGTGTTCTTGATGGTCATTCATCCCTCCTTGGATCAGGCTCAGGTGGTGGCCTGATCGCAGCTCTTATTATTGGCTTCCTTGACTGAGTATCCGAGCTCCACTCCTTGATGCTTAGGCCATGCATCACCCGGACTTGTTTTAGTCCTATCTCCTTCAATACTCCACCAAATTGAGCTCCGTTTGTTGGAGGGTGCTCCTGAGGATTAAAAATATCCAGGGCACTTATTATTTCCCAAAAGTCTCGAGCCAATTGGGAACTCGGCCATAAGTGCTCCTCTGTGACGCCCGACATCAGGTCCGGTGCTCGGGTTTGGCTCAAAACTTGGCCTTCTTCAAATCTGTCCGAGCCTTTTGACTTCTGTCTGGGCCATGTTGTCAAGGATGCCTCTAGAGTATCTTTAGGTGCTATTTGAGTTCTTGAGCTTGTGGGAGTCGGTCTGGGGCCTAGACATAGTGCTAGGCTCGGTCCGGGGTCCGGGTCGGGGCTCGGTGTCAGCATCAGCTCCTGGTGGGTCATTAGCCTTACTTGTGCTGGGGTAGGAGCTGGCCTTGGTGCCTGGCTTAGGATCAACATCCTCCTAGGGGTGTGATGTGAACCGCCTCCTCTAGGAAGGGATCGACTCCACACCCAAAACTATATTATCAGCCCCACGAGAACCTAACCTTTGAAACCGCGGAGAACCTTGAAATCCACTAAGTAACGACTTAGGAACCCCAAGTGTTCGGTCGAGTTGGTCCCACAAAGAAAGGATGATAGCCTTTGATGATAAACCAAAACCTTAAGCTAAGCAACAACGAGCAAAGACTTGAAGGAAAAAGAACAAAGTTCTGAAATTTTCATTAATCAATAATCTGTCTTACAATCGTGGCCGAGGCCTCTATTTATAGCACAAAGGGTGGCCAAGGCCGGTTCCAACTCTAAAAAGTAAAAATTAAAATAATCCTAAAAGATAGGCCGAAGAAACTATTAAAATAAACTAAGTTGTCCGAAAGTAAAACTCCTAAACCGGCTAAAATTCAGCAAAACCTAATCCGGGCGGATTAGGGAAAATCCGGCTTTCCTTTTCCGGGTGGGATTGGGAAACACTCTGTACGCAGGCAGGAATCCATGATGCGGGCAGGGGAAACAGCCGGACAACACGCGGTGGCATTGGAGTGATCCGGGCCACCAGGCCCGACCCGACTGATGCCAACCCGGTCCCAACACTAATACCAGACCGAGACCACGCCAGGCCTAGACCACGCCAGGCCTAGACCTACGCCAGCACAACCTGCGGAGCCTTGGAGAGACAAAGCCCCAAGTTCAGGCCCCAGGCCAAGCCTAGGGCCAAGTCCAGCCCCGAGCCCCGAACTAGGCCTAGTACCTAAACTAGGCCCCATGACCAGTGCCACGAGCCTCAGACCATCATCAGCCAATAAAGACCCCTTGAGAGCATCCCTGAAGACCTGGATGAAGAAGAAAGCAGAAGGCTTGGCCAGAATTGACAAAGGCCTAGCACTGAGCCAGCCCCGTGCGCTGGACCGAGCGCCGGGCACCACAGAAGCGTGCTTTGGGCCCACCCAAAAATTGGCCCGTGCCTTTTGGGAGTTTCCAGCATCCATGGATAGCTTGAAGTCTCAGGAGCACCCTCCAACAAACGGAGCTGAATTTGGAGGTGTATTAAAGGAGATAGGGCTAGAACAAGTCCTAGTGATGTGTGGCCTAAGCATCGAGGAGTGGAGCTCGGATGCTGATCCGAGGGAGCCAATACTAGGAGCTAGGATCAGGCCACCTCCTGAGACTGATCCAAGGAAGGATGCTTGACCATTTATGATACGGGAAATGGAGAGAAGGAGCCAGGAACATCCGAACAAGGAATCCTAATCAAGCTAGGATTTTCCGGTTTTGGACAGATTTCTAGTCTGACGAAGATTGACGAATTTGGGCTACTTGGAGACAGAATTAGAACTGACTCTCAACACGAAAGCTGTAGCCCATAGAATCTTCTAGAAGTCTGCCAAAGGGATTAATTTTATGAATTAATTTACTATTTATTCGGCTGATTCTTCCAGAACCCGTGTAGCTATTTTTTAGGAATTTTCCAGCTTTCTTTATTAGAGTTCTTGTTTAGGAAGGAGTCTTTTCCTTGGGGAACAAGGCTCCGAATTTTAGTCCTTTTTATGTATTTCTTTATTAGTTTATTAGCTATTTCATAGGAGGAAAAGGAGAGCCTGTTCTCCCTTCCTCACCTATAAATAAGAGGCTTCGGCCCCATTGTAACAACGAACCCCTTTGAATCAATTAATCAAATAAGAACTTTGTTCTCTCAATTCTTTAGTTTTATGCTGCGTGCATAGCTTAGAATATGTATTATCAACAGAAGTATCCCCCTTATGTCGTGGAGCCATTCCTGGACACTACGGGTTCCCGGCTGTTATATAGCCGACGGGTCCTAGTACTTTCCCGCCCCCGGTGCCAAAGGTGATCGAGCGAAGGTTCAAGACTTGCGGTGGTTAGGGTCGGCTGCCCACGGTTGTGGCGGTTCACACCAGTTTTGGTATCAGAGTTTCGGTTCAACTCGAGGAACCACAATCTATCCCAGTCTTCAGGTTTGAAACCCTGGATTCATATCCTTTATTTTCAGTCTTAGAAAAATCCTTGAAAACCCTATCTTTGTTGCTTAGAAAAATAGCTTTCGAAAATCTTCATCTATTTCAGTTTCTTGTATTCAATTTCGAGTTGTAAGGCAGAAAAAGCTAGGTGGCCATCATACCACCAAAAAAACCCTAAAAGAATTCGAGAAAAAGAAAATCAAGCAAGGCCACCCTTGCCAAGTTTATTTCTTTCATTGTAAGCTTGTTCTTAAGAAGAGGGGATAGAGAAAATAGAAAATAGAAAATTCTAGTAAGCTTTTGTTGCGTAGGGTTTTTTGTGAACCGAACCCTAACATCTATCGGTTGAAAGAGTTGGAGGACTTGTATTTCGATTTATCAACTAACCATGACAGAAGAAGAATTGGCGTTGCTAGAGGCTACCTTGCCAACCATAGCACAAATATTGGCCCATATGAAAGCCACGGTCGAAAGATGGGAGAGAAGAGAAGAAGAAGGCTATGGCGCTAGAATTAGGCCAGCATCAAGCCTGCCCCGGACCAGCATCAGGCCTGCCTCGGACCAGCATCAGGCCTGCCCCGGACCAGCATCAGGTCTGCCCCGGACCGGCATCAGGGCAGCATCAGGTCTGCCTCGGACCAGCATCAGGTCTGCCCCGGACCGGAATCAGGCCAGCATCAAGTCTGCCCCGGACCAGCATCAGGCCAGCCCCGGGCCAGCATCAGGCCAGCAGAGGGCCAGCCCCGGCCAGCAGAGGGCCAGCACAGGGCCAGCCCCAGGCTAGCACCAGCGCCAGCACCGGCCCAGCGCCTAGCGCTAGCGCCAGCACCGGACCAGCGCCCAGCGTAGCACTAGCACCAGCGCCAGCACCGGCCCAGCGCCCAGCGTTAGCACCAGCACCGGCCCAGCGCTCAGCACCAGCACCAGCCCCGCAGCCAGCGCCAGCCCCGCGCCCAGCATCGGCACCAGCCCCGGCCCCAGATCCGGGACCAGCCCCGGCCCCAGCCCCAGCGACCGACCAGCGCCCGATGCCCGACCAGCCCCCGGCACCCGAGCAGCGCCCGGCACCCGAGCAGCGCCCAGCTCCCGAGCAGCGCCCAGCGCCCAGCGTCCGACCTGAGCCTAGTGCCCGAGCCAAGCCCAGCGCCCGACCGGAGCCAAGCGCCCGATCGGAGACCAGCGCCCGACTGGCGCCCAGCGCCCGACCGAAGCCCCCGGCGACCGACCAGCGCCCAGCGCCCGACCAGAGCCCGACGCCCGACCAGCGGCCAGCGCCCGGCGCCCGATCGCACGAAGTGCCCTGATCAGCCCGATCAGCCGGAGTGCCCCGATCACCCAGATCACCCCCGAGCACCCATACCAGTCCCGGTACGGCCCAAAACCCCAAGGACCGCCCACGAACTACCAGTTCTAATCCTACACGTCCATGTTATTGTTTTTAAAATTTCTAACGGATTACCAGGTGCGGATTTGAGGACGAATCCTTTTCAAGAAGAGGGGAATGGAGTGATCCGGGCCACCAGGCCCGACCCGACTGATGCCAACCCGGCCCCAACACTAATACCGGGCGGAGACCACGCCAGGCCTAGACCTACGCCAGCACCACTAGCGGAGCCTTGGAGAGACAAAGCCCCAAGTTCAGGCCCCAGGCCAAGCCTAGGGCCAAGTCCAGCCCCGAGCCCCGAACTAGGCCTAGTACCTAAACTAGGCCCCATGACCAGTGCCACGAGCCTCAGACCATCACCAGCCAATAAAGACCCCTTGAGAGCATCCCTGAAGACCTGGATGAAGAAGAAAGCAGAAGGCTTGGCCAGAATTGACAAAGGCCTAGCACTGAGCCAGCCCCGTGCGCTGGACCGAGCGCCGGGCACCACAGAAGCGTTCTTTGGGCCCACCCAACAATTGGCCTGTGCCTTTTGGGAGTTTCTAGCATCCATAGTCTGACGAAGATTGACGAATTTGGGCTACTTGGAGACAGAATTAGAACTGACTCTCAACACGAAAGCTGTAGCCCATAGATTCTTCTAGAAGTCTGCCAAAGGGCTTAATTTTATGAATTAATTTACTATTTATTCGGCTGATTCTTCCAGAACCCGTGTAGCTATTTTTTAGGAATTTTCCAGCTTTCTTTATTACAGTTCTTGTTTAGGAAGGAGTCTTTTCCTTGGGGAACATGGCTCTGAATTTCAGTCCTTTTTATGTATTTCTTTAATAGTTTATTAGCTATTTCATAGGAGGAAAAGGAGAGCCTGTTCTCCCTTCCTCACCTATAAATAAGAGGCTTCGGCCCCATTGTAACAACGAACCCCTTTGAATCAATTAATCAAATAAGAACTTTGTTCTCTCAATTCTTTAGTTTTATGCTGCGTGCATAGCTTAGAATAGGTATTATCAACAGAAGTATCCCCCTTATGTCGTGGAGCCATTCCTGGACACTACGAGTTCCCGGCTGTTATATAGCCGACGGGTTCTAGTACTTTCCCGCCCCCGTGCCAAAGGTGATCGAGCGAAGGTTCAAGACTTGCGGTGGTTAGGGTCATCTGCCCACTGTTGCGGCGGTTCACACCAGGCATTCTTGTAATTTTTGCGGGTTCTGTGTGTCTGGGTGATCAGTCTTTGGCATCAGTCGCTCCGGACCCGGTGCTAGGGTTTTAGTGATGTCGGGGCATCCGGGCTTCCTGGTTGCTATTTCCTCGGACAAGCGACGTTTTCCCCAAGTATTTTGACCTCCTGAGTCTTCTGGCATCAACTTGTCTGCCAGATTCTGAATGCTGAGCAAGGTTGTCCGGGGCTTGAGTTGGCTGTCCACATCCGCCGGGGCCGGGCAGTGCCCTTCGGGCATTTGTCTTCCATGTTGGATTTCTATCGGCCATCAAGGGTCAGCACCGTGCATCCTTCTCTGATGAACCTCTGGTCCAGCTCCTCATGCTTGGCTCGACTCCAATCTTTTATGAATGCCGTGACCCGTGTCTTGAAGGCGTTGACTTGGCTCCGGGTCAAGGGCAGGTCTGGTCGGGTCCAGGGCACCGGGGGTTCATCATTCCCCTCTTCTTGAGGAGGATTCATCCTCGAATCTGTTTCTGCAAAATCATCATCATAGAAAGGAGTTAAGTCAGCAACATTGAAGGAAGCACTTACACCATAGGTATTAGGTAAATCTAAAACATAAGCATTATTGTTTATCCTTTCAAGGACAGTGTAAGGTCCATCTCCTCTTGGCAGCAACTTAGATCTCCTTTGCTCATGGAATCTATCCTTTCTGAAGTGAATCCACACTTGGTCACCAGGTTGGAAGATTTTCTCCTTTCTTCCACGGTTTGCATTCCTTAGGTATTGAGCTGTCCTTCTTTCGATGTTGGCTTTGGCCTTCTCATGAAGCTTTCGAACGTACTCAGTCTTGGTATGTCCATCTGCATCTAGAAACTCATGTATAGGCAATGGTGATAAATCCAATGGGGTTAGGGGGTAAAACCATAAACCAATTCAAAAGGTGAGTATTGAGTGGCTGAGTGGATAGATCGGTTGTAAGCAAACTCGACATGGGGTAGACAGTCCTCCCAAGTCCTAAGGTTGGATTTGATGATGGCTCTAAGCATTTGGGATAGTGACCGATTGACAATCTCTGTTTGACCATCTGTTTGAGGGTGACAGGTTGTGGAAAACATAAGCTTGGTTCCTAGTTTAGCCCACAAGGTCTTCTAAAAATAGCTTAGGAATTTTGAGTCTCGGTCAGAAACTATAGTCTTAGGGATGCCATGAAGTCTAACAATTTCACCAAAGAATAAGTCAGCTATATGGGATGCATCATCAGCCTTATGACATGCAATGAAATGAGCCATCTTTGAGAACCTATCTACAACCACAAAAATTGAATCTTTGATATGCTTAAAACCAAAATCCATGGATATATCTACCACAAAAATTGAATCTTTGAATCTTTGCCCCTCCTAGATTTAGGTAATCCTAGAACAAAATCCATAGATATACCTACCCAAGGGTATTCAGGAATAGGCAAAGGGGTATATAAACCAAAGGGTTGAAGGTGGCTCGTTGGCATTTGGCACATTGGTTGATGATCTTCTCAACTTCTTTCCTCATTCTAGGCCAGTAGAAGTGTTCCTTAAGGCAAGCTACGGTTTTAGCGACTCCAAAGTGTCCCATGAGACCTCCTCCATGTGCTTCTCTTATGATTAAGGTTCGGCTTGAATGGCTAGGGTAGCATAGCTTGGCCCTTTGAATAGGTATCCATTTTGCCTATAGTAATCCTCAAACCCTACATGTGTGCAAGAATCAAAGATATCCTTAAAGTCGGGGTCAGTCACATATAAATCTTTGATATGCTTAAAACCAATGAATTTAGAACTTAAGGCAGTGATTAGGGCATACCTTAGAGAAAGGGCATCGGCTACCACATTCTCCTTACCTTGTTTGTAGTGGATGATGTAAGGGAAAGACTCAATGAACTCCACCCACCTTGCATGCCTCTTGTTCAATTTATGTTGAGCCTTCAAATACTTGAGGGACTCATGATCGGTGTGGATTATGAACTCCTTGGGCCACAAGTAATGTTGCCAAGTCTTCAAGGCTCGGACTAGGGCATACAATTCCTTGTCATAGGTGGGATAATAGAGGGTTGCACCACTCAATTTATCACTGAAATAGGCAATAGGTCTTCCTTCTTGCATCAACACAGCTCCAATTCCTACTCCCGAAGCATCACACTCGATTTCAAAAGGTTTTGAAAAATCGGGCAGTTTGAGTAATGGGGCTTCGGTGAGCTTCTTCTTGAGTGCTTCAAAAGCTGCTTCTTGAGGTGCTCCCCAATGGAAGGGAACATTCTTCTTGATGACTGATATGAACCAAAGCCAAGGTTGGCTCAATCCACACAACTCGGTTTGAACAATTTGCAAATGAAAACACAATCAAGATAGAAGATGGAAATCGGACCAGAACCCTTAGCTATAGAGCTAAGAACTCACGGTATCAAGTGTGTGCGGTACCACGAACTAAGGGGTGAATACCCTTATCTCGATAAACCAAACTCCCTAAGCCAAGCAACAACGAGCAAAAGCTTTAAGGAACAAATATTGTAAACCGAAGTCTGAATTCTTTGATTATGAGCAAACAAGCTGATTTGAAACAAACTACAAAGAACCCTTTAAATAGGGTAGGAGAAAATGTGTCCTACACCAGATTCGCTGAATCTAGTCATCTAGAAAAACTACACCATTAATTGTTCACACTTAATGCAAGTGCATGGTTCTAATGTGGAAGTGAATGAACATTAATGCAAGTGCATGGTTCCAATGTGGAAGTGAATGAACATGAAAACAAATGCATGAATGGGGATGAAATTCGTTCATGAAGGCCCCTCCACTTTCTTAAATGGCAGAATGGTCATTGAAGATCACAAAACGTTTGAATCTTGCCGTTGGATCATCATTCAGTCTCGTCAACCATCCTAAGTAATGTCCAGCATCCTTGCTCCAATTCTTCATGCTTTGGCATACTCCAAGCCTCCATGAATGTTGCCACCTTGTTCCTTAAGGCCTTGGTTTGACTCCTAGTGATTGGACCAGTTGATGACCCAAGGATGTCCCCATCATTCCCCCCTTCTTGAAAAGGATTCGTCCTCGAATCTGAATCTGCAAAATCATCATAAAAAGGGGTTAAGTCGGCAACATTAAAAGTAGCACTAATGCCATAGTCTCCTGGTAAGTCTATGCGATATGCATTGTTATTTATGCGTTGCAAGACTTTAAAAGGACCCTCCCCTCTAGGTAGCAGCTTTGACTTTCTCTGTTCTGGAAACCGCTCCTTTCTGAAATGTATCCAAACGAGATCTCTTGGTTCATACACCTTTTCCTTGCGTCCTTTGTTGGCATTTTGAACGTACTGCTTTGTCCTACGCTCAATGTTTAGTCTAGCTTTCTCGTGCATCTCTTTAACATACTTTACTTTTGCTTCCCCATCTGTATTAGATAACTCATGCAAAGGCAATGGTGATAAATCCAAGGGAGTCAATGGATTAAATCCATACACAAGTTCGAATGGTGTATACTTAGTAGCCGAATGAACAGCCCTATTATATGCAAACTCAACATGTGGCAAACAATCTTCCCAAGTTTTAATGTTGGACTTGATTATGGCTCTAAGCAACTGTGATAACGACCTATTGACTACTTCAGTTTGACCATCAGTTTGTGGATGACAAGTAGTAGAGAATAGTAGCTTCGTTCCTAGTTTACCCCAAAGAGTTTTCCAGAAATAACTAAGAAACTTAGAGTCACGATCCGACACAATAGTACGAGGCATTCCATGCAATCTAACAACTTCCCTAAAGAACAAGTTAGCAATATGAGATGCATCATCAGTTTTATGACATGGAATGAAATGTGCCATTTTTGAGAATCTATCGACCACCACAAAAATTGAATTTCTACCACCCCTAGTCCTAGGCAAGCCTAACACAAAGTCCATAGATATATCAATCCAAGGTGCAGTAGGAATAGGGAGAGGAGTGTATAACCCGTGTTGAGCTTTGAGATATTTCAATGACTCGTGATCAGAATGGATGACAAACTCCTTTGGCCATAGTTAGTGTTGCCAAGTCTCTAATGCTCGAACAAGTGCATATAATTCCTTATCTTAAGTTGGGTAATTCAGAGTAGCTCCATGCAACTTTTCACTGAAGTATGCAATCGGTTTCTTTTCTTGCACGAGCACAGCTCCTATTCCAATTCCTGAAGCATCACACTTGATCTCAAATGCCTTGCTGAAATCGGGTAGCATCAGAACTGGTGCATTGGTGAGTCTCTCCTTTAATAGCTCAAATGCCTCTTGTTGAGGTGTTCCCCAATGAATGGGTACATCCTTTTTCACTATGGTCGTGAGTGGTGCAGCAATAGTACTGAAATCCTTCACAAATCTTCGATAGAAACTGGCCAAACCATGAAAGCTCCTAACATCATATATGTTTGTGGGAATTGGCCAAGACTTGATTGCCTCTATTTTCTCCTCATCAACCCTGATTCATGTAGAACTAACAACAAAGCCAAGAAACACAATGTGATCGGTGCAAAAGACGCACTTTTTCATATTGGCAAACAGTCTTTCCTTTCTAAGGGTTTCTAACACCAATTTTAAGTGTCCACCATGATCCTCTAAATTAGATGAGTAAACCAGAATATCATCAAAGTAAACGACTACAAATCTGCCTATGAAAACCCTAAGCACGTGGTTCATCAATCTCATGAATGTACTAGGTGCATTTGTCAAACCAAATGGCATAACCATCCACTCATATAAACCATGTTTAGTCTTAAATGCGGTTTTCCATTCATCTCCTTCCTTCATTCGAATTTGGTGATATCCAGATTTTAAATCAATCTTTGAAAAGATAGAAGCACCATGTAACTCATCTAGCATATCATCAAGTCTAGGAATAGGATGACGATACTTTACCGTGATGTTATTGATCGCTCGACAGTCTACGCACATCCTCCATGATTTATCCTTCTTTGGCACGAGGATAACCGGTACGGCACAAGGGCTCATGCTTTCTTGAACGTGCCCTTTGTCCATTAACTCATCCACTTGTCTCTGAAGCTCTTTGGTCTCTTCCAGATTGGTTCTATATGCGGCCTTGTTAGGGATGGATGCTCCTGGAACAAAGTGGATTTGGTGCTCAATTCCCCTAATCGGTGGTAGTCCTTTAGGAATCTCCTCCGGAAAGATATCTTCAAATTCCTGTAATAATGAAGAGATAACACTAGGAAGAGAATCGGTTACATTAGTATAATCAGAATTCAAACACTCCCTGTATACGATAACCACGAGTGGCATCCTAGAAGTTAAGGTTTGTTTGATCTCACCACGTGTAGCTAAAAGGTTTTCTCTCCTCTCGGCCTCACCTTTTCGAGCTCTATGACATACCATTTCTGTTTTTGCACTCGAAGGGGTGTCACTCTGTTTCTTTTCACTCTTCTCTCTTGTTTTGAGCTCCATCTCTTTCTTCTCTCTAGCCTCACGAAGTTGTTGCTTCTCCAATTGATCTTGGTACAATTCGGTTGGTGACAAAGGCTTGAGCTTGTAGGTTTGCCCCTTATGGGTTAAGGAATATCGATTAGCCCTCCCATCATGAAGAGAAAATCGATCAAATTGCCATGGCCTCCCAAGCAGAATATGAGCAGCCTCCATAGGTACTACGTCACAAAGAATTTCGTCAGTATATCGACCAATACTGAAAGGGACATATACCTGCCTTGTCACTTTTAGCTCTCCTGCTTTGCTAAGCCATTGAAGTCTATATGGCTTAGGATGTCGAATGGTGGTGAGCTTCATGCCTTCTACCAGATCTTGACTTGCTACATTCGTGCAACTTCCTCCATCGATAACCAGATTACAAAGTTTGTTGTGGATGACACAACGAACATGGAATAGGTTCTCCCGCTGATCCAACTCGTCTTTAACTAGAGTGCTCAATGCTCGAATGGCCACTCTATTGAACTTCACCAACCCTTCTGGAACCATTTCTTCCTCTTCCTCCGATTCCTCCTTTTGGACTTCACCTTCTTGGAACTCCTCATTGTCGTCCTCATCATCCGTGAACACCTCTCCATTTTGGATCACCATAGTGGCTTTATTAGGGCAGTCCCTAGCCATATGTCCACGCCCTTGACATTTGAAACAAAGAATTCCACTTGGCCGATTAGTAGTATTTGAAGAACCAGATTTAGGATTTGAGGTACCTTGAGTGGTTTTAGGTTTGTTAAAGCCTCCCGAGGTGCCTTCCTCTTTCTTCATGGTATTCGTCTTCCATGATGGTGTGGTAGTGGTTGGCGTATTGAATCTCCGTCCAGTGCCAAGTTTGAGTTGCTTCTCCACTCATATTGCTAGTCGCACCAATTCATCATAGTCGATGAAATTCTGCAAGTTGACTTGATAGGCGATTTCCCTCTTTAAGCCTCCTATGAAACGTGCAATCTTGGCTTCCTCATCTTCAATTAGAGCCAATCGAGACACTATCATCTCGATCTCCTTATGGTAGTCTTCAACAGTCATACCACCTTGCTTTAAAGCTTGTAACTTAGTGTGTAAATCTCGGCAATAAGAAGCTGGAACATACTTCCTTCTCATGACACGTTTCACATCCTCCCATGTTCCAATAGGCCTCTTCCCTTCGCGCTCCCTTTGTCTAACTTGCTGACTCCACCAAACAGAAGCGTAGTCAGTAAATTCTACAACAGCAAGGGTTACCTTCTTGCGATCAGAAAATTGATGGCATTGGAAGAAGAATTCCATCGCCCTCTCCCAATCGAGATATGCATCCGGGTCTGGTTTCCCTTGGAATTTGGGAACCGAAATTTTCACTCCTCGGATATCATCATCCAGCATCACTCCTCTTAAAGCTTCTCTATGTGGCCTTGCTCCACCTCGTGGAGGTGCATCATCCTCCACATCAGAATCATCTATCCTTGGCTGATTATTCTGGATGGCCGCGGTGAGGGTTTGAGCCATAGTGTTGAGTGCTTCATGGATCTCCGTCCTCATCGCATTCATTGCTGCTTCGAACCCTGCTGGATCTATCATCTTGAACAATGATTAGTCACAATGGCCTCACCAACTCTCTCTAATGAACCTCACACACTCTTTCTTTTGCCTCTCGTGTTTCACACAAGTTTTTGGTGAGAAAAAGATGAAACAGAAATCGGCAATAAGCAAGTTCCTTATGAGCAGTTGCAAGTTTCTTCAAAGCTTTAGAAGTCAAGTAATTCGAAATTCAAGTAAACATAACCCTAGCTGAGTTCACTCTAAGCCCTAGTCAGATTTCTTTGCTGGGTTTTCGAAAAACAAACTATTCAAAACGAATTTGACTTTGAAAGAACAGAAATTGTTTACCCCCTTTCTTAGAATTCCGCTATAACTTCTAGACACAATCTTGGTGAGGTGGCTTTGCTTTGATTGGGTCAAAATTATTCTTTTGGACCTCTTGATTTTTAAACTTTGTTTCTTCTTAACCTGCACACCAGCTTTTACCACCAAGAAATGGTTAGTACAAAACTATAAATCTGAATTCACACAAATCACGATTCAGCCAATAATGCTACTATTTTTTTTTTTGGGTTTTTTTAATCAAAAGATTCAGCCAATTTGTCTTGGTATGTCCATCTGCATCTAGAAACTCATGTATAGGCAATGGTGATAAATCCAACGGGGTTAGGGGGTAAAACCATAAACCAATTCAAAAGGTGAGTATTGAGTGGCTGAGTGGATAGATCGGTTGTAAGCAAACTCGACATGGGGTAGACAGTCCTCCCAAGTCCTAAGGTTGGATTTGATGATGGCTCTAAGCATTTGGGATAGTGACCGATTGACAACCTCTGTTTGACCATCTGTTTGAGGGTGACAGGTTGTGGAAAACATAAGCTTGGTTCCTAGTTTAGCCCACAAGGTCTTCCAAAAATAGCTTAGGAATTTTGAGTCTCGGTCAGAAACTATAGTCTTAGGGATGCCATGAAGTCTAACAATTTCACCAAAGAATAAGTCAGCTATATGGGATGCATCATCAGCCTTATGACATGCAATGAAATGAGCCATCTTTGAGAACCTATCTACAACCACAAAAATTGAATCTTTGATATGCTTAAAACCAAAATCCATGGATATATCTACCACAAAAATTGAATCTTTGAATCTTTGCCCCTCCTAGATTTAGGTAATCCTAGAACATAATCCATAGATATACCTACCCAAGGGTGTTCAGGGATAGGCAAAGGGGTATATAAACCAAAGGGTTGAAGGTGGCTCGTTGGCATTTGGCACATTGGTTGATGATCTTCTCAACTTCTTTCCTCATTCTAGGCCAGTAGAAGTGTTCCTTAAGGCAAGCTACGGTTTTAGCGACTCCAAAGTGTCCCATGAGACCTCCTCCATGTGCTTCTCTTATGATTAAGGTTCGGCTTGAATGGCTAGGGTAGCATAGCTTGGCTCCTTTGAATAGGTATCCATTTTGCCTATAGTAATCCTCAAACCCTACATGTGTGCAAGAATCAAAGATATCCTTAAAGTCGGGGTCAGTCACATATAAATCTTTGATATGCTTAAAACCAATGAATTTAGAACTTAAGGCAGTGATTAGGGCATACCTTAGAGAAAGGGCATCGGCTACCACATTCTCCTTACCTTGTTTGTAGTGGATGATGTAAGGGAAAGACTCAATGAACTCCACCCACCTTGCATGCCTCTTGTTCAATTTATGTTGAGCCTTCAAATACTTGAGGGACTCATGATCGATGTGGATTATGAACTCCTTGGGCCACAAGTAATGTTGCCAAGTCTTCAAGGCTCGGACTAGGGCATACAATTCCTTGTCATAGGTGGGATAATAGAGGGTTGCACCACTCAATTTATCACTGAAATAGGCAATAGGTCTTCCTTCTTGCATCAACACAGCTCCAATTCCTACTCCCGAAGCATCATACTTGATTTCAAAAGGTTTTGAAAAATTGGGCAGTTTGAGTAATGGGGCTTCGGTGAGCTTCTTCTTGAGTGCTTCAAAAGCTGCTTCTTGAGGTGCTCCCCAATGGAAGGGAACATTCTTCTTGATGACTGATATGAACCAAAGCCAAGGTTGGCTCAATCCACACAACTCGGTTTGAACAGTTTGCAAATGAAAACACAATCAAGATAGAAGATGGAAATCGGACCAGAACCCTTAGCTATAGAGCTAAGAACTCAAGGTATCAAGTGTGTGCGGTACCACGAACTAAGGGGTGAATACCCTTATCTCGATAAACCAAACTCCCTAAGCCAAGCAACAACGAGCAAAAGCTTTAAGGAACAAATATTGTAAACCGAAGTCTGAATTCTTTGATTGTGAGCAAACAAGCTGATTTGAAACAAACTACAAAGAACCCTTTAAATAGGGTAGGAGAAAATGTGTCCTACACCAGATTCGCTGAATCTAGTCATCTAGAAAAACTACACCATTAATTGTTCACACTTAATGCAAGTGCATGGTTCTAATGTGGAAGTGAATGAACATTAATGCAAGTGCATGGTTCCAATGTGGAAGTGAATGAACATGAAAACAAATGCATGAATGGGATGAAATTCGTTCATGAAGGCCCCTCCACTTTCTTAAATGGCAGAATGGTCATTGAAGATCACAAAACGTTTGAATCTTGCCGTTGGATCATCATTCAGTCTCGTCAACCATCCTAAGTAATGTCCATCATCCTTGCTCCAATTCTTCATGCTTTGGCATACTCTTAGCTTCCATGAATGTTGCCACGTTGTTCCTTAAGGCCTTGGTTTGATTCCTAGTGATTGGACCAGTTGATGACCCAATGATGTCCCCATCAATGACAGCGGTGAGAGGGGCAGCTATAGTGCTAAAGTCTCTCACAAATCTCCTATAGAAGCTTGCAAGTCCATGGAAGCTTCGGACATCAGTGATGCTCTTTGGGGTTGGCCATGACTTGATTGCTTCAATCTTGTCCTCATCAACCCTAATTCCTGTAGAGCTAACAACAAAGCCAAGAAACACAAGATGATCGATGCAAAAGGTGCACTTCTCCATGTTTGCATACAATTGTTCTTGTCTTAGGGTTTCTAGGATAGATTTTAAGTGACCTAGGTGATCCTCTAGGGTTTTTGAGTAGATTAAGATGTCATCAAAATAAACTACTACAAATTTCCCTATGAACGGCTGATGTGACTTTATTTAGTGCATTTTTAGCTTATGATTGACCTATGAAACGCCCGTGTTTGATCCTTAAATGCCATGCTTAATATGCTTTTATCGAAGTTTTGTGCTAAGTGCTATTCTATTGCCCGGTTGCCACTTTGAGGCCAATTCCATGTCTATTGGAGCTGTTTTCTTTGTGTTTTCTTGGCATTGAAGTACTGGTGACAAGGAGCACATGGGATCAAACGGGAGGTCAATCGGAGCTAGGACGGAGGAGATATAGACGTGGAAAAATTGAAGAAAATACGACTTTCAGCTGAAGACAGTTTCGGCAAAAATATCATAAAGTTTTCGCCGAAGAAGAAGCTTTCGGCGAGATTTTCAAGTCCTCGGTCTGAAAACTCGAAGCAGACAGAAGACCTTTGCGCTTTGACAACATTTTCGGCGAAAACATTCAAAGTTTTCGCCGAAAACTTTAGAAGGAATGCAGCAGCGTGTTTTCAAAGGCGTTTTCGGCAAAAATCCTACAGAATTTTCGCCGAAAATATCAGGCAAATCCGGCGTGCTATATAAAGGTGAAAGAGGCGAGAGTTTAAGGCATCAATTCATTATTTTCCACAACACCATCGCCGATTGCCCTCTCTCTCTCAATTGTTCATCATCAACTCCATCATCTCCTCTCCCTCAACCACATACCATCCTCCCTCAATTGTTGATCAACTTGAAGATCTAAGTGAAGCCTTCTACCCTTAGATTGGAGCTTGAAGAGCCAAGTGAGTAGATCCTCCATGGAATCAAGGATGGTCTCCTCTCCTCAATTTCAGGTTTCCTCCATGGTTAAGCTAGGCTAAACTTAGGTTTAGTTTAGTGGGGGATGGATCAAGCTAGGATAGGTGAGTGATTGTATGGATTGAGGTCTCATAGCCATTAGTGTAAGATGATGATCCTAGACCTTGTGCTTTGTAGCCATTAGAGCTTGATTTACTCTTTTGGTATTGTTATGTCTTTCAATACATGAGAATGATTGATTGATGTTGATCTAAGGTTGTAGGATTGTAATTGGATGGTTTGAGAGATTGGATTATCAAGTTACAACCATTTTGAGCTTGTTCTTCCTTGTTGACATTTTATCAAACACTTGGTTTGCATTGAGTTTCCTTTCATAAGAAGGTTGAAAGACCCTTGTGATTGCTAGACTAGTGTTATATGATTGACATGAGAGTGTCTTGCATCATTACCTTGTGCTAGATGATTGTTATCATAGAATTCAAGTTCCAAGCATTTCATTGAGCTAGTTTAAAGCATTCCATTCCCTTTGTTCACATAGCGAGAGCATGGTGCATTTGGTCTAGGAATAGAGAGTCAATTGTGCGAGAGTTCGTTGATTCTACTTGAGTGAGATGCATGGTCATTAATTACACAACGTTGCTTGAGATTCAATCCAGCTTTCATGAACCTTGAGCTTGAAGAAACCCCTTGCTAGACTAAACTCCTTTCTCTCTTGTTTGATCCTCAATTTCTCTTGTCAATTTTACTTTGCTTGTTTATGTTTTCAACTTGTTTTCTTTCAAACCAAATCTCAACTCAAAATGTATGGACCGTTCACGAATTTTGTGAGTATTAGCCTATGAGAGGGCCTTGTGGAATACGACCTTGATAAAATCCTTATCAAGTTTTTGGCGCCGTTGCCGGGGACCTCTCATTCCTAAGAAAGCAAATATTAGTGAACCGATCTTTACACTTCCTTCCATTTTCCTTTTAGCTCCCTTGTTACTCTTTGTTTACTTTGTTATCCCGCATCGTTGTATTACTCGGGTGTGTTCGTTGTGCTTGTTTGCAGGAAATTGGTGTTAGTGCATGAGGCGGATCACACGTCTCCAAGCACGACTCCAAGGCATCAAGGTCGTGTTTGAACCACCAACTCGTTCTCCTCCTCACCTAGTTCATAGCACCACACGCAACAACATGTCTCACCATGAAGACAAAGATAACCATTCGGAATATTCACATCACACTAATGAAGATGATCAATCACAAAGAGGTGCGAGGCGCACACTAGCTGATTATGCTCATCCAACCCTCGAAGGGGCAGCCTCGAGCATCGTGCGAAGACCGGTAAATGCAAGAAACTTCGAATTAAAGCCTAATATGATTCAGATGGTGCAAAATGGAGTGGTGTTCAATGGCATTGATGGAGAATGTCCATCAAGGCACCTCAAAGACTTCTTAGAGATATGCGATATGGTGAAGAACGATCAAGTTCACCCGGATTGTGTGTGACTCCGACTCTTCCCCTTCTCCCTCAATGGTAGAGCCAAGTCTTGGTTGGAAAACCAACCTAGTAGAACATTGACTACATGGGAGGGATTAGCCGAAGCTTTCCTCGAGGAGTTCTTTCCCCCTTATATGACGGATGCAATCCGAGATCGTATCAACCACTTCACTCAATACAAGGGAGAGCTCTTCCATGAGACATGGAATAGGTTCCAAGCCCTTCTTCGGTCTTGTCGTCATCACAACTTCGCCAAATGGAGCTTGGCGGATATCTTTGCTAGGTCCCTTGACTTTGAGAATACAAGGATGATCAACCAAGCCGCCGGAGGTGATCTAAGGACGCTCACTCCCGAGGATGATCTAGAACTCTTTGCGGAGATGGCCAACAAGACAAGGAGTTGGTCTCGACAACAACCTCCAAGGTCTAAGTATGGGAGCAACACTCACTACGACTCTAGAGCTATAAGTGTTGATGCACCAAATGATTCATCTACCTATGGGAAGAAGCCTAAGTTACCGGGACATCGAGATGAAGATGACCCTATGTTTGCGCTCCTCATGTCTAAGATCGATGCTATGGCATCCCAAGTAAGTAACCTAAGCATCCCTCCAAGGTTCCATCATCACATGTGGGTAATCCTCCGGTGGCTTCTATATATTGTTGTGAATGTTGTGGGGGTCAGGGTCACGAAGTTAGTGCTTGCCCTTCCGCCACTCCTGAGCTTGGTCAAGGCGATCACAATGAGGAGGTAAGCTTCGCACAAGGTCAAGGATTCCATGGTAATTTCAGCCCCCAAGGTAACTATCAAGGTAACTATAACCGACCTTGGTACAACAAGTCTAACCAAGGTTACCAAGGCCAAGGGATTCAAGGTAGTGGCTATAACAAAGGTTACAACCAAGGAAATCAAGGAGGATATCAAGGTTATAGAGGGTACCAAGGCAACCAATGGTCTCAAGGAAGTAACCTAAACCAAGGTAGTCAATGGACTCAAGGAGGACCCAAGGTCAAGGGAACCAAGGGGGAAATCAATGGAATCAAAGTGGACATCCAAATCAAGGTCCCCAAGGTCCTACCCCTCCGGGAATGTACAATCATAGAGGTGACGGACCACCCGGATTCAATAAGCCTCCTCAAAACAAAGAGGGTGGTTCTTCGATCTCTCAAGAGGATACCAACGCGGCGATGATTCAACTCATCAAAAATCAACAAGCCTCAATTGCCAATTTGGAGAACCAAATGGGTCACATTGCTAAGACACTCTCGGGGCGACCCTCAGGCACTCTACCTTCTAACACCGAGGTCAACCCCAAGGTTCCCGAGGAGCTTATGACGGTAACATTGAGGAGTGGTAAGCAAATCCAAGACCCAACACCTAAAGCGGTAAGAACTCGAGATGATGACTATGTGTTGGTTGAAGATGTTGACTCCGATGATAACTCGGTTAAGATTGAAGTTAAAGATAAAGGAGCCAACGCTAAAGAAGCTTCTAAGATGACCAATAAGGTTGGTTCTCAAGAGGCTACGATGAGTGCTACTCCGGTCTCTCCTCCCGCACCGGTTGTACCTCCGTACAAGCCTAAGCCACCTTATCCTTCTCGCTTGAAGCCGGATTCCATGGAAAAGGATTTCAAAAGGTTTGTTGAGATTCTCGACAAGGTACAATTCACAATGCCTTTTGGGGAAACAATCACTAAGATGCCTCAATATGCGAAGTTCATGAAAGAGATCTTCACCAACAAACGCAAGCTAACGGATGTCACCTCGGCAAAGCTCAACGAACAATGCTCCGCCATTCTCTCTAAGCAACCACCGGAGAAGCTTAAGGATCCAGGTAGCTTTACTATTCCTTGCACTATTGGTGAGTATGCAATAAGTAGAGGCTTAGCCGATTTGGGTGCTAGTATCAATGTTATGCCATATTGCATGTTTAAGAAGCTAGGCCTGGGGACTCTAAAACCAACCCTCATGAATGTTCAATTAGCGGATAAGTCCATGAAATCCCCTCGTGGTATTGTTGAAGATGTGTTGGTTAAGGTTGGTGCTTTTGAATTCCTCGTGGATTTTTGTTATTCTAGATGTTTTGGGTGATACCGATGTGCCTTTGATTTTAGGACGACCTTTCTTAGCAACCTCTCGTGCTTTGATTGATGTCTATGGTGGCAAACTCACCCTTAGGGTCGACAATGAATGCATGATTTTTGACCATTCAAATGGCATGGAGTTTACTTTGTCTTATGCTAGTCACCATGATCCTAAGAATCCGCATGAGCTTACTTCGGCTACTAATAGCACTAACCTTGTCCGTCATAGTCCTGCGGAGTTGTTTGCCATTAGTGATGTGCAGGAAAAGACGGCTGACGTAAAGGAGACTCCACCTTTCGTACTCCCACAGACACCACTTAAGGCTAAGAAGAAAGGTGTGAAGAAGCCAACTGAGAAAGGCAAGGAAGCTGCACCAATGGGTGAGACGAGAAAGACTAAGAAGCCACCCGATGAAAGGCTCAACTCCAAGTGGTTTGGTCCCTTCTCCATTGCTCCCACCTCACCATCCGGGAAATCCATGCTCATTCCACCCGAAGTCGGTAAGGTACAATTCAAGTTTTGAGTGCCATGTGAAGGTAATGACATTGACTTCAAGGAGGTAATGAGTTGGGATGGTTTTACTTAGCTTACTCTTTGAGCTATCGTCTAGCTAGAGACGTTAAAGAAGCGCTTCATGGGAGGCACCCCATGTTATCCTTATCTTTTCGCTTTTATGTTTTTGTGTTGTTTTAGTTCGTTGAATAAGCTGTTGGCAAGCACTTAGGCGGATCACTCTTCACAATGCGCGCTATGGGACTCTTCCACTCCTTTGTTCCTCTGCTTTTCTCTACCAATGTGGTAACTTCGTTCCACCCTACCCTCTCTCTCTTGATCATTGAGGACAATGCTCATGTTAGTCGTAGGGGAGTTTGAGGTTTGGTCTGATTATTTCTTGGTAGAAGTCTAATGTGTTGTTTGGTTGAGTTGCTTGATCTTAATTGAATGTCGATTCCCTCTACTGTAGAATCATTCGGTTCTTGACTTTTGGTGTTTGATTAACTTCAATCTTTCACGATGATGTTTAGACTGTTCCACTTAGAACCTATAACCAGCATGTCTAGCGCTAATGTCAAATGAGTCTAGGCCAGAACAGAGATTTTATCACTCTTGTATGTTGGTTGATTAGTTTGATACGTGTTTTTATACCACTCGATAACACCGGTCTAGGATGATGAAGGCAATCAGACTTTTTCTTCCCGTTTTCCATGTTTTTTCTTCAATTTTTTAAACTTTTTGATCCCTCGTGATTGTGGCTTGAGATTAGACGGAATCCAATTCGAAATCTTTTGTGGAAGATTGTAAGGGGTTAAGGATCAAGTGGCTAATGTCAAAAGAAAAGATTCAAAAGAAAAGAAAAGAAAAGCTAAGCTAGGCAAGCTCGACACCTAAGTGAAGTGTCGGGTTGAGCACTAGCAAAGGCAAAAGCTGTGAGCTAGGCAGGTTCAACACCTAAGTGAAGTGTTAGATCGAGCACTAGTATGTAGTAAGAAAAAAAAAGAAAAAAAATAAAAAAAATGAAGAAGAAAAGAGAAAGAAAAGAAAAAAAAGGAGTTCTCAAATGTAGCCCTTGATCCTAGCCCGAGTTTGTAAAGTTTGGATCTAGAAGCGGATGAAGTCGAGTCGATAGCCACGTCATGATCACTCACCACTTTCAATCCATTTCCCGAGTTCAAGTCCTTTTGATTAGAGTTGGTGCTGTCGTGGTCGGTTTTGCTGTGTCCCAATCAACCACTACTTGAAGTGTGCAGAAAATAGTGAGGTCTAGACTTGTTTGGTTGACGTTCTTGCATGTGTAGGTTTAGTTTGTTCGTGGAACAGTTTTAAGTCGAATTGTTGTTGCTTGAATCTCGATGGGACCGATCTTGTCATTTGTGAACTTGGATGTTTTCTGATTCATTTGCTTGAGGACAAGCAAAGCTTAGTCGTAGGGGAATTTGATGTGACTTTATTTAGTGCATTTTTAGCTTATGATTGACCTATGAAACACCCGTGTTTGATCCTTAAATGCCATGCTTAATATGCTTTTATCGAAGTTTTGTGCTAAGTGCTATTATATTGCCCGGTTGCCACTTTGAGGCCAATTACATGTCTATTGGAGCTGTTTTCTTTGTATTTTCAGGTCTTGGCATTGAAGTACTGGTGACAAGGAGCACGTGGGATGAAACGGGAGGTCAATCAGAGCTAGGACGGAGGAGATATGGACGTGGCAAAATTGAAGAAAATACGACTTTCAGCTGAAGACAGTTTCGGCGAAAATATCATAAAGTTTTCGCCGAAGAAGAAGCTTTCGGCGAGATTTTCAAGTCCTCGGTCCAAAAACTCGAAGCAGACAGAAGGCCTTTGCGCTTTGACAACATTTTCGGCGAAAACATTCAAAGTTTTCGCCGAAAACTTTAGAAGGAATGCAGCAGCGTGTTTTCAAAGGCGTTTTCGGTGAAAATCCTACAGAATTTTCGCCAAAAATATCAGGCAAATCCGGCGTGCTATATAAAGGTGAAAGAGGCGAGAGTTTAAGGCATCAATTCATTATTTTCCACAACACCATCGCCGATTCCCTCTCTCTCTCAATGGTTCATCATCAACTCCATCATCTCCTCTCCCTCAACCACATACCATCCTCCCTCAATTGTTGATCAACTTGAAGATCTAAGTGAAGCCTTCTACCCTTGGATTGGAGCTTGAAGAGCCAAGTGAGTAGATCCTCCATGGAAGCAAGGATGGTCTCCTCTCCTCAATTTCAGGTTTCCTCCATGGTTAAGCTAGGCTAAACTTAGGTTTAGTTTAGTGGGGGATGGATCAAGCTAGGATAGGTGAGTGATTGTATGGATTGAGGTCTCATAGCCATTTGTGTAAGATGATGATCCTAGACCTTGTGCTTTGTAGCCATTAGAGCTTGATTTACTCTTTTGGTATTGTTATGTCTTTCAATACATGAGAATGATTGATTGATGTTGATCTAAGGTTGTAGGATTGTAATTGGATGGTTTGAGAGATTGGATTATCAAGTTACAACCATTTTGAGCTTGTTCTTCCTTGTTGACATTTAATCAAATACTTGGTGTGCATTGAGTTTCCTTTCATAAGAAGGTTGAAAGACCCTTGTGATTGCTAGACTAGTGTTATATGATTGACATGAGAGTGTCTTGCATCATTACCTTGTGCTAGATGATTGTTATCATAGAATTCAAGTTCCAAGCATTTCATTGAGCTAGTTTAAAGCATTCCATTCCCTTTGTTCACATAGCGAGAGCATGGTGCATTTGGTCTAGGAATAGAGAGTCAATTGTGCGAGAGTTCGTTGATTCTACCTGAGTGAGATGCATGGTCATTAATTACACAACGTTGCTTGAGATTCAATCCAGCTTTCATGAACCTTGAGCTTGAAGAAACCCCTTGCTAGACTAAACTCCATTCTCTCTTGTTTGATCCTCAATTTCTCTTGTCAATTTTACTTTGCTTGTTTATGTTTTCAACTTGTTTTCTTTCAAACCAAATCTCAACTCAAAATGTATGGACTGTTCACGAATTTTGTGAGTATTAGCCTATGAGAGGGCCTTGTGGAATACGACCTTGATAAAATCCTTATCAACGGCCTAAGGACTTGATTCATTAACCTCATGAAGGCACTAGGGGCATTAGTCAAACCGAAAGGCATGACCATCCATTCATACAACCCTAGCTTAGTTTTAAAGGCAGTTTTCCATTCATCACCTTTCTTCATTCGGATTTGGTGATAGCCTGATCGTAAATCTATCTTAGAAAAGATTGTGGATTGATGAGCCGCAATCGTTCTGCGTGCATTCAATCAAATAACTAACAAAGCTAAAAAGCTAGGGTAGATCTTATCCCACGGGACTTCTAATTATTGACTAATCAAATAAACTAGCAAATTACTCAGGTTTAAACACTTCGTGCGTGGTGTGAGTTCCACGACTTCTAATTCTAAGAAATGCAGAAAAATTAAAAATTGAAACTAAGAACAGAATGGAAATTGGTTGATTAAAACAGAGATGACAGACGAACTTAGACTTTGAATCCCCCTTCGTTCCCAGAGCATTGGCAATCAACAGATCAGCGGATTTCGATTCTCATTCAATCAATTCTAAGACACCACCATTACTCCTTACCCTTAGGTTTATGACCGGCGAACGTTCGCTCTATCCGTTCTAACTACCAAGATTAATTAGTCGCCTGGGTACGGTCGCCTCTCGCAACTACTTAACTTAACTGGTGGAATTACTAACGATTTATGAGTTACTCTTGTAGTGGATTAACCATAACCGGTTCCTACGAAAGGCACGCTCTAATTATAAGGTTAATTGTTTGATTTAATGTTTTAAAGTAAGGCGAGCGTTCGCTTCTATCCTTAGCTTAACAAGAATCTAATCTAGGTGATCAATCCAGACAAGAAACATGAACAATGACGAACAAATCAAACATGAAAGAGAAACTGATTGAACTTTGAATCTAATCACCGTCGATCCGTGACCGCTTTAAAGCCCTGGGTTACTTAGGGTTCATCTAGTCTAAGCTCTAAGAGTTTAGCTACTCATGTTTATCACAAAAGAATCAAAGACAAAGAAAGAGTTCATCATCCAGAGGAAGAACAGAAAAGAATCTGAAAAACCTAATTAAGACGACTCTGACAGACTTCGATCTTCGGTAAACTGCAATCCTAGCTCCGAGTCTTCGAGATGGAAGGGATGGCGTCACGATCTCTTTCCGGCTCTTCGAACTCTAACTCTTTGCTCCAGAACTCTTGAGAATCCTTGGAATTATGATTATCAAAAAGTATATCTGATTTTGGGCCGCCGGTTAAGTATTTATACTTAACCCTAATTCAGCCAGATTTTGCCTGATATTTTTGCCGAAAATACTAGGGTATTTTTACCGAAAATCTTGGTGTAAATGGGGAGCCCGCCGATTGATTTCTTCTGTAATTTTCAGTCCAATAGCTTTTGGCGAAAACTTGGTATTTTAGCAGAAAACTCTCTGCAGTTGTCATCAGTGGATTTGTGAACATATATTCGCCGAAAATACTAAGGTATTTTCGGCGAAAACTCCTTTGTAAACCGGGGCATGAATTGTTTCGACTTGATTGGCTCCTTGGATCGATTTCGGTGCAATCCCTCGAGGTTCCAACGCTTTAGACACGTCATTGGCCACTTTATTTGACGGCAAAAACCTGTGCTAACATAAAAACACTAGAAAACCATCAAATAGACCCGAAACGGGCCAAGGTAAGACAAATGGCACGAGATAGGGCAATTGATTGAATATTCGTTATTCTACCCTAAAAACCATGTCTTAAGCAAGGAAATGTCGCTTAAATGAGGCTGATAATCACGTCAAATCGAGTGTCATCAAAATACCCCACACTTAAGCTTTTGCTTGTCCTCAAGCAAACTGAATAGAAACGCTCATGTTCACAAATGATAAGATAGATTAAATTGGAGCTCAATCAAACACAATGAATTATTAGACAGATAGATCCTAGAACGAGAAACCTAACATGCATACAGATCAGCCGAACTACCTGGTCTCACTAATAAACTGCACACGACAAGTAGTAGCAACCAATTATGCACGAATTTGACCTGACCGACCAGACTCCTCACACAGGAAATATTTAGTACAATGGGGAACTCTCACTCTTTGTGTTTAAGGACGTGTTTCTGCTCTCAATTATTTTCTATTACTGAATTCTGTCACAAGTTTGCAATTCGACCACATCTCCACCACTGTGACAACACGAGTATCCAGTCAAGAAGGACTTCCCTGCTAGGACTGTAACGAATTCTACACTACATAGGTTTATAATGAGATGGATGATGGGAATGTATGATGATGGCTTTGTGCGGTGTAGCTTTCGACTAACTTCCCTCGAATCTAATATGCGGCTTCCTACCGTCTAACCAGACACGGGTGGAATAATGAACGCTCGTCCTATGATACCCTCAAGCAACCTAGCACTTTTATTATTTTCTTTACACAAAATTTTTTTTCTTTGACTTTTCTTTTGACTTCGTTCTTCCATTTGTAGGGAGAAGAACGTTTTATTGAACTAAAAACTTGAAACCTTTTTTGCTTTTCTGATTTTTCTTCTTTTCATTTTTTTTCGAAACTTGCTTCTTTTCTTCTTTTTCTATTTTTTTTCTTTTGTGCCGATTTTTCTTTTAGTTGCTAGAGGGATTTACACGTCTGGACATAATAGCTAAGACCACCTGTTTAATGGCTATAGGCAGGTTACCACAAACCGACTTCCGGTAGGTCAATCTAGAACTACAACCACAGGGGATCAACGGGGAATGAAAGAATGAGAAATGGTTGTAATGTATACCAAATCGAAAGAACAGGCCAAGCTCAAGGGTTCAAACCTAATGGATTTTATCGTTAGGTAGGCTATTTGGCTTAGTAGCTGAATCTAGGTGCCCCTATCATTCTAGAACTCGTGTCATCGTGTGGTCTCGAGTAGGTCTCATGCAAATTCTAACTCATTCAAACAAACAGAAAATCACTCAAAAAGACTTAAAATTGCGAGTTACGTGCAATGGATCAAAAGCTCACAATTGGTTTGCTAGTCGGATTCGGTCATTTTCATGCAATCAAGGCTACAAACTACAAGTGTGATTTTAAAAATTCTGTTCTTACCAGGCAATTTAGCATCAAAGTATACAAGTTGGTTCTCAAGTTCTAGGTTACGCAGTATAAGCATCATTATGAAAGTTTGAACAACAACTTAACATAAAAAATCAAGAACTGAGCCATTCTAATGCTAGAGAGACTGGAATGGAATCACAAGGCACACAGAAAACACAATCAAGGGCAATCAAGTTCATGCAAGGTTCTCTAGCATCCTACCCCACACTTAAATCGGACTGTGTCCTCACAGGACTAATTCTAGATTTCAGAGTGAAGTAGAAGAACCTGGACCAAGATGGTTGGCATAGGGGATGAGCACGGGTCCTCGGAGCGGAGGGAATCTACCAAAGCGAAGCAAAGGTAATCTCCCTACTGCCTACAAAACAAAAACAAATGAAACATAAAAAGGAAACCGGGACAAGTGCCCCGGATCCACACAGAAAAAAAGTTGGATCAAAATCCGAAAAGAATAAATAAAAAGAAAGGACTAGAAAAGGAATACAACCCGATCACTGCTGGTCAGGTGGGACGGGAGGTGAAAAGTGGAGGAAATCGCCGAGCTGACGTTGCCACGCCAGTAGTGCCTCATACCGCCTATCAGCACGGTGCATATGCTGCTGCATAATAGTCCATCTCGCCTCTTGAGTGGCGTTGTCTGTGAGGCGCCACTCCTGCAGTCGCTCATACAGCTCTCCAACATCCGTGGGGTGCCGGTGGTGCTGCGGGTGAGGCGCCTGATATGGATCTGGGATGGCTGGCGGCGACTGGTGTACATACCCTACCTGATGGTGTGACGAGGGAGTATGGTCATGAAACTCTGGCTCGTACTGAGGCTGGGACTCCTCAGAATCATCGTCTTCCTCCGACTCATCCTCGCTTTGGAGGGGAGGATCTGCTCCTAACTGGGGACTGAGGTCCAGCTCGAGGTCGTACTCGACCGCCAAATCTCCTCCAACGGTGCGTACTCTGCGGCGTGGGATGTTCGGGCCATATTCATGGCTGAGGCCGAAGGAGATGATGAGCTGGCCGATGAAGTTGCCTCCCAGGAGTGAGCGAGGTGGCGTCCTCCTCTTGGTCTTCTGGCGGAAGATGCGAGCAAGAACCCATCCGGGGTGAAGAGGGTAGCTCTCTCGGATGGCGCGAAGAAGTAGAAGTTCCTCCTTGCTGATATGGTGGCGGTCCTTCTCTGGAGCATACAATAGCGATCTACGCCAAACCATATGAATGTATCTATAGAGAGGGTGAGAAAGAGACTTAACTGAGTTATGGTCCGAGAGACGATCGCCGGGCACTCCAGTCATGTGGCTCCAGAGTGCATGGTAGGCCTCTCCGTCGTCCTCGTCGTTCGCCCAGCTGAGGTGATGACCGTGGTAATGCTCATAGGGAATGCCTAGATGAGCTGCAAACTCATCATAGGTGAGAGTCCTGTACACCCCGCCTAGGTAGAAGGAAACGACCTTCTTGCTCTGCCTCCTCTTGTGCTCGTCCAGATCAAAAGTGGCCTAGAACTCCTGGAGAGCGACGTCAGGGAAGTCGGAAGCTATGGTGGTCAGCTCTAGCAGGCCGGCCGGTGCCAGGGCGTCGTACACGTTCCGGTGGTAGTCCTCATTATGATCGAAGAGGGACTCCATGGAAAGTGGTCGAACATTAGCTCCCGGAACATGCTCGAGCTTCTTGTAACACTCAAAGTAGTAGTCGGGTAGATGAGCAGTAGTGGGATGGTGCCCAGCACGGCTAGGGAATGCTGGTGGAGGGCCCTGGACGGCGGGGGTGACGGGAGCGGGGGCTCTGGAGCTCGAGGCGGCATCAAGTCTCTGCTTGGTCCTGCGCTCATAAGTGGTGTTCCTAAACAAGAAAACAACCAGATTAGTCAAACTAAAACCCTACCCCACACTTAGTCGAAAAAAACTCAATTTCACAGAGAATTGAGGAAAACCGAGTGGGGGTAAGCAAAGCAGCTTTAACCGGTAATCACAAACAATAAAATACATGCTTAGGAACAGCCAGAATGGAATTAGAACAATCAGAGTTCAGAAGTCAAACCGACATTCAAAAAGTCAACATAATAGAACAGTGAACCCTAATCATGGCAAGACTATCATAAATTGGAGAATGACGGCATAATATGATCTCAGATGGCAAACACAATAATCTGAACGAGAATGAACACATAAGGCAGCCAAATGATCAAAAACAGTTCATGGTCAAACCGACATCTCTGAAAAGTCAACCTCACAAGGAAATGGACTTAGGCATCCCTAAGCATGCTAGAACAGTTCAACAAGTTCAGCTAACCTAGTTCACACGAAATCAGTCGGCACGCAAATCGAGGCAAACCAAAAAGCCAACCGAAAGTCAACCCCGACAAAATTCAGCAATCAACATGTCAAAAGACTCGCAATGAAAAGTTCTACAACTTACCTTGAAGCCATGGATGCTAAAAGTGAACGGATTGGGAGAAATCGGTGAAAAATCAAAAGTTTTAGGGTTTGGGTGAACTAGAGCTGTAGAGCTCCGATTCGGCTGTTCTAGGGCTTGGATTGATCGGAAATGGAAGGGAAAGGGAGCGGCGGCGCCGGTGACGGCGGTGGCGGTCGGCAGCGGTCGGCGGTGGCGAAAATGGGTGGCGGTCGGCGGGTTTTCGGAAACAGGGGAGGGTTTTGGGAAATTTCGAAAATAGAAAGTGAGGAGAGAGAGAGAAGAAATCTGGATTTTTAAGTGAAAAAGTTGGTGATTTTCAAACATATTTTCGGCGAAAATAGGTGCAAGTTTTCGCCGAAAATCTTAGTTAAAATAGTACTACCGGTTTTCAAAGGTACTTTCACCGAAAAGTTCAATAGGTTTTCGCCAAAAATGTTGGTTAAAATCGTCTGGAAACACAGTGGAATTTTAAAGGGAATTTTCGCCGAAATAGGGTGTATTTTCGCCGAAAATTTTGACCTGCACGATTAAAAATATTTTCGCAAACCCGACAAACTTCAGAAAATCACAGTTAAATCCACAAAAATGGGAAAGACCTCAAACGACTTGCAATTGACACTATGACACAAAGACTACACACGAAAAATAAGAAAACAAACAAACTGACACTTTTGGCTCCCCCCGAACCGACTCTAAAACACTAAGGTTGACACAAATCAAAAACTAACTCCAGTCTTGGGTTGCCTCCCACGAAGTGCTCTTTTATTAACGTCCTTGAGCTGGACGATACCTGGACGGTATTAGGAGACATCCCAACTTAGATTCTCCTTAATGCTAGCATCGGAGTTCATAAAGTAGAGCTTCGGGGCTTCTCCGGTGAGCATGAATTTCTTCCCATTCGCGTGTAAGAGTTTGGTACGTCAGTCGGGAAGGTGGTCAGTGATCGTGAATGGTCCAAATAGTTCTGTCACGGGATCATCTTCTACAAGGAAGACAATGGACGGAATGAGAACGATCGGCTCATTCTTTTCTTTAACCTCCGGCTTGATATCACCAGGATCGGTGATCGTCAGTATTTCCTTAGGAGATGCTTTTGGCTTCTCCTTCCATACTTGTTCCGGCGCCGGTAGCTCGAAACGAATTGGTGGTGCAGCTGGCTCGGTAGAAGGTGGCGGCACAACTGGTCTCCAGACCATGTGAGTCGTCGTCTTCTTGTTTTTTCCCCGAGGTCTGCTAGGCTTCGTGCTCGGTGGCTTAGAAGAGGCTTTCAGTTCCTTCTTCTTTGGCGGCTTTTGAGGAACAGATTTCGGTTTCTGCTTGATAACCTGTCCAGCACCTGTAACAGCAATTGATCTAGGCACACTAGAAGAGACATCAGTAACGGAGTTGACCGGAGCCAACTCTATAGTTTCAACAGCTAAACAATGAAATTCTTCATTCTTAGGATTATATTTCATTTCGTCTTTACGACGTACGGCAGCAATGCTCTTGGAAAAAGGAGGCTTCACGACGTACGGTGCAAGAGGAGGATCTTCCTCCTTAGGCGCCACTTCCAGTGCTTCCTTCTTCTCTGAAGTTTCAGCGATCCTGCGTAAAATAGAACAAGCGTCAGCAGATATGCTAGTAAATTTTTTAACAGTTACCATCTTGGCTTGCTCCTTTCTTGGATTCGGCTCTGTCTGGCTCGGAAGTTGGCCAAATGGTCGACCAGATGCTAGCATGCTCGAGATGTTGTTCACAGCTTGCTCAATTCTTTGACCGGCTGCTATCTGTTCTTGATTGAGAAGAGCTTGAGCTTTAAACTGACTGTCATGATCGTCGAGTCTGGTGATGATCTGACTAAGCTTCTTGTCCAAGTCACTGACGTTGTGTTCCTTCTAGTACTGCTGTCCTGGATAGGTATTATTCAAATATTGATTCTGGCGATTGCCAGGAGCAGTTCCATAGTTACCCGGATTGCGGTGCGGTGGCTGATAGATACCTGCCGGTGGATGGTTAGGTTTCTGATCCTGAGCTGGACCAGCTGGGCGGTTATTCTGGTTCTGGTTATGGTTGGTGCCAGCATTGTAGGGAGGTCTGTCTTGATAGTTCCCTTGCTGCCTGAAGTTGCGGTAGCCAGCATAACCATTCTGATTATTAACGAAGCCATGTTGAACGAAATTTACCTCTTCGGCGGACCAGACTTCTGTCTTACCAAAATTCTGGCAACGGCCTCCGTTATGCGCACAAGCTCCACACCATTCGCAATCAGCAACATAGACAGAAGCTGCCGGCGGTTTGATTGGTGTGGAAGACTTCTTCAAATGCTTCTCTACTTCGGCCTTTATAGCTGCTTCAAGATCGAGCTTGCTCCTTGATCCTTCAGATTGTCGTTCCCAGTTCCTTGACTTGGAAGCACAGTTTGCAAAGTGAAGAAGAGCAGCTTCGGGTGTGAGTGTAGTGCAATCCCCTTCAGCTAGAGAATTGACCCACTTGGCAGATTCTTCTCGAAGACCTCGAGCAAAGATTTCAGCTAACTGCCTCTGCTCGAATCCATGATGAGGGCAGTTGTAGAGAAGTTCTTGGAATCGATTCCAAGTATCGTATAGGCTTTCTCCTTCTTTCTAGGAGAATCTGGCGATGCTGTCCTTGATGGCTGTTGTTCTGGCCAGAGGAAAGTATTCTTCAATGAAGTCCTGAGCCAGAGTATCCCAATTAGTGTAATATCCAGGTGGTTTGCCAGTAAGCCACCTCTTAGCAGCGCCCTTCAGAGAGAACGGGAAAGCTCTCAAACAATGAGTATTCTTGTCAAGGTTTCCGTTCTTGAAAGTGCTGCAGAGATCAAGGAAGTCTGCAAGATGAGTGCACGGGTTGTCTAGGGGCCTGCCTTCGAACTGTAGATCCCTAGAGATCATAGTTAAGAATGGAATCTTGATCTCATAGTCAGGATCTCCTTCAATTCGCGGTACGGCAATGGCAGATCGAACGCTAGTCGCGCTTGGCTTGTTGTAATCAGCTAGACTTTTCTGTGCAGGCGGCGGTGGTGGATTTTCGCCTGGTGGTGGTGGTGGTGGTAGTTGATCAGTCATGGTAGGAGATGGAGGAGGTGAAAGTGACTCGGTGTATGAAACGGATGTAGGGGACGGTACAGGTGAAGATGGAGATGAGGAACTCTCCTTCAGTTCCTCAATCTTAATCGGAGTGATGGATGGAGGTGGATTGATTCTGCTTCTCCTTGGAATCTGTGATTGTCAAGGTGGAGCAGAACTGCTTGGTCTCTCTATACTCCTAGCCTTGTCGGTTTGGGAGCGAGTCCAAGGGCGGCGATGCATACACCTGTGAACTACCTACAAATAACAAAAACAACAAAACCAGTGTAAAATCGAAGTGGGTGGAAAAGTGAAAGATGGGAAATAGAAGAATAAATTGCCAGTTATTCTTTCAAACAATCAAAAGAAGTCCCCGGCAACGGCGCCAATTTGGTGAACCGGAGATCGTTGTGCGTGCGTTCAATCAAATAACTAACAAAGCTAACAAGCTAGGGTAGATCGTATTCCACGGGCCTTCTAATGATTGACTAATCAAATAAACTAGCAAATTACTCAGGTTTAAACATTTCATTTGTACAACTTCCACCGTCAATAACCAAAGTGCAAACCTTATTTAAAATCACACACCTTGTATGGAACAGGTTGTCCCTTTGCTCCCATCCATCTTCTTTAGGTTGTGTACTAAGGATTCGTCGGGAAACTGATGAGAATTGAACCCTAGGGCCGGTGGCCATCGGGTTGGTGCCCATCGGGGTAATGGCCGTCGGGGTGGCCAGATGGCCGTTGGGGCCAGCGTTCTGCTCCAGGACGTCGACGAGTCCTTCTTCTGTCTTCAGACCAAAATTGGTCGAGGGAATGTTCAAAAAGCCCAGGGTAGGCCGATTGACATCATCCGACTCGGACAGGATGACCGGGGCAGACTCCCGTGTCGGGCCGACTGGTGTGATCGGCTCGGTATCAGCTGGGGCATCTGGGGTGATTACTCGGCTGTTGAAGGCTGAAAATTTTTCTAGGCCTTCCACATTAACTTCTTCTCCTTCACTGGACTCTTCATCTTCACCGATTGGCTCCTCCTCATCATCAGTGACGACCTCTCCTTCTCTAAACACCATGGCTCGGGTGTTAGGACAGTCCCTTGCCATGTGACCCCTGTCTTGACATTTAAAACACACAATGGCACTGGGCTGGGCATTAGTAGTAGGAATTTTTGAGCCGGGGCTAGGTGTTACCCGTGATGTCGGCCCTTGATTAGGGTTTGGCCTGGATCCAGAATTCCTGCTAGTGTTTGGCCTCCAAGGGGTGTTTCCTGCACTCTGGTCTCCTCTTACTGGGGCACTGATGGGTGGCGGGGTAGTAGTCCTTCTTCCAAGGCCATTCTTTAGCTCCTTCTCAACCCTAATAGCCGTGGTTACCAAGTCATCATAATCAACAAAGTTTAGGATGTTGACTTGGTGTAGGATTTCTCTTTGTAATCCTCCAGTGAACCTTGCTATTCGGCCATCTTCATCTTCACTCAGGTCAAGCCTTGTGACCAGGATCTCCATCTCTTTATTGTACTCTCCAACTGACATGTTCCCTTGCTTTAAAAGTTGAAGCTTGGTATGCAAGTCTCGGTTGTAGCTACTTGGCACAAACTTTCTCCTCATCTTTCTCTTGAGACTCCTCCAACTAAGGATAGGGTCCTCTTCTTCTCTCCTGATCTGATTTCTGAGTTGAGCCCACCACAAAGCAGCATAGTCAGTAAACTCAATTGTGGCTAGGGTTACCTTTTTCCTCTCGGAATAGTTATGGCATTCAAAGAAGTCCTCCATGCTCCTCTCCCAATCAATGTACTCGTCAGGATTTTCCTTGCCAGCAAATTTCGGTACATTGAGCTTCAAGCTGCTCACATCATCGTCGATCTCTTCCAAATTCCTTCTTGGCCGTTGGGGGCCATCTCCATTAGGGGCTCCGAGTTGCTCGGCGATCCGGGTGATGTTCTGAGCCAAGGTGGCCAGGTGTGCCTCCACGGCAGTAAGCCTCTCTTCTACCATGATTAGTTTATGAACAAAGGACCTCTCAAATCACTCTAAGAAACCTCACACACTCTTTTTCTTACCACTCGTGTATAAAATTTTCAAGTCACTCAAAATTAAGGTTTTCTTTGAAAATTTCAAAACAAAGGCAATTTCAATTCAAGTAGTTGCAAGTTTCTTCGAAGCTATAAGTCTACCAATGACACAAAACAAGACCTTATACCTAGGGTTTCATATTTCTAGGGCTAGAACTTGTGATGCTAGGCTGTGGGATGACAAGACAACAAGTTTGGGTGTTCTACTAAGAAAGCTACTAGCTAAACTTATGAAAAACCCCTCTTCTTGAACTTAATCTACTACCTTCATTGTGAACGTGGCCTTGCTTTTTGGCTAGGTCAAATTTTCTATTTTGAAGACCTTGATTCTTTTCTTTTCTTTTTCTTTGATTATTTTGTATTTTCTTTTCTTGAACGGCCACAGCTTTTTCTCACAACGAAACTAAAAGAAAGGTAAAAGACTAGAACAAACACAATGAAGCTATTTAGGGTTTTTCTGAAATTGAAAGCAACGAAAACTTAAAGATATGAATCCAAGAAAGAACCTGGAAACTAGGATAGATGGTCCAAGAGTTGAACCGTGCTCTGATACCAGCTGATGCGAACCGCCTCCTCTAGGAAGGGATCGACTCCACACCCAGAACTATATTATCAGCCCCACGAGAACCTAACCTTTGAAACCGCGGAGAACCTTGAAATCCACTAAGTAATGACTTAGGAACCCCAAGTGTTCGGTCGAGTTGGTGCCACAAACAAAGGATGATAGCCTTTGATGATAAACCAAAACCTTAAGCTAAGCAACAACGAGCAAAGACTTGAAGGAAAGAGAACAAAGTTCTGAAATTTTCATTAATCAATAATCTGTCTTACAACCGTGGCCGAGGCCTCTATTTATAGCACAAAGGGTGGCCAAGGCCGGTTCCAACTCTAAAAAGGAAAATTTAAAATATTCCTAAAAGATAGGCCGAAGAAACTATTAAAATAAACTAAGTTGTCCGAAAGTAAAACTCCTAAATCGGCTAAAATTCAGCAAAACCTAATCCGGGCGGATT
This sequence comes from Linum lewisii, assembly GCA_034768395.1. Classification (NCBI taxonomy): domain Eukaryota; kingdom Viridiplantae; phylum Streptophyta; class Magnoliopsida; order Malpighiales; family Linaceae; genus Linum; species Linum lewisii. The sequence goes on from CM068297.1 coordinate 31,106,417, forward strand.
AGGGCAAATCCGGCTTTCCTTGTCCGGGTGGGATTGGGAAACACTCCGGGCGTGGGCAGGAATCCGGACGCGGGCAGGAGAAATAGCCGGGAAACACACGGTTGCATTCTTGTAATTTCTGCGGGTTCCGGGTGTCTGTGTGATCAGTCTTCGGCATCAGTTGCTACGGACCCGGTGCTAGGGTTTCAGTGATGTTAGGGCATCAGGGCTTCCTGGTTGACATTTCCTCGGACAAGCGAGGTTTTCCCCAAGTATTTTGACCTCCTGAGTCTTCTAGCATCAACTTGTCCGCCAGATTCTGAATGATGAGCAAGGTTGTCCGGGGCTTGAGTTGGCTGTCCGCATCCGCCAGGGCCGGGGCAGTGCCCTTCGGGCATTTGTCTTCCATGTTGGATTTCTGTCGGCCATCAAGGGTCAGCACCGTGCATCCTTCTCTGATGAACCTCTGATCCAGCTCCTCATGCTTGGCTCGACTCTAATCTCCTATGAATGCCGTGATCCGTGTCTTGAAGGCTTTGACTTGGCTCCGGGTCAAGGGCAGGTCTGGTCGGGTCCAGGGCACCGGGGGTTCATCATTCCCCTCTTCTTGAGGAGGATTCGTCCTCGAATCTGTTTATGCAAAATCATCATCATAGAAAGGAGTTAAGTCAGCAACGTTGAAGGTAGCACTTACACCATAGGTATTAGGTAAATCTAAAACATAAGCATTATTGTTTATCCTTTCAAAGACAGTGTAAGGTCCATCTCCTCTTGGCAGCAACTTAGATCTCCTTTCCTCATGGAATCTATCCTTTCTGAAGTGAATCCACACTTGGTCACCAGGTTGGAAGATTTTCTCCTTTCTTCCACGGTTTGCATTCCTTAGGTATTGAGCTGTCCTTCTTTTGATGTTGGTTTTGGCCTTCTCATGAAGCTTTCGAACGTACTCAGTCTTGGTATGTCCATCTGCATCTAGAAACTCATGTATAGGCAATGGTGATAAATCCAATGGGGTTAGGGGGGGTTAAAAGCATAAACCAATTCAAAAGGTGAGTATTGAGTGGCTGAGTGGACAGATCAGTTGTAAGCAAACTCGACATGGGGTAGACAGTCCTCCCAAGTCCTAAGGTTGGATTTGATGATGGCTCTAAGCATTTGGGATAGTGACCGATTGACAACCTCTGTTTGGCCATATGTTTGAGGGTGGCAGGTTGTGGAAAACATAAGCTTGGTTCCTAATTTAGCCCACAAGGTCTTCCAAAAATAGCTTAGGAATTTTGAGTCTCGGTCAGAAACTATAGTCTTAGGGATGCCATGAAGTCTAACGATTTCACCAAAGAATAAGTCAGCTATATGGGATGCATCATCAGCCTTATGACATGCAATGAAATGAGCCATCTTTGAGAACCTATCTACAACCACAAAAATTGAATCTTTGCCCCTCCTATATTTAGGTAATCCTAGAACAAAATCCATAAATATATCTACCCAAGGGTGTTCAGGGATAGGCAAAGGGGTATATAAACCAAAGGGTTGAAGGTGTGACTTAGCTCGTTGGCATTTGGCACATTGGTTGATGATCTTCTCAACTTCTTTCCTCATTCTAGGCCAGTAGAAGTGTTCCTTAAGGCAGGCTACGGTTTTAGCGACTCCAAAGTGTCCCATGAGACCTCCTCCATGAGCTTCTCTTATGATTAGGGTTCGGCTTGAATGGCTAGGGTAGCATAGCTTGGCTCCTTTGAATAGGTATCCATTCTGCCTATAGTAATCCTCAAACCCTACATGTGTGCAAGACTCAAAGATATCTTTAAAGACGGGGTCAGTCACATATAAATCTTTGATATGCTCAAAACCAATGTATTTATAACTTAAGGCAGTGATTAGGGCATACCTTCGAGAAAGGGCATCGGCTACCACATTCTCCTTACCTTGTTTGTAGTGGATGATGTAAGGGAAAGACTCAATGACTCCACCCACCTTGCATGCCTCTTGTTCAATTTATATTGAGCCTTCAAATACTTGAGGGACTCATGATCGGTGTGGATTATGAACTCCTTGGGCCACAAGTAATGTTGCCAAGTCTTCAAGGCTCGGACTAGGGCATACAATTCCTGATCGTAGGTGGGGTAATTAAGGGTTGCACCACCCAATTTCTCACTAAAATCGGTGATAGGTCTCCCTTCTTTCATTAGCACGACTCCAATTCCTACTCCCGAAGCATCACACTCGATCTCAAAAGGTTTTGAGAAGTCGGGTAGTTTGAGCAATGGGGCTTCGGTGAGCTTCTTCGTGAGTGCTTCAAAGGCGGCTTCTTGAGGTGCTCCCCAATGGAAGGGAACATTCTTCTTGATGACAGCCGTGAGAGGGGCAGCTATTGTGCTAAAGTCTCTCACAAATCTCCTATAGAAGCTTACAAGTCCATGGAAGCTTCGGACATCAGTGATGCTCTTTGGGGTTCACCATTACTTGATTGCTTCAATCTTGTCCTCATCAACCCTAATTCCTGTAGAGCTAACAATAAAGCCAAGAAACACAAGGTGATCGGTGCAAAAGGTGCACTTTTCCATGTTTGCATACAATTGTTCTTGTCTTAGGGTTTCTTGGACAGATTTTAAGTGACCTAGGTGATCCTCTAGGGTTTTTGAGTAGATTAAGATGTCATCGAAATAAACTACTACAAATTTCCCTATGAACGGCCTAAGGACTTGATTCATTAACCTCATGAAGGTACTAGGGGCATTAGTCAAACCGAAAGGCATGACCATCCATTCATACAACCCTAGCTTAGTTTTAAAGGCAATTTTCCATTCATCACCTTACTTCATTCGGATTTGGTGATAGCCTGATCTTAAATCTATCTTAGAAAAGATTGTGGATCCATGCAATTCATCAAGCATATCATCTAACCTAGGGATGGGATGTCGATACTTAACTGTGATATTATTGATTGCTCGGCAGTCGACACACATCCTCCAAGTTCCTTCCTTCTTTCGCACAAGGATGACTGGAACAGCACATGGACTCATGCTATCCCTCACATAACCCTTGTCCATCAATTCTTCGACTTGTTGCTGGATTTCCTTTGTCTCATCCGGGTTTGTACGGTAGGCAGCCTTGTTGGGTAGTGATGCTCCCGGTACAGGGTCAATTTGATGCTCAATGCCTCGGATCGGGGGCAGCCCACTAGGGATCTCCTTGGGGAATACATCTTCAAAATTCTGCAAAAGTGAAGACACAGTACTAGGAAGAGAGGTGTTAGGATTAGAAATCAAGCATTCTTTGTAAAGAATGACCACTAGGGCTTTCCTAGATACTAGGGTTTGTTTGATCTCACTAGGTCGAGCTATCAGGTTTTCTCTTCTCTCAACCTCACTCTTTTGAGCTCTTTAATCCTCAGGATCATGAATTTCTGTTTTTGATTTTATTTCTGTTTTATAGCTTTTTCTTTCAAGGGCTCACTCTTTTCTTCTCTCATCTCGCGTTTCTTGAGCTCTCTCTCTTTTTTCTCTCGGCTCACCTTTCTCTCTATTTGATCTTTGAGTATCTCAGTAGGTGATAGTGGCTTCAACTTGAATGTAGTGTCTCCATGTATGAGTTGATACTTGTTTGCCCTCCCGTCGTGTTGTGAGTATCGATCAAACTGCCAAGGCCTTCCAAGTAGCACATGGGCAGCCTCCATGGGAGCTACATCACAAAGCACCACATCCTTGTATCTTCCAATGCTCAAAGGGATGTGTGCTTGTTTGTTGACCTTCAAATCTCCACTATTGCTCAACCAATGCAGTTGATAGGGCTTAGGGTGTGGGTGAGTAGCAATTCCTAAGCCTTTAACAAGATCCAAGCTCACTGCATTTGTACAACTTCCACCGTCAATAACCAAAGTGCAAACCTTATTTAAAATCACACACCTTGTATGGAACAGGTTGTCCCTTTGCTCCCATCCATTTTCTTTAGGTTGTGTACTAAGGATTCGTCGGGAAACTATTGAGAATTGAACCCTAGGGCCAGTGGCCATCGGGTTGGTGCCCATCGGGGTAATGGCCGTCGGGGTAGCTTGGTAGCCGTCGGGGCTGGCGTTCTGCTCCAGGACGTCGACGAGGCCCTCTTCTGCCTTCAGTCCAAAAATAGCCAAGGGAATGTTCAAAAGCCTCGGGGTGGGCCGATTGACATCATCCGGCTCGGGCAGGATGGCCGTGGCAGACTCCCGTGTCGGGCTGACTGGTGTGATCGGCTCGGTATCAGCCGGGGCATCCAGGGTGATTACTCGGCTGTTGAAGGCTAAAAATTTCTCCATGCCTTCCACGTTGACTTCTTCTCCTTCACTGGACTCCTCTTCGATTTCTTCAACAATGGGCTCCTCTTCATCATCCGTGACGACCTCTCCTTCTCTAAGCACCATGGTTCAGGTGTTAGGGCAGTCCCTTGCCATGTGACCCCTGCCTTTACATTTGAAACATACAATGGCACTAGGTCGGGCATTAGTAGTAGGAATTTTTGAGCCGGGATTAAGGGTTACCCGTGATGTCGGCCCTTGGTTAGGGTTTGGCCTCGATCCAGAATTCCTGCTAGTGTTTGGCCTCCAAGGGGTGTTTCATGCACTCATGTATCCTCTCACAGGGGCACTGATGGGTGGCGGGGTAGTAGTCCTTCTTCCAAGGCCATTCTTTAACTCCTTCTCAACCCTAATAGCCGTGGTTACCAAGTCATCATAGTCAACAAAGTTTAGGATGTTGACTTGGTGTAGGATTTCTCTTTGTAATCCTCCAGTGAACCTTGCTATTCAGGCATCTTCATCTTCACTCAGGTCAAGCCTTGTGACCAGGATCTCCATCTCTTTATTGTACTCTCCAACCGACATGTTCCCTTGCTTCAAAAGTTGAAGCTTGGTATGCAAGTCTCGGTTGTAGATACTTGGCACAAACTTTCTCCTCATCTTCCTCTTGAGACTCCTCCAACTAAGGATAGGATCCTCTTCTTCTCTCTTGATCTGATTCCTGAGCTAAGCCCACCACAAAGCAGCATAGTCAGTAAACTCAATTGTGGCTAGGGTTACCTTTTTCCTCTCGGAATAGTTATGGCATTCAAAGAAGTCTTCCATGCTCCTTTCCCAATCAATGTACTAATCAGGATTTGCCTTGCCAGCAAATTTGGGTACATTGAGCTTCAAACTGCTCACATCATCATCGACCTCTTGCAAATTCCTCCTTGGCCGTTGGGGGCCATCTCCATTAGGGGCTCTGAATTGCTCGGTGAATCGGTTCATGTTTTGAGCTAGGGTAGCCATGTGTGCCTCAAAAGCAGCAAATCTTTCATCTGCCATGATTAGTATACAAACAAAGGACCTCTCAAATCACTCTAAGAAACCTCACACACTCCTTTTCTTACCACTCGTGTGTAAAATTTTCAAGTAACTCAAAAATTAGGGTTTTCTTTGAAAATTCCAAAAAAAGGCAATTTCAATTCAAGTAGTTGCAAGTTTCTTCGAAGCTATAAGTCTAAGTCTACCAATGACACAAAAACAAGACCTTATACCTAGGGTTTGGATTTCTAGGGCAAGAACTCGTGATGCTAGGTCATGGGATGACAAGACAACAAGTTTGGGTGTTCTATCTAAGAAAGCTACTAGCTAATCTTATGAAAACCCCCTCTTCTTGAACTTAACCTACTACCTTGATTGTGAACGTGGCCTTGCTTTTTGGCTAGGTCAAATTTTCTATTTTGAAGACCTTGATTCTTTTCTTTTCTTTTTCTTTGAATCTTTTGTATTTTCTTTTCTTGAACGGCCACAGCTTTTTCTCACAATGAAACTAAAAGAAAGGTAGAAGACTAGAACAAACACAATGAAGCTATTTATGGTTTTTCTGAAATTGAAAGCAACGAAAACTTAAAGATATGAATCCAAGCAAGAACCTGGAAACTGGGATAGATGGTCCTCGAGAACCTAACTTTTGAAACCGCGGAGAACCTTGAAATCCACTAAGTAACGACTTAGGAACCCCAAGTGTTCGGTCGAGTTGGTGTTACAAACAAAGGATGATAGCCTTTGATGATAAACCAAAACCTTAAGCTAAGCAACAACGAGCAAACACTTGAAGGAAAAAGAACAAAGTTCTGAAATTTTCATTAATCAATAATCTGTCTTACAATTGTGGCCGAGGCCTCTATTTATAGCACAAAGGGTGGCCAAGGCCGGTTCCTACTCTAAAAAGGGAAAATTAAAATAATCCTAAAAGATAGGCCGAAGAAACTATTAAAATAAACTAAGTTGTCCGAAAGTAAAACTCATAAACTGGCTAAAATTCAGCAAAACCCTAATCCAGACGGATTAGGGCAAACCCGGCTTTCCTTGTCCGGGTGGGATTGGGAAACACTCCGGGCGCGGGCAGGAATTCGGACGCGGGCAGGAGAAACAGTCGGGAAACACGCGGTGGCATTCTTGTAATTTCTGCGGGTTCCGGGTGTCCGTGTGATTAGTCTTCGGCATCAGTTGCTCCGGACCCGGTGCTAGGGTTTCAGTGATGTCGGGGCATCCGTGCTTCCTGGTTGACATTTCCTCGGACAAGCGAGGTTTTCCCCAAGTATTTTGACCTCCTGAGTCTTTTGGCATCAACTTGTCCGCCAGATTCTGAATGCTGAGCAAGGTTGTCCGGGGCTTGAGTTGGTTGTCCGCATCCGCCGGGGCCGGGGCAGTGCCCTTCGGGCATTTGTCTTCCATGTTGGATTTCTGTCGGCCATCAAGGGTCAGCACAGTGCATCCTTCTCTGATAAACCTCTGGTTCAGCTCCTCATGCTTGGCTCGACTCCAATCTCCTATGAATGAAGTGACCCGTATCTTGAAGGCTTTGAGTTGGCTCCGGGTCAAGGGCAGGTCTGGTCGGGTCCAGGGCACCGGGGGTTCATCACGGTGTTATCAACAGAAGTATTCCCCTTCTGTCGTGGAGCCATTCTACCGGACACTCAAGGTTCCCGGTTATATACAACCGACGGGTCCTAGTACTTTCCCGCCCCGGTGCCGACGGTTCGATCAAGCTAAGGTTCAAGACTAGCGGTGGTTAGGGTCGTCTGCCCACGGTTGCAGCGGTTCACATCAAGAACCCACCAGACCTCGCACTAAAGGATCTCCCCGACCATCTGGAGTATGCATTTCTGGGAAAGGAATGTCAGTTCCCAGTCATCATCAACTCAGCTTTATCTCCTGAACAGAAAGAACAACTGATCATATTACTAAAGAAGCACATCCGAGCTATAGCCTGGCAATTAGCCGACATCAGAGGCATATCCAAAACCTTCTGCAAGCATCAGATAGTCGTAGTTGAAGAGTTCAAGCCAGTCAGACAACCACAACGCCGATTAAACCCTCTGATGCAAGAGGTTGTGAAGAAGGAAGTCCTTAAGCTCTTGGATGTCGGGATCATTTACCCTATCACCGCTGGTCCTTGGGTTAGTCCGACTCAGGTTGTTCCAAAGAAAGGAGGAATTACAGTCATCCCTAATCAGAAAGGCGAGCTCATTCCCACTCGCACGGTTACTGGGTGGAGAGTCTACATAAACTATCGACGCCTTAATGACGCTACAAAGAAAGATCACTTTCCACTACCATTCATTGATCAGATGCTAGAGAGGTTAGCTGGCCATCAGTACTACTGTTTCTTAGATGGAATGTCTGTTTACTTTCAGATCCCCATCGAGCTTGATGACCAAGAAAAGACGACCTTCACCTGCCCGTTTGGTACGTTTGCTTATCATCGTATTCCCTTCGGTTTGTGCAATGCTCCCGCTACTTTTCAAAGATGCATGCTTGCTATATTCGGAGATCTAGTAGAGAACGTGGTAGAAGTATTCATGGATAACTTCTCTGTCTATGGAGACTCATTTTCTAAGTGCCTAGCTAACCTGGACAAGGTACTAGCCCGCTGTGAGGAAACCAACTTAGCTCTTAGTTGGGAGAAATGTCACTTTATGGTTACCGAAGGCATTCTTCTTGGCCATAGGATCTCCAAGCTCGGAATAGAAGTCGATCGTGCCAAGCTTGAAACCATCGCCAGTCTTCCACCGCCAACCTCGGTTAAGATAGTTCGAAGCTTCCTCGGTCATGCTGGATTCTACCAGAGATTCATCAAAGATTTCTCCAAGATCACTCTTCTAATGACCAAGCTTCTAGAGAAAGACACCCCTTTTGTTTTTGACAAGGCATGTCTTGAAGCCTTTGAGATTATGAAAACCAAGCTCACCACCGCACCAATCCTCACAGCACCAGATTGGAATCTTCCATTTGAGATAATGTGCGATGCTAGTGACTTTGTCGTTGGTGCTGTTCTAGGAAAAAGAAAAGAGAAGAGATTCCATCCCATTTATTTTGCTAGCAAGACGCTTAACGACGCTCAGAGGAACTACACTACTACAGAAAAGGAGCTCCTAGCTATTGTCTTCTCCTTCGATAAGTTCAGGCAGTACCTGGTCCTCTCTCATACCATTGTCTACACCGACCATGCTGCTCTGCGCCATCTCCTAGCAAAGTAGGACTCGAAGCCAAGACTTATCCGATGGGTTCTCCTTCTCCAAGAGTTTGACATAGAGATCAAAGACAAAAAGGAGCTGAGACCCTAGAAGCAGATCACCTCTCCCGACTCGAGGAATCACAAACAGGTAAGTCTACTACTACTCCTATTAATGATTCTTTCCCTGACGAGTTGTTGCATCTTGAAATCTATGAACAGGTCAACAGCATAGCCATCGAGCCTTGGGCGATTGCTCACGCTCAGGAGCTTAGTAATGCAACAACATCGGACGAGCCCTGGTATGCCAGCGTAGCTAACTATCTTTCTCATGATATAATACCTCCCGGATTGGATTATAATGCGCGGAAAAAGCTCATTAAAGAAGCCAAGTCTTACTTCTGGGACGAGCCGTTCTTGTACCGCATTGGAATTGACGGGATGATCCGGAGGTGTGTCTCTTACATCGAGGCAGCTGACATCATGCGTAAGTGCCATGAGGGTCAGTTTAGAGGACACTTCGGCTGCAACCGCACTACAAGAAAGGTACTCGAAACTGGATTTTACTGGCCTTCTATCTTTAGTGATTGCGATACTTTTGCTCAACATTGTGATGCGTGCCAATGATCATGTAACATCTCTAACCGTAATGAGATGCCTCAAATTGTTTCTTTAACTGTTGAAATTTTTTTATGTTTGGGGAATTGATTTTATGGGACCATTCACACCCTCCAAAGGAAACAAGTATATTCTTGTGGTCGTTGATTATGTTTCTAAGTGGGCTGAAGCTGAAGCTTCACCCACCAACGATTTAAGAGTGGTAGGATGATTCCTTACACGTCTCTTCACACGTTTTGGTTCACCGCGCTTCATCATAAGCGATAGGGGTACGCACTTCCATGGACACTTCGACTGGGTGTGCAAACGTTTTGGCGTCACCCACCGAATGTCCACAGCTTATCACCCTCAAGCTAACGATCAAGCGGAAGTGACAAACCGTGAGCTCAAGTGGATTCTTGATAGGACAGTTGGCCGGTCTCGCAAGGACTGGTCATCTAAGCTCACTGATGCCTTATGGGCATATCGAACTGCCTACAAGACTCCCATCGGTACCTCACTGTATCAACTAGTTTATGGCAAGGCATGCCATTTACCAGTTGAGCTTGAGCACAAGGCGTTCTAGGCTACTAAAGAGTTAAATATGAATTATGCAGTAGTAGGGAATATGCGCCACGATCAAATTTTTGAGCTTGAGGAGCATCGTCTTCACGCGTACGAGAGCACGAAACTCTATAAAGAACGCACCAAGAGGATCCATGATGCTCAATTGAAGGGGGTCAAGCAATTTTACCCCGGAGATGAAGTCCTTCTCTATAATTCTCACCTGAAGCTCTTCCCGGGTAAGCTGAAATCCCGATGGTCCGGCCCCTACACCGTGGTTTGGCAGACGTCCCTTGGAAGCGTCCTAATTAAGGGCGACGGTCAAGAGCCATTTATGGTCAATGGCCATAGACTCAAGAAATCCCTCATTGACGTGCATTACTTCGCGTCAACCCAGTAACTCCGATCCAGGTATCGTCCAACTCACGGACGTTAAGCAAGAGCGCTTCGTGGGAGGCAACCCACGGCTGGAGTCAGTCTTTGTTTGTTTTGAGTTTTCTTCTTTTAAAACTTTTTCAAAAAAAACTGTCAAAACCCGTTTTTCAAACGAGTTTTCGGCGAAAACTCCTTCGGTTTTCGCTAAAAACTTTGGTTTTAAAAACCCCCAGATTCTCTTGTGTCTCTTTTTCGAAATGTTCTCGCCGAAAACCTGACTTCACGGTGAGAACTCATCATTGGAAACCGGCGTCGTTTTGTTTTCTGGGGGAATTTTCGCCAAAAAATCTGAGCTTTCTCGCCTGATTTAAAACCCTACTTCGGACTTATTTTTCACGAAGCCCCCCCGAAAATCTCAAACTCCACCAGCTCTCTCTCTCTTTTCGCGCCATCACCGTTCGTTCCCTTCCTTGCTTTGCCGCTGCTCCGCCACCTGGTCACCGCCATCGCTCACACTCCCTCTTCCTCCTGAGTTGTTTGCATCCTAGATCTCCCGAATCGGAGCCCTATAGCTCCGATTTCACCTGAAACAAGTTTTCAAGCTTTTGATCGATTTCTTGGATTTCCAACCATTTTCTCGAGTCATGTCTTCACAGTTAGTTGTTCAGCCCTCAATTTTGAATCTTTTGGCATATTGACTTTCGGTTTTTGGCATGTTTGACTTTGGTTGACTTTTTGGTTTTCCTCAAATTGCGTGTCTGCTATTTCGGTGTATTCTTGCTCAACTTTTGGAATCCCTTTGATCTTTATTACCCTCGTGGATGATTTTCGATGATCTTGTGCCGATGACTTGTCTTGTGCTCTGCCGACTGTCAATTTGCGTCGTTTCTCCTTCTTGGTGATTGAATGTCGTGGTTTCCCCTATCTGCTGGCCGTTTCTGTTCTGCTCTGATTTGCCATTGTAATCTCTCAGCTTGTTTGCTTACCCCCACTTGTCCGTTCCGTTCTTTTCAGAACTGAGGTTTTGAACCAAGTGTGGGGTAGGGTTCTTGGCATCTAATTTTGGTCTGCTCTGAGTTTTGTATTGCAGGAATCCGAAGCGTTTCAAGACCACTAGTGCAGATAGGGAGAAACGATCCAAGGCTCGACAGGACAAGGCTCAACCTTCTCATCCACCCACGCCTTCTACCCCAGTACCGGTGACTCCGACCTTCCTTCCACCCGACGCACCGACCTCAGTGATCCCTCTCTCGAGTGCTCCTGCCACCTCCACCGGGGCCCTGCATCCATTTATCGCTACCCTTCCCACGCACCAACTGGAGGTATATAAGAAAATCAAAGACATCCCTCCAGCAAAGGTGGCAGTTCTCTCCTTAGACATTCTCAAGAACCACGATCTGGCTTGGCACTCTAACGTCGACCACGTCCTTGAACAAACCAGCTTGCGATATTTGACCACCTTCGGCTCCCCCTATCCTCTGGTCACCCTTCAAGAGTTTTGGAGTTCATTTGAGCGCCACACGCCAATACCCAACATCAGTCAGAGGTTTGTTTCCTTCCGCCTCAGTGGTGTTCGATATGAGAAGACCATCAATGAGTTCACCCACCTACTCGACCCCCATGCCGTCATCCAGGACACCACCCTTGGGTTCTCAGACGTCTACTCCATCGCACATGAACCTTATCCGGAAATATGGAAGTTCATCTCTAATCAACCCAAGGTCAAGCCTATCATCAACCCCACGGTAGGCGACATAGCTCACCCTCTCTTTAAATTCCTTCATTATGTATGGACGCAATCCCTGTGTTATTGCAGCAAGGCGGGCCGTCACCATGTCTCCTTAGAGGAGCTCGTTCTATTCCGTGCTATTGATGAGGAGGAACATTTTCACCCTAGATGGTGGCTTGCAAGATTCTTCCACAAACGCACAACCACCAAAAAACTTCCCTCTGAACTTCCTGGCGGCCCTTTCATCTCTTGTCTAATCGACAACCTCCAAATCGGCGACAAATGGGGCCATGGTATTCCTCACGTCCAGATTGAGCACATCGGAGCCGAGCTCGCCATAGCTCGGGGCCTCGACGTTTCAGGCAATCTTGACGATTACAGACTAGTACCCTGCCGCCCGAAGAAGGCACCTCCACCACCAGATGGCTCTCCTGTGGCCCACACCCTCCTTCTGGAGCTGCCTCCCCCGCCTCAACCACAGATGTCCAACTAGATTACCGAGAGGCTGACCCGCATTGAGCAATGGCAGCTAGACTACTCTGTCGGTTCGCTTCAATGGCAGAAGGACCGAGTAGAGCACGAGGAGGAGCAGAATGCACGATGGGCTATTCTACGACAGTTCATGACCGACTAGCACACTAGACACAAAGCTTGAGGAGCGGCTTGGCGCTCCCCCCTTTACTGACTCCACCTCCACCCCCACCTGAGGGATAGTGATCAGGTCGTTTCTTTCCTTTTCCTTTGTTTTCTTTCTTCTTTTCGGATTTCGATCCAACTTTTTTTTTTGTGGATCCGAGACACTTGTCCCAGTTTCCTTTTGATCTTTTGGTTGTTTTTGTTTTGTAGGTCTCTTTTGATAGCTGCTCTGCTCCGCTGCAAGTCACGCTCTCAGGACCCATCCGCTACTCCTACCACCTACCTCCAGGTTCCTCGTAACTCTCACTCTCATTTTTTTGTCCTGTGAGGACACATAACGATCTAAATGTGGGGTAGGATGTTAGAGAACTTTGCATGATCTTGATTACCCCTTATTGTGTTCCGCGGTGCCTTGTTCAGTTTCTCTAGCATTATAATTGCTCGATCCTTGATGTTTGATGTTAAGTTGATGTTTAATTTGTCATAATGATGCTTAGACTGCTTAACCTAGAACCTGCAAACCAACTTGTACACTTTGATGCTAAATTTCCTGGTCAGAACAGACTTTTAAAATCACACTTGCAGTTTGCACTTTGATTACATGAAAATGACCGAATCCGACTAGCAAATCAATTGTGAGCTTTTGATCCATTGCACATAATTTGCAATTGCAATTCGTTTGAGTGGTTTTCTGTTTTCTTGAATGAGTTAGAATTTGCATGAGACCTATTCGAGACCACACGATGACACGAGTTCTAGAATGATAGGGGCACCTAGATTCAGCTACTAAACCAGATAGCCTACCTAACGTTAAATCCATAGGTTTAAACCCTTAATCTTGGCATGTTCTTTTGGTTCGATATACATTACAGTCAATCCCCATTCTTTCACTCCCCGTTGATCCTCTGTGATCGTAGTTCTAGATTAGCCTACTGGAAGTCAGTTTGTGGCAACCTGCTTATAGCCTTTAAACAGGTGGTCTTAGCTATTATGTCCAGACGTGTAAACCCCTCTAGCAACTTAAAGAAAATCGGCACAAAAAGAAGAAGAAAAAGAAGAAAATTCAAAAAAATAGAAAAATAGTTCAAAAGTTCCAAGTTTATAGAGCAACGATGCCATCTACAATGATTTTGAGCCTAGGATGATGTGGAGGAATCCAAAACGAGGGTTGGGGTAGAGGGGTAGCAACCGGGGGTGGAAGGGGGAGAAGGAAAGTTTATCTCGGTCGAAGGTGAACTGTCTATGGAGGGCATGAATTGTGGTTTGAACCTTTTCAAAAACCACCCAATTTCTTGGCTTCCATAGACGCCACCACGCTAAGATCCAAAGACTTGCATCTAGGGGGCAAGTATTCAAGATCCATCACCATGCTATTGCAGGGTGCGTGTGAGGAATGGCATTAAGGTCTAGCAAAATTGTTGCAAATAAACAACGGGTCACCACGCATTTAAACATCAAGTGTTCTATGGTTTCGTCTTGTCGTAGGCAGACTAGGCACAAGGTGGAGAGTTCCATGCCTCGTCTATTGAGTCCCTCAATAGTTGGCAGGATTCGGTGACATAGGCGCCAAAGGAAGAATCTAAGCTCTGGTTGTATTCTGAGGGACCACACCTTCTGCCAGACCAAAGGATCCATGGGTGTTACAACACAAGTTTCATCTTTCAGAGGTCTAGATCGCAAAGCGAAAGCATAACTAGAAAAGGTGGAGTATTGACCATTGGCTGAGAAATACCAGACCATTCTTTCCTCCTGGGGTGTGATGGGGATGGGTATGTGAAGAATTTCTTGCACTGTGTCTGGCTCGAATAGGTCATGTAGGAATGGAATATTCCACATTCCTTCATGAATTAAGGATGAAATTTGCAAGTGTTGAATTCGCGCCATGGGGACTAGACTTGCGACAACATTGGCTTTGAGTTTCCTGAGATCCATGCTCTGTCGAGGATGGGCATCCTTGAATTGGATCCTAGTTGGACCAGTAGACCTGGCAGTAAAAGATCTCGTCCATGTAAAATTCCTTGCAAACCATGAGATGGTCGAGAATGTTTTTTTGCCTTTAAAAAGTTTGTTGACTGAAAGTATTTCCCTTTGTAAAGCCTAAAAATCAGGAGATTGGGTTGCATGAGGATACGTCAGCTTTGCTTTGCTAGTAAGGCTTGGTTAAAATCTCGGAAGGAACGAAAGCCCAGACTGCCATCCTCTTAACTCGTGCAAAGCTTTTCCCAGCTTCTCCAGCATATCCGTTTCCGGTCTGCAACCTTACCCCACCAGAATTTGGCCATTACGTGTCCATGGCTTCACACATTGTGTTGGAGACTCTGTAACATGACATGATGTGAACTGGGAGCCCAACAATAACAAACGTAAGCAAAGTGTGCACCAGTGCAGGGGACAAGGAAATCTGCTTCCAGCTTTGAAGGCGGGACATGATTTTGTCTTCTAAGAAGCCGAAAGTGGCCTTTTTGGATCGTAATACGACACACGGGCCCCCCAAGTGACTTGGTGAATTGTTATGCATATCCATTCCCAAGAAATCAGAGTATTCTCGTTTTAGATGGGACGAGACATTTTTACTAAAAAAGGACCGCAGATTTCGTGTAATTAATACGTTGTTCGCTTAGGATTTGATACCTGTTAAAGAGGGATCGTAACTCAACCAATGAGCGTCGGTATGCTCGGAGGAACAACATCGTGTCATCTGCAAACATCAAATGTGTGATCATTGGGCAATGGGCATTAAGCTTAATTCCATGGAGTAGATTGCGTTGGACAGCCATATATAATAAGTGCGATAATCCTTCAGTGCAGATGGCAAAAAGTAGGGGAGAGAGGGGATCTCCCTGACGCATTCCTCTTATAGGAGCGAAGAATCCATGGGGTGTCTCATTTAGGATGACCTTAATTGTAGCCGAGATAAGACATTCGTGGACTATAGCTATCCAAGCGGAGTCAAAACCTAAAGCGTGCAGGAGGGGGATAAGGAAGTACCACTCTACTCGGTCATAAGCCTTTCCATGTCCACTTTTAAGGCCATGAAATGAAGTTTACCCTGAGCATAGGTGTCCAAGTGATGAATTAATTCATGGGCTATAAGGATATTATCTGTTATACAACGTCCTCGAACAAAACCATTTTGAGCTGGGTTGATGAATTGTGGTAAGATGATGCCAAGTCTGTTTGTGATTATCTTCGAGATAATTTTGTAAAACACTGTGCACAGACCGATCGGGTGGACCTGTGACATATTTTCTACCGTCGAAACCTTTGGGATCAAAGTTAGCCAAGTGTGGTTCAAAGCTCGTAACATGTTACCACGTCGGAAAAAATCCTTGACTGCTGTCACTACATCACTGGCAACTATGTCCCAGTACCATTAAAAGAAAAGTCCTATAAATCCATTCGGACCTGGGGCTTCAGTGGGGCCAATTGCAAATATCGTGCGACGAATTTCCTCCTCCATAATCTTGGCCAAAAGGGAGGTATTCATCGAGCGAGTGACCACGCAACCAATTCCGATATCAAAGACAGACTCTTGTGTTCCGTCACGCTGTGTTGAAAAGAGTTGTTGGAAGTACGAGGCTGCTAGGAGGCCTTTTTCAGATTCCGAGGCGAAAACATTTCCATCCGTATCGCGCAGATCCCCAATAAAAATTTGCTTATGCGTTCCTAAAACTACCCAGTGGAAAAATTTCGTGTTGCTTTTGATTCTTCTGTTATCAACATGAGTAGCTAAACACATTTAAACTTAGATTAGATGAACCCTAAGTGACCCGGGGCTTTAAAGCAGTCACGAATCAGCGGTAATTAGATTCAAATTCAGACAGTTTCTCTTGCATGGTTGGTTTGTTCTTCGTGTTTATTTCTTTTCTAGCTTGATCACCTAGATTAGATTCATCTTAAGATAAGGATAATGGTGAACGTTCGCCTTACTTTAGAACATCAAATCAATCAAATAACCTATTCAATGGAGTGTGCCTTTCATAGGAACCATTTAGGGTTAATCCGCTGCTAGAGTAACTAATTAATCTTAATTAGTTGCACCAGTTAGTTCTCCATTGCAGAAGTGAATGCACGAACGGTTAATTAATCGTGGTAGTTAGATCCGATAGAGCGAATGTTCACGGGACTTAGACCTAAGGGTAAGGAGTTATGGTGGTGTTTGAGAACTGAATGAATTAGGATCAAAAGTTGCTAGTCTTGTGATCACCAATGTCCTGGTAATCTTAGGGGGATTCAAGTCTAAGCTTTGTCTGTCAATTCGTTAAATCAAACACAATCAATCAATCTGTCTTTTAATTCCATTTCAATATCCTTGCTTATTAGATTAGAAGTCATGGAACTCACACCACGCACAATCTGTTTAAACCTGAGTAATTTGCCAGCTTCTATAAGTAAACGATTTGAAGAAACCTGGAGAGATTCGATCTACCTTACTTTTAGCTTGGTAGTATTTGATACCCTGTTTTACAGCTATCAATCCTCAGCTAAGTCAACCTCATTCGGCCAAAATCACATGATTAGGCTTACCAAGGTACATTCGAAGTACACTGACATGGAAGACATTAAGTATCTGATCCAATTCTCCAAGAAATGCCAACTCATAAGCTACCGATCCAACCCTCCTTAGAACCTCATAAGGACTAATAAACCTAGGCACTAGTTTTCCTTTCCTGTCGAATCACATAATGCCTTTCCAAGGTGAAACCTTGAGGAAAACATTCTCTCCCACACTGAACTTAATTTCTCGAGCCTTGTCGTCTGTATACCGCTTATGTCGGTTCTGAGCTACACCAAGCTGAGTCCAAATCGACCTAACCATGTTTGAAGTTTCCTCTACAATTTGCAGTCCTGAAACCAGCCTGTCCCCTTACAGATCCCAACAAATAGGTGTTCTGCACATCCTATTGTACAAAGAATCAAAAGGCGCCACTCCTATGCTGCTATGGAACGAGTTGTTGTAAGAAAACTCCACCAAAGGCAAAAATTTGAGCCACGACTCCTCAAACTCCAAAACACAAGACCGAAGCAACTCTTCCAAAGTGAGGATCGTTCGTTCAGAGTGTTGATGACTATAAAAATAGTGGTCAAATAACTACCCTACAAGAGTAGGATAGATCGTACTCCACTGGGCTCTTCTCAACGTTTACTGAAAGTATTTGGTAATTATTCAGATTTAATCAAGTTGTGTGGTGTGAGTTCCACGAATTTATAATGCTATCATGCAAGGAAAATTTAACTAATTAAAGATAACATGTTGATTGATTGGGTTGAATTCAATTAATGAGACAATAGCTTAGACTTTGAATCCCACTAAGATCACCAGCGCATTGGTAATCATAAGATCGGCAAGTTTCAGACTCAATTCAAACGATCCTTAATCACCGCCGTAGCTCCTCACCCTTAGGTCTATGTTCAGAAACGTTCGCTACTATTGAACTAGCTACCAAGATCAATTATCCGTCCGTATGTTAGCTTCTACAACATAATAAATAATTGGTGCACCTATATTGATTTATGAGCTACTCTTGAAATGGATCAACCCTAAACGACCCCTGATGTGACTTTAATCAGTGCATTTTAAGCTTATGAATGACCTATGATATGCCCGTATTTATTCGCGAAATGACATGATTTATATGCGTTTATTGAATTTTTGTGCTAAGTGTCATTTTGTTGTCCGGTTACCACTTCGGAGCCAAAATTCGTGGGCTATTGGAGCTGCTCTGTGCATTTTCAGGTTCTGGCTTCAAAGTACGGATAACAAGGAGCGCATAGGAGAAAACGGGAGGTCATTTGGAGGCCGGACGAGGGAGATGTGAGCCTTGCAAGATCGGGTCTTCTGCAGAGTGCAGGGGGTGCACGCCGTGCAAATGTGCACGCCGTGCAGGGGTGCACGCCGTGCACTATGCACGCCGTGCAGGGGTGCACGCCGTGCACTGTCCCCTGCACTATAAATACTCTTGATTTTGGCCATTTTGGAAAAAATAGATGCTATCTCTTGAACCCCAAATACATTTCCACGAACCCTCAAACCCTAGAGCACGTTTTTGGAGCAATTTGAAGCTATTGGAGCTAGGATTGAAGCCAACAAACCTTGGGAGAAGTGCTTACAAGTGGAGAAGTGAAGATCATCTCAAGGATTCATCCATGGTGTTCTTGGTGACCATTCTTCCTTCTTCTCTCTTTACTCCCTTGGCCATGTGTGGCTGATTTTCTAGGGTTCATCTTGGATGGGTAGATTAGTTGTGCTATGATAGAGAGATGATTGTATAGAACTTGCCATGATTGATCTTGGTTGTATGAGGATGATTCCTAGACTTGTTCTTAATGCCATTTTATGCCATGTTTGCTTGATTTGGTCCATTCATTGTAATTTGATGCATGAGAGTGCTTGGATTGCATAGATTGTAGGTCTAGGGATTGAAGTGAGTGTGTTCTAAGAGATTAGATCATCTTATTTCAACCATTTTCACTTGATTTCTCTCTTGGGCATTTTATCGAACACTTGGTGTGCATGTGGAATTTCATTCAATTGAGTTTGAAAGGGCTTTTTGGGTGAATCTCTTAGTGTTAGGGCATTGAAATGAGAGTGTTGTGCCTAGCCTTGTGGTCATAGAGTCTTAAGAGAGGGTCTTGTGTCTTGGCATTTCATCAAACACTTAGAATGCATCCTATTTTCACTTAGTTTGAGAGCGAGAGCCTAAATTGAGTGGTATTGGGATAGGGATTAGGTGCTACGAGAGTGCATCGAGTCAAAAAAAAGTGAAATGCATGGTCATCCGAGTGCAAACTCGATCTTGATTGACTTGTTTGTTCAATTAGTCATCTTGAGCATGATGAAACTACCCACCAAGAGAACCTCTTTGTCTTTGATTTGCACCGCTTTATTTGTCTTTCTTCCTTTTAGTCTCCTTTAAGTTTTTAATATCTTTTTCAAATCAAAACTCCTTTCAAATGAATAGACCGTCTACGAGGAATGTGAGTAGAGGCCATTGAGAGAACCCCGAGGAATACGACCTTGGTGTACACGGTTTATCAAGTTTTTGGCGCCGTTGCCGGGGAGTTTCTCAATCCTTTGAAAGCACTTAGTAGTGGACCGATCTATTCACTTCCTTCCAATTTAGTTTTTGCTTCCTTTTACTTGTTGTTTGGTTTTGTTATCCCGCATCGTTGTATTACTCGAGTGTGTTTGTTGTGCTTGTTTGAAGGAGATTTTGGGTTAGTGCATGAGGCGTTCAGCTCGTCTTCAAGCACGAATCCAAGGACTAGAACAAGTGCTCAAGTCACCTACCACTTCCCCACCTCCTATAGTTGAAGAAGAAGAAGTTGATCGCATCTCACACCACACTATGTCTCAACACGGGGATGACGATGACCAATCGGTACATTCACACCACACTAATGATGATGATCACTCACAACGGGGTGCAAGACGTACCTTGGCGGATTATGCTCGCCCTACTCTTGAAGGGGCAGCCTCTAGCATTGTTCGAAGACCCGTCAATGCTAGGAACTTTGAGCTCAAGCCTAATATGATCCAAATGGTTCAAAATGGAGTGGTGTTCAATGGCATTGATGGTGAATGTCCATCTAGGCATCTCAAGGACTTCTTGGAGATATGCGACACGGTTAAGAATGACCAAGTTCACCCGGATTGCATACGACTCCAACTCTTCCCCTTCTCACTCAAAGGTCGAGCCAAGTCTTGGTTGGAGAACCAACCTAGTAGAACATTCACTACATGGGAGGGCCTAGCCGAAGCTTTCCTTGAAGAATTCTTTCCTCCCTATATGACGGATGCAATCCGAGACCGCATCAACACTTACGGACCGAGAGTCATAGTGCGTGTCACTTCCATACTTAGACTTAGGAGGTTGTTGTCGAGACCAACTCCTTGTCTTGTTGGCCATCTCCGCGAAGAGTTCTAGAGCATCTTCGGGAGTGAGCATCCTTAAGTCACCTCCGGCGGCTTGGTTGATCATCCTTGTATTCTCAAAATCAAGGGACCTAGCAAAGATGTCCGCCAAGCTCCATTCGGCGAAGTTGTGATGAGGGCAAGACCGAAGAATGGCTTGGAACCTATTCCAAGTCTCATGGAAGAGCTCTCCCTTGTGTTGTATGCACCAAAGGATTCATCCACCTATGGGAAGAAGCATAAGTTACCGGGGCACCGAGATGAAGATGATCCCATGATTGCTCTCCTTATGTCCAAGATTGATGCCATGGCTTCACAAGTAAGTAATCTTAGTATGCCTCCCTCTAAGCCATCTAAAGTGGGTAATCCACCGGTTGCTTCAGTATTTTGTTGTGAAGGTTGTGGAGGTCAAGGCCACGATGTTAGTGCTTGTCCTTCCACCATTCCTGAACTTGGCCAAGGCGACCTTGAGGAGGTAAGCTTCGCACAAGGTCAAGGTTTCCATGGTAATTTCAGCCCCCAAGGTAACTATCAAGGTAACTATAACCGACCTTGGTACAACAAGACTAACCAAGGTTACCAAAGCCAAGGGAGCCAAGGTAGTGGTTATAGCAAGGGCTACACCAAGGAAATCAAGGAGGTTATCAAGGTTATAGGGGTTATCAAGGCAACCAATGGTCTCAAGGAAGTAACCTAAACCAAGGGAGCCAAGGGACTCAAGGAGGACCCCAAGGTCAAGGGCACCAAGGGGGAAATCAATGGAATCAAAGTGGACATCCAAGTCAAGGTTTCCAGGGTCCTTCCCCACCGGGAATGTACAACCATAGAGGTGAAGGACCACCCGGGTTCAACAAGCCTCCTCAAAATAAGGAGGGTGGTTCTTCGATCTCTCAAGAAGACACCAATGCGGCAATGATCCAACTCATCAAGAATCAACAAGCTTCAATTGCCAATTTGGAGAACCAATTAGGACATATTTCTAAGGCACTCTCGGAGCGACCCTCGGGCACTTTACCTTCCAATACCGAGATCAATCCCAAAGGTCCGGAGCATTGCAAGGTAGTGACTTTGAGAAGTGGAAGACCCTTGCAAGATACAACCTCTACTCCAATTGACTCTACAAAGGTAGAAGATCCTAATCTAATGGTTGATGATGATGATATTAATGATCCTCCTTCGGATGAAGTTGAGGTTGAAGTCGAACCTCCCACGGGTAATGTGAACACTAAGGTTGCCAAGGAACCTAGTAAGGCTACATCGAGTACACCACCGGTCTCTCCTCCCGCACCGGGTGTATCTCCATATAAGCCTAAGCCTCCATACCCATCTCGATTGAAGAAGGATGGCCTTGAGAAGGTTTTCAAGAAGTTTGTGGAGCGGATTAGTCAAATGCAATTCTCTCTTCCGTTTCCCGAAGCAATGACTATGATGCCCCAATATGCTAAGTTCATGAAGGAACTCTACACCAACAAGAGAAAGCTACCGGAGACATCTCTAGTCCACCTTAATGAGGAATACTCCGCCGTTCTCTTCAAAAGTCCACCCAAAAAGCTCAAGGATCCGGGTACCTTTACTATCCCTTGTGCTATTGGTAATATCTCTCTTGCTAATGGTCTTGCGGATCTAGGTGCTAGTATCAACGTCATGCCTTATTGCATATTTGAGAAGCTAGGGTTGTCTAATCTTCGTCCTACTCGTATGTACATTCAACTTGCGGACAAGTCGACCAAGAGTCCTAGGGGAATTGTTGATGATGTGCTAGTCAAGTTAGGCCCTTTTGTGTTCCTAGTTGATTTTGCGGTCATTGATACCGATGAAGTTGATGTCTCATTGATATTTGGTAGACCATTCCTAGCTACTTCTCGTGCTTTGATTGATGTGCATGACGGAAAATTGACATTAAGAGTAGGACAAGAGAGTGTCACATTTTGCATAGCCGATGGCATGAAGTTTGCTCACGCACAAGATGATTTAGAGTACTCGTGTGATACTATTGCTTCGGCTAGTGTGTGTAGTATTTCTAACTTCGTGTGTCGAGATTCTTTGGATGTTTGCCTTAGAACGGATGTGCAGGAACATTTAGGCACCCCGGAGTTAAAAGCTCAAGTGGCTTACCTTGATGAAGGGAGAGATAAGTTAGAGGGTGAAACGGTTTTTGCTGCTCTCCCGAAGGTGGAAAGGGTAAAGACCTCCTATGAAGAACCACCTACTCTTGAGCTCAAGCCTCTTCCCGCACATTTGGAGTATGCTTTTCTCATGCCAGATTCTAAGCTACCGGTCATCATCAATTTTGAGCTTCTACCCGAGCAAAAGGACCGTCTAGTGGAGCTCCTCAAGAAGTACATGAGAGCTATTGCGTGGAGCATCTCGGATATTCGAGGTATAAGTCCCACATTTTGCTCACATCGGATCCTTATGGAGGAAGATTTCAAGCCGGTTGTGCAACCACAAAGAAGGCTAAATCCTAACATGAAGGAGGTTGTGAAGAAAGAAGTTATTAAGCTTATGGATGCGGGGATTATCTTTCCTATCTCGGACAGCCCTTGGGTTAGCCCCGTGCAAGTTGTCCCCAAGAAAGGAGGGATCACGGTGGTAGCTAATGACAAGGATGAGCTTATCCCGACAAGGACGATCACCGGGTGGCGTGTTTGCATAGATTATCGTCGACTCAATGATGCCACTAGGAAGGATCACTTCCCTCTACCTTTCATGGATCAAATGCTCGAGCGTCTCTCCGGTCACGAGTACTATTATTTTTTGGATGGTATGTCCGGGTACTTCCAAATCCCGATCGCCTCGGAGGACATCGAGAAGACCACATTCACATGCCCCTTCGGTACTTTTGCTTATCGACGGATCCCCTTTGGGTTGTGCAACGCTCCCGCCACCTTCCAACGGTGTATGCTTGCCATTTTCGATGATTTCGTGGAAGATATCAAGGAAGTGTTCATGGACGACTTCTCGGTTTTTGGGGATTCATTCGACCTATGCTTGAGGAACCTTGAGAAGGTCTTGCGTCGGTGTGAAGAGACCAATCTTGCATTAAGTTGGGAGAAGTGTCATTTCATGGTCAATGAGGGGATTGTGCTTGGTCACAAGATCTCTAAAAAGGGCATTGAGGTTGATAAGGCAAAGTTGGAGACCATCTCTCAACTTCCTCCACCTTCATCCGTGAAAGCCGTGAGAAGCTTCTTGGGGCATGCCGGTTTCTATAGGTGCTTCATTAAAGACTTCTCGAAAATAACTACTCCTATGACTCGGCTTCTTGAGAAGGATGTGGAATTTCGTTTTGATGAAGGGTGCTTGCAAGCTTTTGAACTCCTCAAGGGTAAGCTCACGAATGCCCCTATAATCATTGCTCCGGATTGGTCAAAGTCATTTGAGTTAATGTGTGATGCTAGCGATTACGCCATTGGAGCGGTTCTAGGCCAACGAATCGACAAGAGATTCCATCCAATATACTATGCAAGTAAGACTCTCAATGATGCTCAAAGGAACTACACAACTACGGAGAAGGAGCTCTTGGCCATAGTGTTTGCTTTTGATAAGTTTAGGTCCTACTTGGTACTCTCTCACACTATTGTCTTCACGGACCACCAAGCTTTGAGGTATCTTCTATCTAAGACCGATGCTAAACCAAGGTTGATCCGATGGGTCCTTCTATTGCAAGAATTTGATATTGAGATTCGGGATAAGAAGGGGTCCGAGAATGTAGCCGCCGACCACTTGTCTCGCTTGGAAGAGGCGGAAATGGTACACAATGGTAATGAAGAGATCAATGACAATTTCCCCGATGAGCTATTATTCGCCATAACAACTTTAGAGTTCAAGGAACCTTGGTTCGCGGATTTCGCTAACTATCTTGCTAGTGGAGACTTGAAGGAGGGCCTCTCCACTCAAGACAAAAGGAAGTACATTGCGGATTTGAAGCATTACTATTGGGACGATCCTTTTGTATTTCGAGTTGGCTCGGATGGTATGATTAGAAGATGTGTCACTTATGGATAGTCTAAGGACATCATGCAACATTGCCACTCCGGTCCTACGGGTGGACATCATGGAGCAAATCGCACGGCTCGCAAGGTACTTGAGTCCGGATTCTTTTGGCCTTCGATCTTCCGAGATTGTCAAGACTTTGTCAAGTCTTGCGATGCGTGTCAACGTTCAGGTAACATCTCTTCCCGTAACGAAATGCCTCAAAATGTCTCGTTAGTGGTAGAAATATTTGATATATGGGGTATTGATTTCATGGGACCGTTTCCTACTTCGCATGGTAACAAGTACATATTAGTTGCGGTAGATTACGTGTCTAAATGGGCGGAGGCACAAGCTTTGCCTACCAATGATGCCCGAGTCGTGGGGAAGTTTCTTGTTAAGTTGTTCACCCATTTTGGTACCCCTCGTGCTATCATTAGTGATCGAGGTACTCATTTTCAAGGGCAATTCGATAGAGTATGCCACCGGTTCGGCGTCACTCATCGAATGTCCACCTCGTATCACCCTCAAACTAGTGGCCAAGCCGAGGTGACCAATAGGGAACTTAAGAGAATCTTAGAGAAGACGGTCGACCAATCACGGAAAGATTGGTCGAAGAAACTTGATGACGCTCTATGGGCCTACCGCACGGCCTACAAGACCCCTATAGGCACTACTCCCTATAGGATGGTCTATGGCAAAGCATGCCATTTGCCGGTAGAGCTCGAGCACCGAGCTTATTGGGCATTGAAATTTCTAAACCTTGATATGAGTCTCGCAGGAGAAGAGCGTAAGTTTCAGGTACATGAGCTCGAGGAGTATCGCCATCATGCATATGAGAATGCAAAGCTTTACAAGGAGAGAACGAAGCTCATTCATGATTCCCGTTTGAAGCCGGGCAAGGATTTCAAAGTTGGTGATCAAGTCCTCCTATACAACTCTCGGCTCAAGCTCTTTCCCGGGAAATTGAGGTCTCGTTGGTCCGGCCCCTTTACGGTAACTCATGTTTTTCCTTATGGCACCATCGAGGTAATCTCTCCATCCCAAACCGAACCTTTTAAGGTGAATGGCCATAGACTTAAGCATTATGTTGTTAGTGATACTATCGGTGCTGTTGAGGTCTTGTCTTTGGTCGTGCCTTGAGTGTTCCTTGCTTCGTCGAGCTTAAGACGTTAAACAAGTGCTTCTCGGGAGGCAACCCGAGTGTTTTTCATGTCTTTTCTTCTTGATTTGATTGCATGATTGTGTGTTTTTGTGGTATTCAAGGTCCTTGAGTTGTTGTGGTGTCCTTTGTGGTCTCGTAGGCGTTGAAATTCTGAAGTTCGGGGTCCGTTTTGGGTTGATTTGGTGGTGTTTTGGTCGTTTTTCGTCGAAGTGAAAATTTGATATTGTGCTGAGGGGGTGCACGCCGTGCACCACTGCACGCCGTGCATGATGCACGCCGTGCACCGTGCACGGTTGGTGCACGGGCTGTCCAGGAGCATCGAAAAAATTTTCAGCTCCGGGGTGCACGCCGTGCACCCATGCACGCCGTGCACCCTGCACGCCGTGCACCCTTGCACGCCGTGCACCCTGATTTTTCACCTTTACTTTATTTCGGTTTGGTTAGTGGTTGGCTCGGTTGATACTTGATTTTCTGGTTTGAGTCATTGTTCGGTTTGGTTTTGGTTCACCCAACCCCCCTATCCCTTTCCTCGACTCACCCGACCCCCACCCTTTCACTCTCTCTTTCCCAATCCAGCCGCCGCCACCACACCAGCCTACTCACCCGCCACCGACCACACCCGCCACCGACCACACCCACCCAGCCACCTGCCCAGCCCTGTCCGCCCGCCGCCACTCTTACCCAGCCGCCGCCGCCAACTCATCTGCCCAGCTCCCATCCGCAACCGACCACAACCAGCACCTGCCCTGCCCCAGCTCCGACCGCCCGACCACCACGCCGCCGCCGCCACCCCCTGCCAACTCCAATCGACCGCCCAGCTACTCACCCGCCGCCAGCTTCCACTCGCCCAGCCTCTCTTCTTCACAGCCGCCGCCACTCCTGCCCAGCCCTGCCCGCCGCCGAGCTTCCCATATCCGCCGCCACTGCCCAGCCTCTTCAGTTGATTTCGAACCAGGTTTTTCATTATTAAGTGTGGCTGGCATGGTTATTTGTTTATTTGGCCGATTGGTGACTTCTTTTGTTGATTTGCTTGTGCATTATTGGTTGGTTTGCTTGCTAATGAGGGTGCTACCATTTTGTTGCTTGGACATTAGTGGTGTGAGTGTTGCTTGATGGACTAAATGGTGGGAGTTGGTGATATGTTGGTAGGCTTGGCATGTGACTTGATGAGCTTTTGGTGTTGTTGTTTTGTTTGGTGGGAGTGTGTGTTCATGTGCAGGTGTTTGAGTGTTGGCGTGTTTGAGCTATGGAGTTCTGTGGGGTTGATCATGTTGGCTTTTGTCTATGCCTTTTGTCTTGCTCTGTTTCAGTATGGTCTATGGTTTGATTTGCAAGTTCTGAATTCAGGGACTGAATTCAGGGACTTTGAGAGTCAGCAGTTCTATGGACAGCAGCTTGCTCAGGTGCATGAGGTTCAGCAGTTTCAGGGTATCCAGCTTACTCAGATTCAGCATTCTCAGTACTGGCATCAGCATCAGTCCTACTACTACCAGGAGAGCTTCCACTCTGAGTCCGGCCCCTCCAGCACTTGGACAGTCTTTCCACCGCCTCCCCCGTTCGACGGCTACCATCCTTGGTCCCAGTGGCCTGGGCACCCACGACCACCACCTCACTGAGAGCTGCAAGATCACTCACCACTTCTCAGGACTTTGGATTTTTCCTTTCTTTTATTTCTATTTCTGACTGCATGCTTTATTGTGTTTGACTTCTGATTTTCTCTTTTCATTTCTGGCATTGAACTTGTCGTGATGGATCACACATCTCATCCGTACTTTCATCTTGTCGACTATGGGTTGTGTTTGAGTGGTGTGCCCTCCCTTATTTTCTACAGGTACCCCTGATTCAGGTCCTCGTCCTGAACAGGTTACTTGACCCGGGATCCCATCTCCGGCTTCTCTTCTTCACCGCGCGGTATATTCGTTCCACCTTATCCTCTCTCTCTCTTGATCATTGAGGACAATGCTCATGTTAGTCGTAGGGGAGTTTGAGTTTTGGTGTGATTATTTGTCGGTAGAAGTCTAAAGCTATGATCTGATGTGTTGCATGACCTTAATTGGATGTCGAATTCCTCTATTGTAGAATCGTTCGGTTCTTGACGTTTAGTGTTTAATTGACTTCAAGCCTTCACAATGATGTTTAGATTGTTCCACTTAGAACCTATAACCAGCATGTTAGCACTAATATCAAATGAGTCTGGGCCAGAACTGAGATCTTATCACTCTTGTATGTTGGTTGATTGGTTGGATACGTGTTTTTATACCACTCGATAACACCGGTCTAGGATGATGAAGGCAATCAGAATTTCTTCCCCTCTTCCATGTTTTTCATTCTCTTTTTGATCTTTCGTGATTGTGGCTTGAGACTAGACGGAATCCAATTCGAAATCTTGTACGGAAGTTGTTAAGGGGCTAAGGATCAAGTGGCTAAGTTGTGAAAAAAAAAATGCTCAAAAGAAAAGCTAGGCAAGCTCGGCACCTAAGTGAAGTGTCGGGTTGAGCACTAAGCAAAAGGGCAAAGGCTGTGAGCTAGGCAGGTTCAACACCTAAGTGGAGTGTTGAATCGAGCACTAGTATGCAGTAAAAAAAAAAAAAAAAAGAGAAAAGAAAAGAAAGAAAAAAGAGTTCTCAAATGTAGCCCTTGATCCTAGCCAGAGTTGTAAAGTGCGGATCTAGAAGCGGATGAAGTCAAGTCGATAGCCACATTCACGACTCACGATCCATGTTCTGATTTCAAGTCCTGTTGATTAGAGTCGGTGTTGTCGTGGTCGGTTTTGTTGTGTCCCAATCAACCACTACTTGAAGTGTGCAGAAATTAGTGAGGTTTAGACTTGTTTGGTTGATGTTCTTGCATGTGTAGGTTTAGTTTGTTCGTGGAACAGTTTAAGCTAAATCGTGATTGCTTGAATCTCAATGGACCGAACTTGTCATTTGTGAACTTGGATGTTTTCTAATTCATTTGCTTGAGGACAAGCAAAGCTTAGTCGTAGGGGAATTTGATGTGACTTTAATCAGTGCATTTTAAGCTTATGAATGACCTATGATATGCCCGTATTTATTCGCGAAATGACATGATTTATATGCGTTTATTGAATTTTTGTGCTAAGTGTCATTTTGTTGTCCGGTTACCACTTCGGAGCCAAAATTCGTGGGCTATTGGAGCTGCTCTGTGCATTTTCAGGTTCTGGCTTCAAAGTACGGATAACAAGGAGCGCATAGGAGAAAACGGGAGGTCATTTGGAGGCCGGACGAGGGAGATGTGAGCCTTGCAAGATCGGGTCTTCTGCAGAGTGCAGGGGGTGCACGCCGTGCAAATGTGCACGCCGTGCAGGGGTGCACGCCGTGCACTGTCCCCTGCACTATAAATACTCTTGATTTTGGCCATTTTGGAAAAAATAGATGCTATCTCTTGAACCCCAAATACATTTCCACGAACCCTCAAACCCTAGAGCACGTTTTTGGAGCAATTTGAAGCTATTGGAGCTAGGATTGAAGCCAACAAACCTTGGGAGAAGTGCTTACAAGTGGAGAAGTGAAGATCATCTCAAGGATTCATCTATGGTGTTCTTGGTGACCATTCTTCCTTCTTCTCTCTTTACTCCCTTGGCCATGTGTGGCTGATTTTCTAGGGTTCATCTTGGATGGGTAGATTAGTTGTGCTATGATAGAGAGATGATTGTATAGAACTTGCCATGATTGATCTTGGTTGTATGAGGATGATTCCTAGACTTGTTCTTAATGCCATTTTATGCCATGTTTGCTTGATTTGGTCCATTCATTGTAATTTGATGCATGAGAGTGCTTGGATTGCATAGATTGTAGGTCTAGGGATTGAAGTGAGTGTGTTCTAAGAGATTAGATCATCTTATTTCAACCATTTTCACTTGATTTCTCTCTTGGGCATTTTATCGAACACTTGGTGTGCATGTGGAATTTCATTCAATTGAGTTTGAAAGGGCTTTTTGGGTGAATCTCTTAGTGTTAGGGCATTGATATGAGAGTGTTGTGCCTAGCCTTGTGGTCATAGAGTCTTAAGAGAGGGTCTTGTGTCTTGGCATTTCATCAAACACTTAGAATGCATCCTATTTTCACTTAGTTTGAGAGCGAGAGCCTAAATTGAGTGGTATTGGGATAGGGATTAGGTGCTACGAGAGTGCATCGAGTCAAAAAAAAGTGAAATGCATGGTCATCCGAGTGCAAACTCGATCTTGATTGACTTGTTTGTTCAATTAGTCATCTTGAGCATGATGAAACTACCCACCAAGAGAACCTCTTTGTCTTTGATTTGCACCGCTTTATTTGTCTTTCTTCCTTTTAGTCTCCTTTAAGTTTTTAATATCTTTTTCAAATCAAAACTCCTTTCAAATGAATAGACCGTCTACGAGGAATGTGAGTAGAGGCCATTGAGAGAACCCCGAGGAATACGACCTTGGTGAACACGGTTTATCAACCCCTATTGGTCAGGTGTATCCGTTGAAAAGGTTAACTATTTAATTCAATGTTCTAGAACAAGGCGGATGTTCGCCAACTATTCTTTATTCTAACAAGAATCTAATCTAGGTATTAGGCTAGAAAAGAAACAAAGTTTAAGAACGAATTAAACATGAATAAGAGAAAGTCTGCATTGAAATCTAAATATCGCCGACCCGTGACCGCTTTAAAGCCCTGAGTCACTTAGGTTTCATATAATCTAAGTTATAAGAGTTTAGCTACTCATATCTAATAAACAAGATTCAAAGACTACATGAGAATTCATCTTAAAACAGAGGAATTATGAAAAACCTAATTTTGGATGATTCCTCGCAGCTTTGATCCTGCGAATCTTCAATTCCCAGCTCCGAGTGTCTTCCAGGATGGATTGATGGTGTTAAGATCTCTCTGATTGCTCCAAAGTAGGCTCTCAACTCTCTCCAAGTCGTGGAAACCCTCTCAAAATCGAATGCAGAATGAAGAATGGGCTCAAGGGGTCCTTATATAGGTTGAATCCACAATTGACCCGGAAAAGGTCAACACTACAAAAAAAGTGCTTTAGCGTCGGTTGAAATGTCGGAGTTTAGCATCGGTGGGTCGAACGACCGACGCCAAAGTGAAATCACAGTTGACTTTGCATTTTGGAGTCGATTAAACGGCGACAAACGCTAAATTGGGACGTAAAATTGACGACACTCAGTCCTGGTTCGGTATTTTGGTTGACCAAACAGGAAGCTGGGTGTCAGTCAGCAGAATCAAAATATTGTCAGTTACGACCGATGCTAAAACGCGTGTATATAGCGTCGGTCGTGTCGCATTTTATATAAATCCTTCTACAGCGGCAGAAATCATTATTCCCTTCTCCCCCAAAGTTTGAAACTCTCTCAACTCCCAAACCCTCTAAATTCGAGCTATTTGAGCTAGGAGCTGCTCTGACGACGTTCTCATTACCCTTATTTCCTTCACATTTCATCCTCTGTATGAGTGTAAGATATTTAGTTTTTAATTTCTAAATTGTAATTTATATTTGTTTTTGTTTTTAGAGAATTAGATGAAAAAAGTTAGGGTTTCTGTGTTATTAGAATTGTAGTGAATTGAAATAGTTTGATTAATTGTATATGTTGTGATTATTTTATCAGTGCCTGTATCGACTAGTTCTTGTGTCTTCTGCCTATTTGTCATTGAGCTTGGTGTAAGGTATGCATTTTTTAGCGTTTTTGCTTACATGGAATTAATTGAATGTAATATGCATGTCTCGTTAAAATGATTAAACTAGTATAGTAATATGTATGTTGTCGTGATTAATATAATATTTGAGATTAAAATTATTATTTAGGTCTAATAAAAGTGATATTCATTTTACAATATTTGTTTCTTACATTATCAGTAATTCCTAGATATTGATCAATTATGGTTTAATGCGATTAAAATTGTATGATGAGTGTGTTATGCATTTCACTATGAATTATGTGGTAATTGTAATTAGTTGGTAAAATGATATTAATTAGTAGAATTGTTTATTAATTGTAATTAATTGCTAGAATGTGATTAATTTTAAAATTAATTGGTTGAGTTAGAGTTTGAATTCAAGTAAACTGAACTTAATAGTATAAGAGTTTTGCAACATGAGAGAGAAAGATAGAGAGAGAGGCTTAGGATTAGTGAGAGGTGGGGGTTTCGGGTTGGGGTTTAGATCTAGGTTACTAGATCAATCTTTGCGTAGTTTTCGAATTAGGGATCGAGAAATTAATTTCTCTTCGTCAGATCGCTTTGTTGATGCTGATTTTCGACTTTTGGTTGCTGGTTCGGGGACATAACACTATATTTTCTTCGACAAGGTTCAACTAAGATGGCTCAAGGCTTCTTTGCAGCTATCTTTAGAGAAGAACTGGAGGGGCTTTCAAAATGTATATTTGAGGAGTGGATCGAGAGTGTTATACCTGAAAAGTTATTCTCATAAAGATGTTATCTTTCTTAGGATTCTTGAACGCTGCAAAAGTGAAAAGAGTTATTTTGTGGATATCCCGTCGGATGAGAAACAGATCGGTTGGAGCTCTTTGCTTAAGACTTTCTAGAGCATGGTCTGTGAGTTGGAGCAGTCGGTACCCACTCGCTGTTTAGGAAATAAGAGTTTTGCGGAAGTGGTTGCTTCGCCAGAGAAGTCTGTCAAGCAGGGGGTATGTCAAGCAGGTAAGGATAGTTGGATCGGCGGGCAGAGTCGAGGTTCAGGATTCCGGAGTAACGGACAAGATAAAAATGTTGTGCAATTGGATGGTGGTTTCACTCAAATCTACACCGCCAGTGAACGTAAACTGGAAGGATTGGAGATGGTGGTTGAAACTTTGGTGGGGGATTTCTCGGGATAGGGAGGTGAAATTACTAGGAGATGGTTCATGGATTGTGGAGTGCGGTTCAGAGGTGGAGGTAGTTAGACTGACGGAGGGAGAGCCTTGGTTCTTTAAGGGTTGCGAACTATTGATCAAGCGGTGGAGTCCCGCGGCTGGTAGGATGAACGAGGCATTAGAGTTTGGATGGCATTGGATTCTGATCTTTGGAATCCCGGTCCACCTTCGATCGATGGAAACTTTCAGGGCCATTGGCGAGAGATGCGGCGGCTACATTGAGAGTCGGGACACCGATTTCTCAGCTGTTAGGATGAAGGTCAATCTTGGGGAAGCTATACCATCGGAGATCGCTTTAGTGTGGCACGAGTCAACCTTTGTCATCAAGGTTCTTGAGGAGCCGTCGAGCTTCCCTCTTGTGGATAATGGCAAGAGGACGACCGCCGCTGATTTAGTGGTGGAGGCGGGGCGATTTGGTAGTTTCAGGCCGCCGCCTAGTTACAACGAAGAAGGAGGAGAAGGTAGGTCAGGGAAGGCGGCGGCTAGGGTTGGAAGAAGATGGAGTTTTGGTTCCTCTCAAGCATCTGGGCCGAGTAAGTGCTGTTTAGATGGGCTTTTTAAAGTTGGGGCGAAAACAGATGAGGACTGGGCTTCTCTCTTAATTTCAAGTGACCCCTTAAGTTTGGATTCGGGCCAGGCCACAATGGGCTCAATTGCTGGAAAAATTAGGCCTTGGGAGCTAGCTTATTTTAAGGCAGGACTTCCTGTCAAAGAAAATCAAACAGAAGACAGTCTTGTACATTTTTCTCAGCAACTTAGGGAGCCAATATCAGATTTTCAAGGAGAGGTGGGAACTCAACCTGAGTTGGGATCTCCTCATGTTTCTTTGAAATTTCAGATGGTGGGGGACATGGAAGGGAAGAAGGTGAAGTGAGGAGTCCTTCTTTTGGTGAGGGGCTAACTTGTTCGAGACCGGTCACACAGTTGGGAATAGGTGAAGGAAGCTCTAAGAAAGGAACCTCAGATGAGATCTTGGAGCAGGTGACGACGAAAGCCACAAATCTAGCAAAATTATCAAAGTTAAGCTTTAGGGATTCAGAGGAGGAGGTTATAGATAAGATAGAAGAAATTTCAAAGGACGTTTTTTCAAGAAGGGCAGTTTCGGTCCCGAGAACCAAAAAGGAGTTGGAATTGAAGAGGATAGACAGGAATATGGCTGAGGTCAAGACTCCTCATTCGGCAAGGAGGTCACGGTATGTGAATTCTGTTTAATTTTTATGAATCCTAAAATTATGTCGTGGAATGTTAGAGGGTTGGGTGATGTTTCAAAACAGTTTAGGGTTCGTTATAGGATTAAGGATATGCATGCAAATATATGGTGTTTTCATGAAACAAAGTTGGATGGTGTTGATAACGTTGTTGTGAATAGATTGTTGGGTAGGAGGGATGTAGCTTGGGAGGCTTGCAATGTTGTGCAGAGGGGGGGTTTGTTAACAGCATGGGATGAAGGTGTTGTGGTGTTAGAGAATAGTTGGTAAGGTCGTTTCTGTTTGGTGACGATTTTTAAGAATATCAAGGATGATGTTGTTTGGATGTTATGCAATGTGTATGGTACGATTTACGCAGAAGAAAAAGCGGCCTTTATTCAAGAGATTAGGTCTATCTTGTTATGGTGGAACTTTCCATTTTGTTTGATATGAGATTTTAATATGGTCCAAAATTTGGGGAGATTTCTGGCAACTTTAGATCGGAAGTGGAGATGGAGTTGTTTAATGGTTTGATTGATGAGTTTGGTTTGATTGATTTGCCTTTGGGGGGGACGTCTTTCACTTGCTCGAATTTGCAGATGAATGCTTCCCTTTCTAGAATTGATAGGGCCTTAGTTTCAACTGGATGGGATGCGTTGTTCCCTTCTAGTAATCTAAGGGCTCTAACCAGAACTTGCTCGGATCATTGCCCTTTGTTGTTAGAGTGTTGTAATGAGAGGATTTTCAAAAGACCATGGAAGTTTGAGCTGATGTGGCTAGAAGACCCGGGTTTTAAGGAGGTGTTGGTTTCTCTTTGGAATGCACCAGGTGTTGGGTCTAACGACATGTTTCGACTTGCAAACAAGTTTAAAAGGGTTAAAAGGGGTCTTATGCGGTGGAATGAGATGGTGTTTAAGAGAACAGAAGTGTTAGTGGCGGAAACTTTGGATAAGGTTGCTAGTCTTGATAGTCTTGATAGGTTGCGTCAAAAGGCTAGAGAACTTGGTACAAGAAGGGAGACATGAATACCTCCTACTTCCACAAGATGGCTAACTATAATCGCAGAAGAAATTTCATCTCTTCGCTTCACATTGATGGGGATATCTTTGAGGATTTCACAGATCTCTCTCATGCGGTGGTACAGTTCTATGAGCGCCTTTACCATGATTCGTTACCCTTTAGGCCTTTTCCTCGAGGTTTGCTCTTTAAGTCGATTTCAGATTCGAAGGGGGCGACTTTGATTTCTCCTTTTTTTGAGACAGAGGTTTGGGAGGTGTTAAAGGGGTGTGCTAGGGACAAGGCTCTGAGCCCAAATGGGTTGGTGATGGGAGTTTTCAAGGCTCATTGGGGTATCATGAAAGAGGATATCATGTTGGCTTTGGCGGATTTTGTTTGGTTGGAGAGCCTCCCTAGGTCCATAAATAGTACTTTCCTTTGCCTTATCCCTAAGAAAGACACAATTGACGATATTCGTAGCCTTAGACCTATAAGCTTGGTGAGCTCTTTTTATAAGATCCTTTCAAAGACTCTTGCTGGCCGCTTGAGAAAGGTGATGTCTTCATGTGTTTCAGAGTTTCAGTGTGCTTTCATTAGCGATAGACAGATTCTTGATGCGTCTTTGATTGCCAATGAGATTATTGATTATAGAAGGAGTGGTAGGGCAGGTTTGGTTATTAAGTTGGACATTGAGAAGGCTTAGGACCACACAAATTGGAATTGTTGTTGGAGGCTATGAGATGGATGAATTTTCCAAATCAATGGATTCGGTGGATAAGGGTTTGTATTTCTTCAGCCTCTTTCTCAGTTTTAGTGAACGGTGAGGCTCAAGGTTACTTCCAGAGCTCTAGAGGGCTGAGATAGGGGGACTCTGGTGTGAACCGTCGCAGCCGTGGGCAGACGACCCTAACCACCACAAGTCTTGAACCTTCGCTCGATCACCGTTGGCACCGGGGGCGGATAAGTACTGGGACCTGTCGGCTGTATATAGCCGGGAACCCGTAGTGTCCAGGAATGGCTCCACAACAGAAGGGGAATACTTTTGTTGATAATACCTACTCTAAGCTATGCACGCAGCATAAAACTAAGAATTGAGAACAAAAGTTCTGATTTATAAATTGATTCAAAGGGGTTCGTTGTTACAATGAGGCCGAGGCCTCTTATTTATAGGTGAGAAAATCGTGAACAGGCTCACGATTCCTACTAGGAAAAGAACTCTAAAATAATAAAATATTTTCCTAAGTCTTATTTAGAATATAATAAGACTTACTTGCTCCTAAAGAATCGAAACTAAAAGGGGAAATGCTGGAAATTCCTAAAAAAACAGCTAAACGGGTTCTGGGAGAAATTGCTAAATAAATACCAAATAAAATAGGAAAAATAAGCCCTTTGTCAGATCACTAGTAAACGTCATGGGCTTCAACTTTCATGTTGGGCTTCGGCCCAAATTCTATCTCCAAGTAGCCCAAATTCGCCAATCCTTGTCAGACTAGAAATCTGTCCATAACCGGGAAATCCTAGCTTGATTAGGATTCCTTGCTTGGATGTATTTGGCATCTCCTCTTCATTTCCAGTATCATAAATGGTCAAGCATCCTTCCTTGGATCTGGCTTAGGAGGTGGCCTGATCCTAGCTCCTAGTATTGGCTCCCTCGGATCAGCATCCGAGCTCCACTCCTTGATGCTTAGGCCAAACATCACTAGGACTTCTTCTAGCCCTATCTCCTTCAATACACCTCCAAATTCAGCTCCGTTTGTTGGAGGGTGCTCCTGAGACTTCAAGCTATCCAGGGATGCTGGAAACTCCCAAAAGGGACGGGCCATTTGCTGTCTGGGCCAAAAGCACGCTTCTGTGGTGCCCGACGCTCGGTCCAGCGCATGGGGCTGGCTCAGTGCTAGGCCTTTGTCAATTCTGGCCAAGCCTTTTGCTTTCTGCTTCGGCCAGGTCTTCAAGAATGCTCTCAAGGGGTCTTCAATGGCTGGTACTGGTTTGGGGCTCGTGGTACTTGGCCTGAGGCCTAGTTTAGGTACTAGGCCTAGTCCCCGATCGGCTCCGGGGCCTGTCTTCGGGCTCCAGTGAGTTCTAGTCGGGCCCTTTTCTTTCTTCATCCGCCAATGGTCTAGGAATGCTCCTAGAGACTCCCCGTGCTCCTTTTTACCATCCAGGGCTTATGGCAATTAGGTGAGGGCCTAGTGGAGGCCCTCGGCTCAGGGCTAGTTTTGGCTCGGGGTCGGGACTTGGGGCTTTGGCTCTCCAAGGTTTCGGAGGTGGTTCTGGCGTAGGCCTAAGCCTGGTGTAGTCTTGGCCTGACATTAGTGTTGGGGCCGGGTCGACATCAGTCGGGTCGGACCTGGTGGCCCGGATCACTCCAGACTCCTTATCCCCATTCCTGTTTGTGGTGGTGATGGAAGTCCTCTCACGAATTTTCTGTGTTGCAAAGAACAATAACCTGATTGAAGGTTTCTACATGAAAGATGAAAGGAGATTGGGGGAAGTACACCACATTCTTTATGCGAATGATGTTGTAGTCTTTTGTGATGCAAATTCGGGACAGGTGCAACAAGTTTTAGCCATTCTCATATGTTTTTAGGCAATTACTGGTTTGAAGGTAAATCTTCAGAAATCAGTCATGTACCCGGTTGGAGAGGTGGAGGATGGGGCAGGACTAGCTGCCATTCTGGGGTGCTCGTTGGGGAATTTTCCTACCTCTTATCTAGGATTGCCTCTTGGAGCGAGAGCATGTGCTAAGCTGATTTGAAAAGAATAAATAAAAAGGAAACCGGGACAAGTGTCCTGGATCCACACAGAAAAAAGTTGGATCGAAATTTGAAAAGAATAAATAAAAAGAAAGGACCAGAAAAGGAATGCAACCCGATCACTGCTGGTCAGGTGGACTGGGAGGTGGAAAGTGGAGGAAATCGCCAAGCTGACGTTGCCACTGGTCGTATTGACCGGGAGGTGGAAACTGCCAAGCTGGAAGCTAAGTAGATCGTATTCCACGGGTCTTCTAATAATCGTCTACTCAAATGTAAAGGCAGATTACTCAGGTTTAACACGTTGTGCATGGTGTCAGTTCCACGACTTCTATTCTAGAAAATGCAAGCAAATTAAAAACTAAACTGAAAGACAGATTT
Source organism: Linum lewisii (assembly GCA_034768395.1). Classification (NCBI taxonomy): domain Eukaryota; kingdom Viridiplantae; phylum Streptophyta; class Magnoliopsida; order Malpighiales; family Linaceae; genus Linum; species Linum lewisii. Next base: position 31,144,032 of record CM068297.1, read on the forward strand.
AAAGATTGGTTAACTTAACAAAGATGACAGACAAGCTTAGACTTCGAATCCCCCTTAGTTCACCAGAGCATGGGCAATCAACAGACCAGCGGATTTCAATTCTCGTTCAATCAATTCTAAGACACCACCATAACTCCTGACCCTTAGGTTTAAGACTAGCGAACGTTTGCTCTATCTGATCTAGCTGCCAAGATTAATTAGCCGCTCGAGTACGGTCGCTTCTTGCAATGACTGAACTAACTGGTGGAATTACTAACGATTTATGAGTTACTCTTGCAGTGGATTAACATTAACTGGTTCCTACGAAAGGCAACTCCAATGAATAGGTTAATTGTTGATTTGGTGTTTAAAGTGAGGCAAGTGTTCGCTTCTTTCCTCAGCTTAACATGAATCTAATCTAGGTGATCAAGCCAGACAAGAAACATAAACAACGAAGAACAAACCAAACATGAAAGAGAAACTGATTGAGCTTTGAATCTAATCACCGCCGATCCGTGACCGCTTTAAAGCCCTGGGTCACTTAGGGTTCATCTAGTCTAAGCTCTACAAGTTTAACTACTCATGTTCATAACGACAAAATCAAAGACAGAAACAGAGTTCATTATGAAAAGGAAGAACAGATAGAAACTGTAAAACCTAATTAAGACAACTCTGGCAAAGCTTCATTCTTCGGTAATCTTCAATCATAGCTCTGAGTCTCCGAGGTGAAGGGATGGCGTCACGATCTCTTCCTCACTCTTCGAACTCTCATACTCTCTCTCTCGAACTCCTTAAGTCTAGAACTCGTGAAAGTTATATTATGAAAAGTATCTTTGTTTTTAGCCGCCGGTTAAGTATTTATACTTAACCTATCAGCGCCGGATTTGTCCTGGATTTTTCGGCGAAAACTTCAGGAGTTTTCACCAAAAACTTCTTCGAAAATTGTTGGCTTCCGTCAACTGATTCCTGTGAGTTTATTGTTTAGAGTTTTTGGCGAGAACTTTGATTTCTCGCCGAAAACTTCTTCTTGTAATGCTCTGCCGATTTCTTCTCGAGTTTTCGGCGAAAACCTCAGGTCTTTTGCCAAAAACTTATGTGTAAAACGGGGCAGGATTTCTGCTGACTTGATTGACTCCTTGGATCGATTTCGGTGTGATTCCTCGAGTTTATGATGCCTTAGACACATCCCTGGTTACATTATTTGACTGCAAAAACCTATGCTATCATGGAAACACTAGAAAACCATCAAATAGACCCGAAACGGGCCAAAGTAACACAAATGGCACGAGATAGAGCAGATGAGTGAATATTCGCTATTCTACCCTAAAAACCATGTCTTAAGCCAAGAAATGTCGCTTAAATGAGGCTGATAATAACGTCAAATCAAGTGTCATCAAGTACCCCACACTTAAGCTTTTGCTTGTCCTCAAGCAAACTGAATAGAACACGCTCATGTTCACAAATGATAAGATCGATTAAATTGAAGTTCAAGCTTTCACAATGAATTATTAGACAGCAACGTCTAGAACGAGAAACTTCACATGCATACTGATCAACTAAATAACCTGGTCTCACTAGAAACTGCACACGACAAGAAGTAGTAACCAATCATGCACGAATTTGACCTGACCGACCAGACTCCTCAGACAGAAAATATTTAGTATAAGGGAAACTCTCACTTTCTGTGTTTAAGGACGTGTTTCTGCTCTCAATCATTTTCTGTTACTGAATTTTGTCATAAGTTTCCAGTTCGACCACATCTCCACCACTGTGACAACACGAGTAAATAGTCAAGAAGGACTTCCCTACTTAGGACTGTAACGAATTCTACACTACAAGGGTTCATGATGAGATGGATGAAGGGAATGTATGATGATGGCTTTGGTGCGGTGTAGCTTTCGACTAACTTCCCTCGAATCTAGCTTATGGCTTCCTACCGTCTAACTAGACACGGGTGGAATAGTGTACACTCGTCCTATGACACCCTCAAGCAACCTGACACTTTATTTTCTTTACAAATTTTTTTTCTGAATTTTCTTTTGACTTCGTTCTTCCATATGTAGGGAGAAGAACGTTATTGAATTATACTACAAACTTTGAAACTTTGAACTTTTCTTTTTCTCATTTTTTTAAATTTTTCTTATTTTCTTCTTTTCTACTTTTTTCTTTGTGCCGATTCTTTCTTTTAGTTGCTAGAGGGGTTTACACATCTGGACATAATAGCTAAGACCACCTGTTTAATGGCTATGGGCAAGTTACCACAAACTGACTTCCGGTAGGCTAATCTAGAACTGCAACCACATGGGATCAACGGGGAATGAAAGAATGGGGATTGGCTGTAATGTATATCGAACCGAAAGAACAGGCCAAGCTCAAGGGTTTAAACATAATGGATTTAACGTTAGGTAGGCTATCTGGCTTAGTAGCTGAATTTAAATGCCCCTATCATTCTAGAACTCGTGTCATCGTGTGGTCTCGAATAGGTCTCATGCAAATTCTAACCCATTCAAGCAAAAAGAGAACCACTCAAAAAGAATTGAAATTGCAAGTTACGTGCAGTGGATCAAAAGCTCAGAGTTGGTTTGCTGGTCGGATTCGGTCATTTTCATGCAATCAAGGCGACAAACTACAAGTGTGATTTTTGAAAATATGTTCTGACCAGGCAATTCAGCATCAAAGTATACACATTGGTTCTCAAGTTCTAGGTTAAGCAGTCTAAGCATCATTATGAAAAATTGAACAACAACTTAACATCAAAAATCAAGAACCGAGCAATTCTAATGCTAAAGAAACTGGAAAGGCACCATGAACACACAAAAAACACAATTAACGGCAATCAAGTTCATGCAAGGTTCTCCAGCATCCTACCCCACACTTAAATCGTTCTGTGTCCTCACAGGACTAAAACTAGAGTTAAGAGCAAATAGAAGAACCTGGACCGAGATGACTGATGTAGGGGATGAACACGGGTCCTCGGAGCTGGGAGGGAATCTACCAAAGCGAAGGGAAAAGTAGTAGACCCTAAGCGAAGGGAATCTACCAAACTACCTGCAAAACAAAAACAAATGAAAGATAAAAAGGAAATCGGGACAAGTGTCCTGGATCCACATAGAAAAAATTTGGATCGAAATCCAAAAAGAAGAAATAAAAAGAAGGGACAAGGAAGAGGATACAACCCGATCACTGCTGGTCTGGCACTCCAGTGATGTGGCTCTAGAGCGCGTCATATTCTGGGCCTTTGCCCAAGTTGTTCTGCCAACCGAGGTGGTGACCCTAGTAGTGCTCCAGTGGGATGCCGAGATGAGCTGCGAACTCATCGTAAGTGAAGTCCTTGTACACCCCACCAAGATAGAAGGAGATGCCCTTCTTGTGCTGCCTCTTCTTGTGCTCATCCAGCTCGAAGGTGGCCAAGAATACCTGGAGCGCGACGTCTGGGAAGCTGTCAGCTATGGTGGTCAGCTCCAGAAGTCCTGAACATGCCAACGAGTGGAGCACATTCTGGTGCCAGTCTTCATCGTGCGCGAGGAGGGAGTCAAGGGATAGTGGTCGCAAGTCGGCTCCGGGATGTGATGGAGCTTCTGATAGCGCTCGAAGTAGTGCACGGGCAAGCGGGCAACAAAGGGGTGGTACCCGACGTGGCCTATGAATGCCAGAGGAGGGCCGTGGATGGCGGGAGTCACTGGGGCTGGTGCCCTGGAGCTAGAGCCGGTGTCAAGTCTGGCCTTAGTCCTGCGCTCATTGGTTACATTCCTATTTCATAGCAAGAAAAGAAACCAGATTAGTCAAACTAAGAACCTACCCCACACTTAGTAGAAAAACTCAATTTCACAAAGAAATGAGGAAAACCGAGTGGGGGTAAGCAAAGCGAGTAACCGGTAATCACAATGAATCACAAAGCACGTAGAGGACTAGCCAGAATATCAACATCACAATTAGAGTCCAGAAGTCAAACCGACATTCAAAAAGTTAACATTAGAATGCATTGAACCCTAATCATGGCAATTACTAGCACAAATCGGGGAATGACGGCATAACATCAGCTCTAACAACCAACAAAGTGATACGAACGTGAATGCACAAACATGGCAGCCAAATGAGCAACAACAATTCATGGTCAAACCGACATTTCATAAAAAGTCAACACCACAAAGAATCATTCCTTTAAGCATAGCAAATCATGACCAATTGGTATCAAATTTCAGCACAAATCTCCCTAAGCATGCTAGAACCGTCCAAAGTAATCAGTTCACCAAAATTCTCACGAAACAGTCGGCACGCAAATCGAGGTAGACCAAAAAAGTCAACCAAAGTCCACCCCGACGAAATTCAGCATTCAACATGTCAAAAGACTCGAAATGAAAAACTCTACAACTTACCTTGAAGTCATAGTGGCTGAAAATGAACGGATGAAGAGGAATCGGTGAAAAACTCGCAAAATTAGTTTTGGTGGAACCGAGACTCTAGAGCTCCGATTCGGACGTTCAACGGCTTAAAATGATCAGGGGAGGATGAGGAAGGGTGCGGCGGTGGCGGAAATGGGCGGCGGCGGTGGCGGAAATGGGCGGCGGCGGCGATGAAAAGGGTGGCAGCGATTTTCGAAATAGGGGGTTTGTTTTTCATTCGAAAATGTGAGGGGGAGAGAAAATGGACTGAAAAAAGAAAGGAAAAGGGGGAGATAATTTGGATTTTCTTTTTTGGCGAAAAGAAGTGCAATTTTTTGCCAAAAAGTTTAGTTAAAAACGTCTTCCGGATTTCAAAGTGTATTTTCGCCGAAAAGTTTATCAGAAATTGGGCAGAAAACACAGTGGGTTTTAAAGAGGAGTTTTCGCCGAAAAAAGTGCAAGTTTTCGGCGAAAACTTTGTCCTGCAATATTTCAAAACGTTTTCGCAATTCCGGCAAACTTCAAAAAATCAGAACTAATTTGACAAAAATCGAACAACCTCAAACAACTTGCGATTGAAACGATGACACACAAACTGAAGTGATCCCGGTCAGCCGACCGGCTGAAAATCCATGTTCCTACACCCCGTCGGGGTCATCCACAAGAGGAAAGGCCTTAGGGCCTTACAAGAAGCGCTTGGAGCCCGGCCAGCCCCCTAGCCTAGCCCCACGGAGGTCTATAAAGCCTCAGTAGGTGGTGAGGTTCAAGTACAGCCCTCCCCGAAGGGCCCAGCAAGCAAGGATAAGCGTTCGGACCCATCCAACCCTAACTTGGGCGTCGACGCTCGAAGCTACCAAGAAGACAGACTTGCCTAGCAGCTCTGGCACTGATTCGAAGGACCCAGGAGGTGCTATACAACCCTGGGATCCTCTAGATGCCTTCCTCAAGGACTGTCGGCAGAAGAAGACCGAGCACCACCTTAAAGAGGCTCCCGCCAACCCCGCCCCGAGCGCCATGCCAGCACTAGCACCAAGACTAGGCTTCCAGGAGCTTAAAGAGCCGATGACCACGCTAGGAGAACCTTTAAAGACCCTTCTTGACAACTGGGAGAAGCAGGGAAGGAAAGTTCTGGACCAGAAGGAAGAAGGCCCGGAGAAAGGCTCCCTACGGGCACCGGCACCACCGCCGGAGGACCCCGATCAGCACTCAGCACCGAGCCAACAAAGGGGTCGGGCCTTAGAAGGTTTAGGTGTGGCCCTCGGCCCCACAGGAGCACAGGAGCCTAGCCTAGCAGTCACCACCCCGGGAGGAGAGAAGAAACAGGAAGAAATGAAGAGGCGGGAAGAGGAAGACCGATCAAGCCGGTCGAGCAGGAACCCCGGATGCCGAGCAGCATCAGCATCAGACCCAACGGAGCCTAGCATCTAGAGCCCCGTGCATTTCCAAGCCCGAGCACCCGACGCCGCCCCCAATTCCAAGCCCGACATCAAAGGCGGCGCCGGCTTTCCTAAACCGGACCGCGTGTGAGCATCAAGTCCGACCGGATCCGCCGGATCCACCGGTTTAGGGTTTTTGCACGTTTTTTGTTTGTTTTTATTCCTTTTTTAGTATTGGACTCGGATTTCTCTTTTAGTTTCGTTTATTTAGGAATATTTAAGTCCTTTTTAGTATTCTAAATAGAACTCTAGGTTAATATTTTATTATTTCCGAGTTTTAGCCTAAGTAGGAAGCCGCGGGGATGCCCCGGCTTCTCTAGTATAAATAAGAGGCTTCAGCCTCATTGTAAACTCAACCTTTTTGCCAATCAAATATAATTCAGAACTTTGTTCTTAAATCCTTTAAGTCTTTGCTCGTGCATAGCTTAGGGACGGTGTTATCAATAGAAGTATTCCCCTTCTGTCGTGGAGCTATTCTACCGGACACTCAGGGTTTCCGATTATATACAACCGACGGGTCCTAGTACTTTTCCACCCCGATGCCGACGGTTCAATCAAGCTAAGGTTCAAGACTAGCGCTGGTTAGGGTCGTCTGCCCACGATTGCAGTGGTTCACATCAGTTTTGGTATCAGAGCTTCGGTTCAACACGAGGACCAAAATCTATCCCAGTCTTCAGGTTTGAAACCCTGGATTCATATCTTTACTTTTAGTCTTAAGAAAACACTTGAAAAACCCTATCTCTCTTTGTTTTTGTGCTATTAGAAAATCAGTCTAGAAAATCTCATCTATTTTCATTCTTGTTCAAAGTTTTGTAAGAAATAGAAAAGAAAACAAAAAGAAAGGCAATTTGCCCTAGTTTCCGTTCATTATAGGTTGATCTTAAGAAGTGGGGTAGATAGATATATTTGCTTCCTTGTATTGTTCAAGCTAACATGGCAGACAAGAGAATCAACCATATGGAGCCAACGTCCTCAACATCACTCAAACCCTAGCCACACTACAAGAAGATCTAGCTCAGATGGAACGGAGAGCGGCCGATCAAGAATATGAAAGGGAGAGACCGCACGATGACCGAGATCAGAGGGATAGAAGACCACCCCAAGACGTCGACGATGATGTGAGCAGCCTTAAGCTCACTGTACCTAAATTTGCTGGAAAGGCCAATGCCGACGAATACTTGGACTGGGAAAAGAGCATGGAGGATTTCTTGGATTGCCACAGCTACTTTGAGAGGAAGAAAATCAAGGTGGCCACCCTAGAGTTCACTGACTACGCTGCCTTGTGGTGGAGTCAGTACCGGCGGCAAGTCCAATGAGAGGAAGAAGAACCCATTGGAACTTGGAGGGAATTAAAAAGAAGAATGAGGAAGAGGTTTGTACCGGCGGCTTACACTCGAGACTTGCACACCAAGCTACAAACCCTAAGACAAGGGAGCCTGTCCATAGAGGAATACAACAAGGAGATTGAGATGCTGGTGACTAGGCTTGATCTTAATGAGGACGAGGAAGCCAGAATAGCCAGGTTTACCAACGGCTTACAAAAGGACATCATGCACCAGGTCAACATCCTTCATTATGTTGACTATGATGACCTGGTAGCCTTGGCTATTCGGGTGGAGCGAGAGATCAAGAATGGCTTTGGGAAAAGGCCCCCGCCACCAGCCACAAGCACTTGGAGAGGCGCCCCTAGTACCAGCCAACCACCATGGAGATCCGGCCCCAACCAGGCCCAAGGCGGAAGGCCAAACCCTAGCACCGCTACCAACCGGGTAACCCCAAGCACTGTCCCTACTATACCAAGTACTAACCCTAGGCCTAGCGGCATTGTATGTTTTAAATGTCAGGGCCGAGGATATGTAGCAAGGGAATGCCCTAACCAACGGGCCATGGTGCTCAGAGTAGGATAAGTCGTCACCGACGATGAAGAAGAAGAGATGAAAGAAGAAGAAGTCAAGGACTCCGAGAGCGGAGAGGAAGTAGAGGTTAAAGGCCTCGAGAAGTTCACAGGGATGTTCGTGAAAGACCTAGCCTGAAGTCCTAAGGCCTGACAGGACACCTTGGTCGAGCCTTACATCCATGGCGTCGGACCAGCCCTAGAACAGCACCCGGCCAGCATCGGGTCAACCCCGAGCCAGCCCCAGGCGCCTTACGGGCCAGCACCCGCGCATCCGATGGCCAGTCCTCTACTTGTGCAGGAACAGCACCTGGACACACCTTGAACCCCGAGGGACATCAAGGCTGTCCGCGAGATGCACACAGAGGAAGTGTCTCATCGACTCTTGAGGCTAGCACCAATTCGGATCCGCATACCCACAGAAGCGGCGGCCAAAGAAAAGAACCCGTGCAAGGAGGAAGGACTTCACTGGGATGATCTGTACTCCCCTATGTCTTCTACGAGCCTTAAAATCAAGGTGAGCAGTCCGCCGACCGAAGACAACATGAGCACCGATGGTGCTAGCTCAGAAGACCCAGAGTCGTGGTCAGACACGGACTCCAACGAGTACCCGAGCCCTCGGAGCATTTGGAAAGATGGCCCCGACACCACCACACAAGCAGTCGACTTGAGAAGGCATCTACCCAGTACTCGAACGAAGAGAGAATGGGATTCAAGGATGAATCCCTTACAAGAAGAGGGGAATGAAGTGATCCCGGTCAGCCGACCGGCTGAAAATCCATGTTCCTACACCCCGTCGGGGTCACCCACGAGAGGAAATGCCTTAGGGCCTTACAAGTAGCGCTTGGAGCCCCGCCAGCCCCCTAGCCTAGCCCCACAGAGGTATATAAAGCCTCAGCAGGTGGTGAGGTTCAAGTGCAACCCTCCCCGAAGGGCCCAGCAAGCAAGGATAAGCGTCCGGACCCATCCAGCCCTAACTTGGGCACCGACGCTTGAAGCTACCAAGAAGACAGACTTGCCTAGCAGCTCTGGCACTCATTCTAAGAACTCAGGAGGTGTTATACAACCCTGGGATCCTCTAGATGCCTTCCTCAAAGAGTGCCGACAGAAGAGGACCAAGCACCACCTTAAAGAGGCTCCTGCCAACCCCGCCCCCATCGCCACGCCATCCCTAGCACCAAGACTAGGCTTCCAGGAGCTTAAAGAGCGGATGACCACGCTAGGAGAACCTTTAAAGACCCTCCTTGACAACTTGGAGAAGCAAGGAAGGAAAGGCCTGGACCAGAAGGACGAAGGTCCGGAGAAAGGCTCCCTACGGACACCGGCACCACTCCCGGAGGACCCCGATCAGCATCAGCATCAGACCCGACGGAGCCCAGCATCTGGAGCCCCGTGCATTTCCAAGCCCGAGCACCCGACGCCGCCGCCAATTCCAAGCCCAATATCAAAGGCGGCGCCGGCTTTCCTAAACCGGACCGCGCGTGAGCATCAAGTCCGACCGGATCCGCCGGTTTAGGGTTTTTACACGTTTTTTATTTGTTTTTATTCCTTTTTCAGTATTGGACTCGGATTTCTCTTTTAGTTTTATTTATTTAGAAATATTTAAGTCCTTTTTAGTATTCTAAATAGGACTCTAGGTTAATATTTTATTATTTCCGAGTTTTAGCCTAAGTAGGAAGCCGTGGGGATGTCCCGACTCCTCTAGTATAAATAAGAGGCTTCGGCCTCATTATAAACTCTACCTTTTTGACAATCAAATATAATTCATAACTTTGTTCTTAAATCCTGTAAGTCTTTGCTTGTGCATAGCTTAGGGACGGTGTTATCAATAGAAGTATTCTCCTTCTGTCGTGGAGCCATTCTACTGGACACTCAGGGTTCCCGATTATATACAACCGACGGGTCCTAGTACTTTTCTGCCCCGGTGCCAATGATTCCATCAAGCTAAGGTTCAAGACTAGCGCTAGTTAGGGTCGTCTGCCCACGGTTGCAGCGGTTCACATCACAAACTACACACGAAAAATAATAAATCATGCAACTGTCACTTTTGGCTCCCCTGAACCGACTCTAAAATACTGAGTTCGACACAAATTGAAAAATTGACTCCAGCCGTGGGTTGCCTCCCACGAAGCGCTCTTGATTAACATCCTTGAGCTAGACGATACTTGGACGGTATTAGGAGACATCCCAACTCAGGATCTCCTTAACGCTAGCGTCGGAGTTCATGAAGTAAAGCTTCGGGGTACTTCCGGCGAGCGTGAATTTCTTCCCGTTAGCATGAATGAGCTTAGTATGTCCATCGGGAAGGTGGTCAGTAATATTGAACGGCCCGAACAGTTCTCTTGAGAGATCATCCTTCGCGAGTGTTATAGTGGAAGGAATGAGAACAATCGGCTTTGTCTTCTCTTTAGCCGCCGGCTTCATTTCACCGGGATCTATGATCTTTGGCGCTTCCTTGGGAGATACTTTTGGCTTCTCCTTCTTCACTTGCTTCTGCGCCGGTGGCTTGACAGGAATTGGTGGTGCAGTTGGCTCGGAAGAGGATGGCGGAGCAACTGGCCTCCAGACCATTTCAGTCTTCTTTTGATTCTTCCTCCGTAGCCTGCCAGGTTCTTTGCTTGGTGGTGATTGAGAAGAAGAGGCTTTCAATTCCTTCTTCTTTGGCGGCTTTTATGCCATGGGTCCGGGCTTCTACTTGACAATCTGTTCAACACTTGCAGCAATAGTTGATCTAGAAACACTGGAAGAGACATCAGTAACGGAGTTGACCGAGGTCAACTCCACAGTTTCAACAGCAAGACAGTGAGGTTCTTCTTCCATAGGAGTGTATTTCATACCGTCCTCAAGGCGGAATGTTATTGTTTCCTTACCAACCCTCAAGGTCAAAGAACCACTCGAAACATTGATTTGCATTCCGGTTGTTGCCATGAAGGGTCAACCTATAAGAATAGTAGAATCCTCCTCGCGAGTGTCTATAATCACAAAATTAGCTAGGAAAGTGAAAGGACCACATTTAGTAACAACATCCTTAATCTCTCCTCTAGGCGTTTTCAAAGATCTATCAGCAAAGACAAGTTGCATGCTAGCCGGTTCAAGTTCTCCTAGATTCAATTTCTCGAACAAACTCATAGGCATGACATTGACAGACGCACCTAGATCAACCAAACTATGTTCTATCTCAATATCATTAATGACTGGAGGTAGTGTGAAAGAACCAGGATCGGAACACTTAGCTGGATATGGCGAGGAAGGCTTCTTGCTACGGGTGGTAGGGTATCCTTCTTTGTTCCCCCACATGCCAGTCTCGATCCTTGCGTTTGGTAGCAATGCATTTGGGAATGGAGGCTTCTCGTAGTATGGAGCAATAGGAGGATCGTACTCCTTAGGCGCCTCTTTCTTTGCTTCCTTCTTCTCCGTAACTTCAATGGCCCTGGATAGATTAGAAGAAACATCAGTGGGTGAGTTTGTCGGATTTTGAATAGATACCATCTTGGCTTCCTCCTTTATTGGATTCGGCTCAGTTTGGCTTGGGAGCTGGCCAGACGGGTGACCAGATGCTAACATACTAGAGATCTGGTTCACTGCATGCTCTATTCTTTGACCGGAAGCAATCTGTTCTTGGTTGAGGAGAGCTTGAGCTTTGAACTGACTATCATGATCGTCAAGTCTGGTGATGATCTGATTGAGCTTCTTGTCGAGTTCACTAACGTTGTTGTCCTTCTGATGCTACTGTTTTGTATAAGTATTGTTCAAATATTGATTCTGGTGATTGCCAGGAGCTGTTCCATAGTTACCCGGATTTCGGTGCGGCGGTTGTTAGATACCTCCCGTCGGATTGTTTGGCTTCTGATCCGAAGCTGAACCGGTTGGTCGGTTATTCTGATTCTGGACTTGGTTCTGGTTGGCACCGACATTATAGGGAGTGCGATCTTGGAAATTTCCCTGTTGTATGTAGTTGCGCTAGCCAACATAACCTTGTTGATTGTTGCTGAAGCCTTGAGAGATGAAATTTACTTCTTCAGTAGACCAGACTTCTGCTTGGCCAAAGTTATGGCATCGACTCTGTTATGAGCACAAGCTCCACACCGCTTGCAATCAGCAACATAGACAGAGGCTACTGGCGGCTTGATAAGTGTAGTAGACTTCTTCAAATGCTTCTCAACTTCTGCTTTAATGGTTGCTTCAAGATCGAGCTTGCTTCTTAATCCTTCTGATTGTCGTTCCCAGTTCCTTGACTTGGAAGCACAGTTCACGAAATGGAGAAGAGCAGCTTCAGGTGTGAGGGTAGTGCAATCCCCTTCAGCTAGGGAATTGACCCATTTAGAAGATTCTTCACGAAGACCTCGAGCAAAGATTTCAGCTAACTATCTCTGCTCGAAACCATGGTGAGGACAGTTGTAGAGAAGTTCTTGGAATTCAGTCCAAGTGTCATATAAGCTCGCGCCTTCCTTCTGAGAAAATCTGGCAATGCTGTCCTTGAAGGCTGTTGTTCTGGACGGAGGGAAGTACTCTTCGACGAAGTCTTGAGCAAGAGTATCCCAATCTCTGTTAACCAGGTGGTTTGCCAGTGAGCCACCTCTTAGTTGGGCCTTTAATAGAGAAAATGAAAGCTCTCAAGCATAGAGTGTTCTTGTTGAGATTCCCATTCTTGAAAGTGCCGCAGAGATCGATGAAATCCGCCAGATGCGTGCACGGATTGTCAAGTGGCCAGCCTTCAAATTGTAAATCCCTAGAGATCATAGTCAAGAAAGGAATCTTGATCTCATAGTCAGGATCTCCTTCGATGCGTGGCACGGCGATAGAAGATCGAACGCTAGTCGCGCTAGGCTTGTTATAGTCAGCTAGACTCTTTGGTGCAACCGGTGGTAGTGGTGGTGGTACTTGATCTTCCATCCTGGGAGATGGAGGAGATGAAAGTGATGCAGTGTATGAAGAGGATGAAGATGAGAATGAAGATGAAGATGAGGAACTCTCCTACAGTTCTTCGATCTTAATTGGAGTGAAAGATGGAGGTGGATTGGTTCTGCCTTGCTTCGGAATCTATGGTCGCTTCGGTGGAGCATAGCTACCCGGTTTCTCTACACTCTTAGCCCTGTCGTTCTTGGTTAAGGAGCGCGTGAGAGGACGGTGATGCATAAACCTGTAGGCAACATACAAATAACAAAAACAAACACAACCAGTGTAAAATCGAAGTGGATGGAAAAATGAAAGGTGGAAAGTAGAAGAATAAAATGCCAGTTCTTCTTTCAAACAATTAAAAGAAGTCCCCGGCAACGGCGCCAATTTGATGAACGCAGTTTTATGATAGGCTTATCAAATAACTGCCAAGCTGGAAGCTAAGCAGATCGTATTCCACGGGTCTTCTAATAATCGTCTACTCAAATGTAAAGGCAGATTACTCAGGTTTAACACGTTGTGCGTGGTGTGAGTTCCACGACTTCTATTCTAGAAAATGCAAGCAAATTAAAAACTAAACTGAAAGACAGATTTAAAGATTGGTTGACATAACAAAGATGACAGACAAGCTTAGACTTCGAATCCCCCTTAGTTCACCAAAACATGGGCAATCAACAGACCAGCGGATTTCAATTCTCGTTCAATCAATTCTAAGACACCATCATAACTCCTGACCCTTAGGTTTAAGACTGGCGAACGTTCGCTCTATCCGATCTAGATACCAAGATTAATTAACCGCCCGAGTACCGTCGCTTCTTCCGACGACTGAACTAACTGGTTGAATTACTAACGATTTATGAGTTACTCTTGCTGTGGATTAACCCTAACTGGTTCTTACAAAATTGATGAACGCTGCAGAGCGGTGATCAAATACTACCAAGCTAACAAAAGCTAGGGTAGATCGTATTCCAGGGGTCTTCTAAGATTGACTACTTCAAAACTAGCAAAATACTCGAATGTAGACAAGTTGTGCGTGGTGTGAGTTCCACGACTTCTAATTCTAAGAAATGCAGAGAAATTAAAAATTAAACTAAAGCAGATTGGAAATTAGGGTTTTAAAACAGAGATGACAAACGAACTTAGACTTTGAATCCCCCTTCGTTCCCCAGAGCATTGGCAATCAACAGATCAGCGGATTTCGATTCTCATTCAATCAATTACGAAGACACCACCATAACTCCTTACCCTTAGGTTTACGACCGACGAACGTTCGCTCTATCCGTTCTAACTACCAATATTAACTAGCCGCCCGGGTACGGTCGCCTCTCGCAACGACTTAATTAACTGGTGCAATTACTAATGATTAATGAGTTACTCTTGCAGTGGATTAACCCTAACCGGTTCCTACGAAAGGCACACTCCAATTATAAGATTAATTGTTCAATTCGATGTTCTAAAGTAAGGCGAGCGTTCGCTTCTATCCTTAGCTTAACCAGAATCTAATCTAGGTGATCAGTCCAGACAAGAAACATGAACAATGAAGAACAAATCAAACATGAATGAGAAACTGATTGAATTTCAAATCTAATCACCGCCGATCCGTGACCGCTTTAAAGCCCTGGGTCACTTAGGGTTCATCTAGTCTAAGCTCTAACGAGTTTAGCTACTCATGTTTATCACAAAAGAAACAAATACAAAGAAAGAGTTCATCATCCAGAGGAAGAACAGAAAAGAATCTGAAAACCTAATTTAGACGACTCTGACAGACTTCGATCTTCGGTAAACTACACTCCTAGCTCCGGTTCTCCGAGATGAAAGGGATGGCGTCACGATCTCTTTTCGGCTCTTCGAACTCTAACTCTTCGCTCCAGAACTCCAGAGAATCCTTGGAAAACATGATTAAGAATGATTGTTATCATATTTTTCTTTTTGGGCCGCCGGGTTAAGTATTTATACTTAACCCTAATCAGTCCGGATTTCCCTATTATTTTCACCGAAATTCTTGAGGAATTTTCGGCAAAAATTCCTTTGCAGTTGAGGGCTTTGCCGGCTGATTCTCCTGAACTTCATTTTCGGATCGAAAACCTGATCTGTTTTGCCAAAAATTCCTTCAGTTACCAGCAGTCGATTTGTGATGATATTTTCGCCGAAAATACAAGGATATTTTCGGCGAAAATTCCTTTGTAATCCGGGCAGGAGTTTGTTTGAACTTGATTGGCTCCTTTGATCGATCCTGGTGCAATCCTTCGAGATTCCAACGCCTTAGACACGTCCTTGGTTACTTATTCGATGGCAAAAACCTGTGCTAACGTAAAAACACTAGAAAACCATCAAATAGACCCGAAACGGGCCAAGGTAACACAAATGGCACGAGATAGGGCAATCGATTGAATATTCGTTATTCTACCCTAAAAACCATGTCTTAAGCAAAGAAATGTCGCTTAAATGAGGCTGATAATCACGTCAAATCGAGTGTCATCAAATACCCCACACTTAAGCTTTTGCTTGTCCTCAAGCAAACTGAATAGAGACGCTCATATTCACAAATGATAAGATCGATTAAATTGGAGCTCAATCAAACACAATGAATTATTAGACAGATCGATCCTAGAACAAGAAACCTAACATGCATACCGATCAGCCAAACTACCTGGTCTGACTAACAAACTGCACACAAGTAATTAGCAACCAATTATGCACGAATTTGACCTGACCGACCTGACTCCTCACACAGGATATATATAGTACAATGGGAACTCTCACTCTCTGTGTTTAAGGACGTGTTTCTGCTCTCGATCATTTTTTGTTACTGAATTCTATCATGGGTTTACATTTTGACCACATCTCCACCACTGTGACAACACGAGTATCTAGTCAAGAAGGACTTCCCTGCTAGGACCGTAATGAATTCTACACTACTCGGGTTTATAATGAGATGGATGATGGGAATGAATGATGATGGCTTTGTGCGGTGTAGCTTTCGACTAACTTCCCTCGAATCTAATCTATGGCTTCCTACCGTCTAACCAAACACGGGTGGAATAATGAACGCTCATCCTATGATACCCTCAAGCAACCTAGCACTTATTCTTTGTCTTTACACGATTTTTTTTTCTTTTGAACTTTTTCTTTTGACTTCGTTCTTCCATTTGTAGGGAGAAGAACGTTTCATTGAACTAGAAACTTTGAAACTTTTCTGATTTTTCTTTTCTTCACTTTTTTCTAAATTTGCTTCTTTTTCTTCTTTTTCTATTTTTTTTCTTTTGTGCCGATTTTCTTTTAGTTGCTGGAGGGATTTACACGTCTGGACATAATAGCTAAGACCACCTGTTTAATGGCTATAGGCAGGTTACCACAAACCGACTTTCGGTAGGTCAATCTAGAACTACAACCATAGGGGATCAACGGGGAATGAAAGAAATGGGAAATGGCTGTAATGTATTATCGAACCGAAAGAACAGGCCAAGCTCAAGGGTCTAAACCTAGTCGATTTATCGTTTGGTAGGCTATCTGGCTTAGTAGCTGAATCTAGGTGCCCCTATCCTTCCAGAACTCGTGTCATCGTGTGGTCTCGAGTAGGTCTCATGCAAATTCTAACTCATTCAGGCAAACAGAAAACCACTCAGAAAGAATTAAAATTGTAAGTTACGTGCAATGGATAAAAAGCTCACAGTTGGTTTGCTAGTCGGATTCGGTCGTTTTCATGCAATCTGATGAACCGCCCGGTCGTTGTTCAGACGGGTTCAACCAAATGAAAACTACTAATGCTAAAAAGCGTATAACAGATCGTATTCCGAGGGCTTTCTATGATTGGTTACTTCAGAACTAGCAAAATACTCAAAGGTAAACATGTTGTGCGTGGTGTGAGTTCCACGACTTCTACTTCTAAGGAATGCAGAAAAATTAAAAAGATTAAACTAAAGCAGATTGAGAATTAGGGTTTGAAAACAAGGATGACAGACGAACTTAGACTTTGAATCCCCCTTCATTCCCCAGAGCATTGGCAATCAACAGATCAGCGGATTTCGATTCTCATTCAATCAATTACTAAGACATCACCATAACTCCTTACCCTTAGGTTTAAGACCGGCAAACGTTCGCTCTATCCATTCTAACTACCAACATTAACTAGCCGCCCGGGTACGGTCGCCTCTCGCAACGACTTAATTAATTGGTGTGATTACTAGTGATTAATAAGTTACTCTTGCAGTGAATTAACCCTAACCGGTTCCTACGAAAGGCACGCTCCAATTATAAGGTTAATTGTTCAATTCGATGTTCTAAAGTAAGGCGAGCGTTCGCTTCTATCCTTAGCTTAACCAGAATCTAATCTAGGTGATCAATCCAGACAAGAAACATGAACAATGAAGAACGAATCAAACATTAAAAAGAACTGATTGAATTTCGAATCTAATCACCGCCGATCCGTGACCGCTTTAAAGCCCTGGGTCACTTAGGGTTCATCTAGTCTAAGCTCTAAAGGGTTTAGCTACTCATGATTATTACAAAAGAAACAAAGACAAGGAAAGAGTTCATCATTCAGAGGAAGAACAGAAAAGAATCTGAAAAACCTAATTTAGACGACTCTGGCAGACTTCGATCTTCGGTAAGTTACACTCCTAGCTCCGGTTCTCCGAGATGGAAGGGATGGCGTCACGATCTCTATCCGGCTCTTCGAACTCCAGCTCTTCGCTCCAGAACTTCAGAGAATTCTGATTCGAAAAGTTGTGTGTTTGTAAATTATGATTGTCTTTTCTGCCTCCTCCGCCGGGTTAAGTATTTATACTTAACCCTAACTGATCCGGATTAGTGTATTATTTTTGCCGAAAATTCCTTAAGAATTTCGACAAAAATTCCTTTGTGTTCGGGAGTGCTTTCTCTGCCTTGTATTTTCGGTCCGAAGAGTACAATGTTTTCGCCGAAGATGTCCTTTGACTCGGCACCAGTTGAATGCACTAATATTTTCGCCGAATATGCAAGCTCAATTTCAGCAAAAATCTCTTTGTACTCGGGCAGGATTTTGTTTGACTTTGACTGGCTCCTTGGATCGATTACGGTTTGATTCCTCGAGGTTCCTACGCCTTAGACACGTCCATGGCTACTTTATTTGACGGCAAAAACCTGTGCTAACACAAAAGCACTAGAAAACCATCAAATAGACCTGAAACGGGCCAAGGTAACACAAATGGCACGAGAAAGGGAAATCGATTGAATATTCGTTATTCTACCCTAAAAACCATGTCTTAAGCAAAGAAATGTCGCTTAAATGAGGCTGATAATCACGTCAAATCGAGTGTCATCAAATACCCCACACTTAAGCTTTTGCTTGTCCTCAAGCAAACTGAATAGAAACGCTCATGTTCATAAATGATAAGATCGATTAAATTGGAGCTCAATCAAACACAATGAATTATTAGACAGATCGATCCTAGAACAAGAAACCTAACATGCATACAGATCAGCCAAACTACCTGGTCTCACTAATAAACTGCACACGACAAGAAATTAGCAACCAATTACGCACGAATCTGACCTGACCGACCAGACTCCTCACACAGGATGTATATAGTACAATGGGAACTCTCACTCTCTGTGTTTAGGGACGTGTTTCTGCTCTCGATCATTTTCTGTTACCGAATTTTGTCATAGGTTTGCATTTCGACCACATCTCCACCACTGTGACAACACGAGTATCTAGTCAAGAAGGACTTCCCTGCTAGGACCGTAATGAGATCTACACTACTCGGGTTTATAATGAGATGGATGATGGGGATGAATGATGATGGCTTTGTGCGGTGTAGCTTTCGACTAACTTCCCTCGAATCTAATCTATGGCTTCCTACCGTCTAACCAAACACGGGTGGAATAATGAACGCTCGTCCTATGATACCCTCAAGCAACCTAGCACTTACTCTTTTTCTTTACACGATATTTTTTTTCTTTTGAACTTTTTCTTTTGACTTCGTTCTTCCATTTGTAGGGAGAAGAACGTTTTATTGAATGACATTTTGAAACTTTTTCTGATTTTCTTTTTCTTCATTTTTTTCTTTTTCTGAAGCTTGCTTCTTTTCTTACTTTACTTTTTTTTTATTATTTTTTCTTTTGTGCCGATTTTTCTTTTAGTTGCTAGAGGGGTTTACACATCTGGACATATTTGCTAAGACCACCTATTTAATGGCTATAGGCAGGTTACCACAAACCGACTTCCGGTAGGTCAATCTAGAACTACAACCACAGGGATCAATGGGGAATGAAAGAAATGGGAAATGGTTGTAATGTATTATCGAACCGAAAGAACAGGCCAAGCTCAAGGGTCTAAATGTAGTGGATTTATCGTTTGGTAGGTTATCTGGCTTAGTAGCTGAAACTAGGTGCCCTTATCCTTCTAGAACTCGTGTCATCGTGTGGTCTCGAGTAGGTCTCATGCAAATTCTAACTCATTCAGGCAAACAGAAAACCACTCAGAAAGAATTAAAATTGCAAGTTACGTGCAATGGTTCAAAAGCTCACAGTTGGTTTGCTAGTCGGATTCGGTCATTTTCATGCAATCAAGGCTACAAACTACAAGTGTGATTTTAAAATTCTGTTCTGACCAGGCAATTTAGCATCAAAGTATACAAGTTGGTTCTCAAGTTCTAGGTTAAGCAGTCTAAGCATCATTATGAAAGTTTGAACAACAACTTAACATCAAAAATCAAGAACTGAGCCATTCCAATGCTAGAGAGACTGGAATGGAATCACGAGGCACACATAAAACACAATCAAGGGCAATCAAGTTTATGCAAGGTTCTCTAGCATCCTACCCCACACTTAAATCGGACTGTGTCCTCACAGGACTAATTCTAGAGTTCAGAGTGAAGTAGAAGAACCTGGACCGAGATGATTGGTGTAGGGGATGAGCACGGGTCCTCGGAGCGGAGGGAATCTACCCAAGCGAAGCAAAGGGAATCTCCCTACTACCTACAAAACAAAAACAAATAAAACATAAAAAGGAAACCGGGACAAGTGTCCCGAATCCACACAAAAAAAAGTTGGACCGAAATCCGAAAAGAATAAATAAAAAGAAGACACCAGAAAAGGAATACAACCCGATCACTGCTGGTCCGATGAACCGGGAGGTGGAAAGTGGAGAAATTCGCCGTCATATCGTCGGTCGGCGCGGCGCATATGTTGCTGCATAATAGTCCATCGCGCCTCTTGAGTGGCGTTGTCGGTAATGCGCCACTCCTGCAGTCGCTCGTATAACTCTCCGACATCCGCAGGGTGGTGTTGCGGCTATTGAGTATGCGCCGGATATGGATCGGGGATGTGCGGCGGTGACTGGTGGATGTACCCTGCCTGATGGTGTGGCGAGGGTATATAATCATGAAATTCAGGCGGCGGCTGCGGCTGCTGCTCCTCAGCATCATCTTCTTCCTCTGACTCGACCACAGGCTGGAGTGGAGGATCAGCTGCTACATGGGGACTGAGGTCGAGTTCTAAGTCGTACGCAACCGCCAAGTCTCCTCCAACGGTCCGAACTGGATGTCATGGAATGTGCGGGCCATACTCATGGCTGATGCCGAAGGAAAGGATGAGCTGTCCTATGAAGTTGCCTCCCAAGAGTTTGCGGGGTGGCGTCTTCCTCTTGGTCTTCTGGCGGAAGATGCGAGCCAGTACCCAACCGGGGTGGAGAGGGTAGCTCTCTCGGATGGCTCGGAGAAGCATGAGCTCCTCCTTGAGGATATGGTGGCGGTCCTTATCTGGAACATATAAAAGCGACCTACGCCAAACCATATGAATAAATTTATAGAGCGGGTGAGAGAGAGACTTAACTGAGTTGCTCTCCCCGAGGCGATCGCCAGGTACGCCTGTCATGTGGCTCCAAAGCGCGTTGTACTCCTCGCCGTCATCATCTTCTCCCCAACCGAGGTGATGATCGTGATAGTGCTCATAGGGGATGCCGAGATGAGCGGCAAACTCATCGTAGGTGAGCTGCCTGTACACCCCACCAAGATAGAAGGTGATCACCTTCTGGCGTTGCTTCCTCTTGTGCTCATCCAGATCAAAGGTTGCCCAGAACTCCTGGAGGGCAATGTCTGGGAACTCGGCGGTGATGGTGGTCAGCTCGAGGAGACCAGCCGGTGTTAAGGCGTCATGCACGTTCCGGTGGTAGTCCTCATCATGATCGTGCAGGGACTCCTTGGAGAGAGGGCGCACGTCAGCTCCCCGAACGTGCTGAATCTTCTGGAAGCACTCAAAATAGAAATCCGGTAGACGGGCGATGGTGGGATGATATCCAGCCTGGCGGGGTAGAGCAGGTGGTGGACCCAGAACAGCAGGTGTGACGGGAGCGGCATCTCCTGAGCTCGAGGCGCCATCAAGTCGCGCCTTAGTCCTGCGCTCATAAGTGGTGTTCCTAGAACCAGAATGAAACCAGATTAGTCAACCAAAACCTTACCCCACACTTAGTAGAAAAACTCGATTTCACAAAGAAATGAGGGAAACTAAGTGGGGTAAGCAAAGCGGAGTAACCGGTAATCATAGACAGTAAAATACATACTTAGGAACAGCCAGAGTCGGATAAGCACAATCAGAGTTCAAAAAGTCAAACCGACAGTTTGGAAGTCAACATTTAAGCATATCGAACCCTAATCATGGCAAGACTATCATAACTTGGAGAATGACGGTAAAATATGATTTCATATGGCAAGCACGAAAATATGAACGAGAATGAACACATCAGACAGCCAAATGATCACAGCAATTCAAAGTCAAACCGACATTTCTCACAAAAGTCAACATAACAAGGAATTAATCGTATGCATAGCAACACATGATCAAATGATATGGCAATTAAGCACGGAACTCCCTAAGCATCCTAGAACAGTTCTATAAGTTCAGTTAATCCTAGTTCACACGAAACAGTCGGCACGCAAAACGAGGCAAACCGAAAAGTCAACCAAAAGTCAACCCCGACAAAATTTAGCAATCTATATGTCAAAAGATTCATATCGAAAAGTTATTCAACTTACCTTGAAGGCATGACTGCTAAAAATGAACGAGTTGAGAGAAATCGGTGAAAAACGTTGAAAACGAGGGTTTCAGAGAACTGGAGCTGCAAAGTTCCAATTCGAACGTTCTAGGGCTCATTGGGATCGGAAAAGGGAGTGGCGGCGGCGGTGGAGGTAAACGGCGGCGACGGCGGATTGAAAGAGGGTGGGGTGGTCGGCGATTGTTTGAAAAAGATAGGGGAGGGAGTTTTCGGTGAGTTGAACGAAAATGGGTGAAGGATGAGAGAGGGGGTGGACCGGATTTTTTTAAAGGAAGATTTGGGTGATTTTCAAAATTATTTTTGGCGAAAATAAAAGGGTGTTTTCGCCAAAAATTTCAGCTAAAATGGACTGCCGGATTTGTGAAGGCGGTTTCGCCGAAAATAATAGCACGGTTTCGCCGAAAATATCAGTTCAAATGGCTTCGCCGAAAATAAAAAACTTTTCGAACCGAAAACAATGAACATGGAGATTGAGTTCGAAAATTGAAAATCGATTTCGCCGAAAACTGGGGTGGTTTCGCCAAAAATTTTGAACTGTTCGGGTTTAAAATATTTTCGTAAATCGGCTAACTTCAGAAAATCACAGTTAAATCCACAAATATCGGAACGACCTCAATCAACTTGCAATTGACTCTATGACATGCAGACTCTACACGAAAAATAATAAATCAAACAAACTGACACTTTTGGCTCTCCCGAACCGACTCTAAAATACCAAGTTCAACAAGAATTAAAACAGACTCCAGCCGTGGGTTGCCTCCCACGAAGCGCTCTTTTATTAACGTCCTTGAGCTAGACGATACCTGGATGGTATTAAGAGACATCCCAACTTAGATTCTCCTTCACGCTCGCGTCGGAGTTCATGAAGTACAACGTGAATCTCTTCCCGTTCGCATGTAGTAGCATGGTACGTCCGTCGGGAAGATGATCAACGAACTTGAATGGTCCGAACAGCTCTCTAGAGAGATAATCCTTCTTGAGTGTGACGATGGAAGGAATGAGGACTATCGGCTTCTTCTTTTCTTTAATCTTCGGCTTGGTATCACCAGGATCGGTGATCGTTAGTACTTCCTTAGGAGATGCTTTCGGCTCCTCCTTCCATACTTGTTCCGGCGCCGGTTTCTCGGAACGAAATGGTGGTGCAGTTGGCTCGATGGAAGACGGTGGAATTTTTGGTCTCCAGACCATTTGGGTCTTCGTCTTCTTGTTCTTTCCTCGAGGTCTGCTCGGTGGTTTAGAAGAGGCTTGCAGTTCCTTCTTCTTCTTTTAAGCGGTTTCTGAACCGAAATTTATGGCTTCTTTGTAATGACCTGTTTAATATCTGCAGCAACAGCTGATCTAGAGACACTGGGAGAAGCATTAGTAATGGAGTTGACTGGAGTCAACCCCACCGTTTCAACAGCTAGGCAGTGAGATTCTTCATTCCTAGAGTCATATTGCATGCCATCTTTAAGACGAAACTTTTTTGTTTCTTTACCGACTCTTAAAGTTAAAGAACCATTTGGAACGTTAATATTCATTCCAGTAGTAGCCATGAAAGGTCGACCTATGAGAATGGTAGCATCATCTTTACTAGTATCCATAATCACATAATCAGCTAAGAACGTGAACGGGCCACATTTAGTGACAACATCTTTAATCTCTCCCTTAGGGGTTTTAAGCGATCTATCAGCAAAGACGAGTTGCATACTAGGCGGTTCAAGTTCTCCTAGGTTTAACTTTTCATATAGACTCACAGGCATAACATTAACAGATGCTCCTAGATCAACTAAGCAACGTTCAATCTCAACATCATTAATGACCAAAGGCAAAGTGAAAGAACCAGGATCAGATAACTTAGCTGGATATGGAGAAACAGGTTTCTTAGCACGAATGTCAGGATATCCTTCCTTGTTCCCCTTCATGCCAGTCTCGATCCTTGCGTTTGGCAGCAATGCTCTAGGAAAAGGAGGCTTTACGACGTATGGTGCAAGAGGAGGATCCTCCTTAGGTGCCGGTTTCTGTTCCTCTTCTTCCTCTTCTTCCGGAGTTTCAGCGATCCTGTGTAAAACAGAATAAGCATCAGCAATTAAGTTCGGGAGTTTTCAAGCAGTTACCATTTTAGCCTGTTCTTTTCTCGGGTTTGGCTCTGTCTGGCTTGGAAGCTGGCCAAATGGTTGACCAGATGCTAGCATGCTCGAGATGTTGTTCACGACTTGCTCAATTCTTTGTCAAGATGCTATCTGTTCTTGATTAAGAAGAGCTTGAGCCTTGAACTGACTGTCATGATCATCGAGTCTTGTGATGATCTGGCTGAGCTTCTTATCCAGGTCACTGACATTATTATCTCTTTGATGCTGCTGACCTGGATAGGTATTGTTAAGATATTGATTCTGGCGATTGCCAGGAGCAGTTCCATAATTACCCAGATTGCGATGCGGCGGCTGGTAGACACCTGCCGGCGGATGGTTAGGCTTCTGATCCTGAGCTGGACCAGCCGGGCGGTTATTCTGGTTCTGGTTATGATTGACGCCAGCATTGTAGGGGGGTCTGTCTTGATAGTTCCCTTGCTGTCTGAAGTTACGGTAACCAGCATAACCATTCTGATTATTGACGAAGCCTTGTTGTATGAAATTTACCTCTTCGGCAGACCAGACTTCTGCCTTACCAAAATTCTGACAACGGCCTCCATTATGTGAGCAAGCTCCACACCACTCGCAATCAGCAACATAGACAGAAGCTGTCGGTGGCTTGATCGGTGTGGTAGACTTCTTCAAATGCTTCTCTACCTCTGCTTTGATAGTAGCTTCGAGATCTAGCTTGCTCCTTGATCCTTCAGATTGTCGCTCCCAGTTCCTTGACTTGGAGGCACAGTTTGCGAAGTGAAGAAGAGCAGCTTCAGGAGTGAGTGTAGTGCAATCCCCTTCAGCTAGAGAATTGACCCACTTGGCAGATTCTTCTTGAAGTCCACGAGCAAATATTTCAGCTAACTGCCTCTGCTCGAATCCATGATGAGGGCAGGTGTAGAGAAGTTCTTGGAAACGATTACAAGTATCATATAAGCTTTCTCCTTCTTTCTGGGAGAATCTGGCGATGTTGTCCTTGATGGCGGTTGTTCTGGCCGAAGGGAAGTATTCTTCAACAAAGTCCTGAGCCAGAGTATCCCAGTTAGTGTAGTAGCCAGGTGGTTTGCCAGTAAGCCACCTCTTAGCAGCGGCTTTTAGAGAGAATGGGAAAGCTCTCAGACAAAGGGTGTTTTTGTCAAGGTTTCCGCTCTTAAAAGTACTGCAGAGATCAAGGAAGTCTGCAAGATGAGTGCACGGGTTGTCTAGGGGCCTGCCTTCAAACTGTAAATCCCTAGAGATCATCGTCAAGAATGGAATCTTGATCTCATAGTCAGGATCTCCTTCAATGCGCGGAACGGCAATGGCAGATCGAACGCTAGTCGCGCTCGGCTTGTTATAGTCTGCTAGACTCTTCTGTGCAGGTGGTGGTGGCGGCGGTTGATCGCCATTTGGTGGTAATCTATCGCCCATGGTAGGACATGGCGGCGGTGAAAGTGATGTGGTGTATGAAGCGGATGAAGATTCCGGAAGAAGACGGAGATGAGGAACTCTCCTTCGGTTCCTCGATCTTGATCGGAGTGATGAATGGATTGGATCTGCCTTCCTTCAGAATCTGTGATCGTAGAGGTGTAGCAGAACTGCCTGGATTCCCTACAATCTTAGCCTGTTCAGTTTGAGAGCGAGTCCAAGGACGGTGAGGCATACACCTGTAAACCTACAGATAACAAAGACAAACAAAACCAGTGTAAAATCGAAGTGGGTGGAAAAATGAAAGATGGAAAGTAGAAGAATAAATTGCCAGATCTTCTTTCGAACAATCAAAAGAAGTCCCCGGCAACGGCGCCAATTTGATGAACCGCCCGGTCGTTGTTCGGATTGGTTCAACCAAATAAAAACTACTAATGCTAAAAAGCGTATAGCAGATCGTATTCCGAGGGCTTTCTATGATTGGTTACTTCAAAACTAGCAAAATACTCAAAGGTAAACACGT
Organism: Linum lewisii; assembly: GCA_034768395.1. Lineage (NCBI taxonomy): Eukaryota > Viridiplantae > Streptophyta > Magnoliopsida > Malpighiales > Linaceae > Linum > Linum lewisii. Next base: position 31,169,688 of record CM068297.1, read on the forward strand.
TGTGCGTGGTGTGAGTTCCACGACTTCTACTTCTAAGGAATGCAGAAAAATTAAAACGATTAAACTAAAGCAGATTGAGAATTAGGGTTTGAAAACAAGGATGACAGACGAACTTAGACTTTGAATCCCCCTTCATTCCCCAGAGCATTGGCAATCAATAGATCAGCGGATTTCGATTCTCATTCAATCAATTACTAAGACATCACCATAACTCCTTACCCTTAGGTTTAAGACCGGCGAACGTTCGCTCTATCCGTTCTAACTACCAAGATTAACTAGCCGCCCGGGTACGGTCGCCTCTCGCAACGACTTAATTAATTGGTGTGATTACTAGTGATTAATGAGTTACTCTTGCAGTGAATTAACCCTAACCGGTTCCTACGAAAGGCACGCTCCAATTATAAGGTTAATTGTTCAATTCGATGTTCTAAAGTAAGGCGAGCATTCACTTCTATCCTTAGCTTAACCAGAATCTAATCTAGGTGATCAATCCAGACAAGAAACATGAACAATGAAGAACGAATCAAACATGAAAAAGAACTGATTGAATTTCAAATCTAATCACCGCCGATCCGTGACCGCTTTAAAGCCCTGGGTCACTTAGGGTTCATCTAGTCTAAGCTCTAAAGGGTTTAGCTACTCATGATTATTACAAAAGAAACAAAGACAAGGAAAGAGTTCATCATTCAGAGGAAGAACAGAAAAGAATCTGAAAAACCTAATTTAGATGACTCTGGCAGACTTCGATCTTCGGTAAGTTACACTCCTAGCTCCGGTTCTCCGAGATGGAAGGGATGGCGTCACGATCTCTATCCGGCTCTTCGAACTCCAGCTCTTCGCTCCAGAACTTCAAAGAATTCTGATTCGAAAAGTTGTGTGTTTGTAAATTATGATTGTCTTTTCTGCCTCCTCCGCCGGGTTAAGTATTTATACTTAACCCTAACTGATCCGGATTAGTGTATTATTTTCGCCGAAAATTCCTTAAGAATTTCGACGAAAATTCCTTTGTGTTCGGTAGTGCTTTCTCTGCCTTGTATTTTCGGTCCGAAGAGTACAATGTTTTCGCCGAAGATGTCCTTTGACTCGGCACCAGTTGAATGCACTAATATTTTCGCCGAATATGCAAGCTCAATTTCGGCGAAAATCTCTTTGTACTCGGGCAGGATTTTGTTTGACTTTGACTGGCTCCTTGGATCGATTCCGATTTGATTCCTCGAGGTTCCTATGCCTTAGACACGTCCATGGCTACTTTATTTGACGGCAAAAACCTGTGCTAACACAAAAGCACTAGAAAACCATCAAATAGACCCGAAACGGGCCAAGGTAACACAAATGGCACGAGATAGGGCAATCGATTGAATATTCGTTATTCTACCCTAAAAACCATGTCTTAAGCAAAGAAATGTCGCATAAATAAGGCTGATAATCATGTCAAATCGAGTGTCATCACAATCAAGGCTACAAACTACAAGTGTGATTTAAAAATTCTGTTCTGACCAGGCAATTTAGCATCAAAGTAAACAAGTTGGTTCTCAAGTTCTAGGTTAAGCAGTCTAAGCATCATTATGAATGTTTGAACAACAACTTAACATTAAAAATCAAGAACTGAGCCATTCTAATGCTAAAGAGACTGGAATGGAATCACGAGGCACACAACAAACACAATCAAGGGCAATCAAGTTCATGCAAGGTTCTCTAGCATCCTACCCCACACTTAAATCGGACTGTGTCCCCACAGGACTAAAATTAGAGTTCAGAGTGAAGTAGAAGAACCTGGACCGAGATGATTGGTGTAGGGGATGAGCACGGGTCCTCGGAGCGGAGGGAATCTACCCAAGCGAAGCAAAGGGAATCTCCCAACTGCCTACAAAACAAAAATAAATAAAACATAAAAAGGAAACCGGGATAAGTGTCCCGGATCCACACAGAAAAAAGTTGGACCGAAATCCGAAAAGAATAAATAAAAAGAAAGGACAAGGAAAAGGACACCACCTGATCATGGCTGGTCAGGGGTGTCGGGGGGTGGAAAGTGGAGGTGCTCGCGAGCTGACGTTGCCACGCCAGCTGTGCCTCATACCGCCTGTCGGCGCGGCGCATATGCTGCTGCATAATAGTCCATCTCGCCTCTTGAGTGGCGTTGTCGGTGATGCGCCACTCCTGCAGTCGCTCGTATAGCTTACCCACGTCCGCGGGGTGCGGTCGGGGCTGAGGGTGAGGCGCCTGGTATGGATCGGGAATGTGCGGCGGCGACTGGTGAGCATACCCTGCCTGATGATGTGGCGAGGGTATATAGTCTTGGAATTCTAGCAACGGCTGGGGCTGCTGCTGCTCAGTGTCATCCTCTTCCTCCGACTCGACCACAGGCAGGAGTGGAGGATCTGCTGCTACATGGGGACTGAGGTCCAGCTCTAAGTCGTACTCAACTGCTAAGTCTCCTCCAACGGTCCTAACGTGGCGTCGTGGAATGTTCGGGCCATATTCACGGCTGATGCCGAAGGAGATGATGAGCTGACCTATGAAGTTACCCCCCGGGAGTCTACGAGGTGGCGTCTTCTTCTTGGTCTTTTGGCGGAAGACGCGAGCAAGCACCCAGCCGGGGTGGAGACGGTAGCTCTCTCGGATGGCTCGGAGAAGCATAAGCTCCTCCTTGAGGATATGGTGGCGATCCTTGTCTGGAACATATAAAAGCGATCTACGCCAAACCATATGAATAAATTTAAAGAGAGGGTGGGAGAGCGACTTAACTGAGTTGTGCTCCCCAAGGCGATCGCCAGGCACTCCAGTCATGTGACTCCAGAGCGCGTGGTACTCCTCGTCGTCATCATCGTCGCCCCAGCCTAGGTGATGATCGTGATAATGCGCGTAGGGGATGCCAAGATGAGCAGCAAACTCATCGTAGGTGAGCTGCCTGTACACCTCACCAAGATAGAAGGTCACAACCTTCTGGCGCTGCTTCCTCTTGTGCTCCTCCAGATCAAAGGTCGCCCAGAACTCCTAGAGGGCGATGTCTGGGAAATCGGCAGCTATGGTGGTCAGCTCGAGGAGGCCGGCCGCTGCTAGGGCATCATGCACGTTCCGGTAGTAGTCCTCGTCGTGCTCGTGCAGGGACTCCATGGAAAGAGGGCGCACGTCAGCTCCCCAAATGTGCTCGATCTTCTGGAAGCACTCGAAGTAGAAGTCAGGTAGACGGGCGATAGTGCGATGGTATCCAGCCCGGCGGGGTAATGCGGGTGGAGGACCCAGAACGGCAGGTGTGACTGGGGCGGCAGCTCCGGAGCTCGAGGTGCCATCAAGTCGCGCCTTAGTCCTGCACTCATAAGTGGTGTTCCTAAAACCAGAATGCAACCAGATTAGTCAAACTTAAACCCTACTCCACACTTAGTAGAAAAAACTCAATTTCACAAAGAAATGAGGAAAATTGAGTGGGGGTAAGCAAAGCGGAGTAACCGGTAATCATAGACAGTAAAATACATGGTAGGAACAGCCAGAATCGGATAAGCACAATCAGAGTCCAAAGAGTCAAACCGACATTCAAAAAGTCAACATTAAAGCATAATGAACCCTAATCATGGCAAGATTATCACAACGTGGAAATTGACGGCATAATATGATCTCAGATGGCCAACACAATAATATGAACGAGAATGAGCACATCAGGCAGCCAAATGATCACAACAATTCAAAGTCAAACCGACATTTCTCACAAAAGTCAACATCACAAAGAATCAATCCTATGCAAGCAACACATGATCAAATGGTATGGAAATTAAGCACGGAACTCCCTAAGCATGCTAGAACAGTTCTACAAGTTCAGCTAACCTAGTTCACACGAAATCAGTTGGCACGCAAATCGAGGCAAACCGAAAAGTCAACCAGAAGTCAACCCCGACGAAATTCAGCAATCCATATGTCAAAAGATTCGTATTGAAAAGTTCTATAACTTACCTTGAAGTCATGGATGCTAAAAATGAACGGTTTGGGAGGAATCGGTGAAAAACTCTGAAAACAAGGGTTTCGGTGAACTGGAGCTGCAGGGCTCCGATTTGAACGTTCTAGGGCTCAATGGAATCGGAAAAGGCAGGGGAGTTGAGCGGCGGCGGCGGTGAGAAAAATGGGTGTGGTCGACGGTTTTGAAAGAACAAAGGGGAGGGGGTTTGTTTTCGGGTTTTGGAATGAAAATAAAAGAAGGAAAGTGGGAGAGAGAGGATAAGACCGGGTTTTAAGTGGGTAATTTTCTGATTTTCAAAGGAATTTTCGGCGAAACTGATAGGTAGTTTTCGCCGAAAATGGAAGTTAAAATGGCTGCCGGTTTTCAAATGGATTTTCGCCGAAACCACTCAACTTTTCGAACCGAAATATGAAACAGGAGACCGGGTTTAGGGGTGCTGACGAGCCGAGTCGAGCCGAGCTTTGCCCAGCTCGAGCTCGGCTCGTGAGGTTTGAATGCTGGCTCGAGCTCGGCTCGAGCTCGTGTCGAGCTTCCACACTCGAGCTCGAGCTCGGCTCGACCAAACTTTTATTGGCTCGAGCTCGGCTCGACTTGGCTCGAAGCTAGCTCGTTAACGAGCCTTAACGAGCTCGAGCTCGTTAAGGCTCGTTAACGAGCCTTAACGAGCTCGAGCTCGTTAAGGCTCGTTAACGAGCCTACACGAGCTCGAGCTCGTTAAGGCTCGTTAACGAGCCTTAACGAGCTCGAGCTCGTGTAGGCTCGTTAACGAGCTAGCTTCGAGCCGAGCTTTGAGCTTTGAGCGGACGGACGAGCTCGAGCTCGTTAAGGCTCGTTAAGCTCGGATCGAGGTCGTTTGCAAGCTTTCGAGCTCGGATCGAGCTCGTGCTTTAATGCTAATGGTCCACCTGCCAAAATAAGAACCGAAACCAACTTGTTTCAACACACAAGCTTGTACCAGCAGTGCTTGGTCCACCAGTCAAGATTGTTTCACAACTCACAAGTTTTGATCTAGTTTAAAAGGGAAATAGAGTAGTCCACACAGCACATTTAGACCAGCAGTGCTCATCATCCAGCACAGTCTTGTACCACAGTCAAGCTTGTACCAGGCAGTGCACAAAAGTCCTACCAGTAGTGCACAGACCAGTCCACAGTCATCCATTTAGACCAGTCCACAGTCATCCATTTACACCAGTCCACAGTCTTGCTAGAAGGAGGTTCACAGAGTTTCCTATAATGATGAAGCAAGAATCAATTAAAGTAAAAATCAAAATAGCATTATTAGGACACCAAATGACCCACAAAGAATGCAATGCAGTCCTGGTCCTACTGTCAGGCCTTAGGATCAGATGTGGTCATGATATTTTCAATTACTACCTTAAATTAGCAGAGTAAGCAACGAAAACATAAATGAAATGTTGCACACCACCATGATGGAAATCCTTTATGGAAATCAAAGAAGGGAACTGGGAATTCCCAGGTGAACTGGGAATAAGATCAGGAGAGAAGAAGGTACTGCAGAGTGCTTTCTGAACATCAGGACGATTGCTATCCAGGATTAATGACCAATACTATCCAGGATTGCAGAAAATAAAGAAGGCTAACCTGTGTTTCAAGCACCAGGTCAATCTCGACTTCCGCTTCCATTGAAGTTGTACTTGTGCTCTAGAAGAAAGAAGAGTTAGTTACATATTTAATTGAACAATTACAGAAATGAAAGTAAGCAAAAAACTTACCTTCGAACCACTTGTTAAACCATAATGATTTCGTAACCAATCTTGTGAGCAAAGTAGAGCCTCAATGGTCTTCTGACCCAAGGACGATCGACTAGGATCAATTACTCGTCCTCTGGCACTAAAAGCAGCCTCTGAAGCTACCGATGTGATTGGAATAGCCATGATTTCACAAGCCATTTTGGACAAAATCTTGTATTTTGTACGTTCTGTTTTCCACCAGTCAATGACATTGAACTCCGGATCTTTAATACTCTCCAAAGCTGCATCCAGATAAGCATCAAGTTCATTTTTCATCACACTAGAATTCTCTCCACTTTGAACAATGGAATCAAACTTTGCTCGTCCTGTGGCTGTCGTCTCTTGCACACTTGTGGTTGTACTATTTGTCGTTGTAGCTCCACCCCCCTCTTCAGTTTGGCTATCGATGTTTCTGTCCTTATACTCCTCAGCATACTCATTATATAGAGCATATAGCTTCTCACGAACCAAGTTCACATTTGTGTGGTAATTATCTTCAGTGTAAAGATCTTTGAAACTTACCTCAACAAACTTGAACTTGTTTCGTGGATCCAATATAGTAGCAATTGTAATCAACAAGTTACTAGCACCCCAATATTTGTCAAACTTTTCCAACATTTTGCTTGCCATAACTTTCATTCTTTCATCTTCTGACTCCATAGTTTCACTCAATAGAGTCTTGATGTTCCAAAGCTCCGGAAGCAACAAATTGATTGTTGGATATGAACTCCCTGATATAATTGTTGTGATGTAACTAAACAACCCAAGAAACTTACAAACCTTCCCAACTTTGCTCCAATCCTCATCTGATGGCAACCACTTATAACCTGATTCTCGTTCGGCATATCGAGGAAACACGGCTTTCAACTCTAGAGCCACAGATAACATATGATGTGTGGAGTTCCAACGAGTGGTGCAATCCAATATAAGCTTCTTCGGAGATAATCGAAGCTGTTTAGCTATGTCACGAAACATGCTAATGCGACCCTCTGATGCAGCAATGTGCTTGACACTCTGTCGAACAGATTCAATCGTGTCCTCAATTGCCTTAAGACCATATTGCACCATTATATTAATAATGTGTGCACCACATCGAACATGAAACAAATCTCCATCGAGAGGAAGTCTTCTTGTATAAGTCAGCATGGATTTCAAATGACGCACAGCAACATCATTGTTGGAGGCATTATCAAGAGTGATTGACCATATCTTTGACTCGATGTCCCAAGCAACCAAACACTCCTGCAATGCATCAGCAAGAACAATACCAGTATGGGGAGGTGGAACTCCACAAAAGTTAAGAATTCGCTTCTGAAGCTTCCAATTCTTGTCAATGAAGTGACCTGTGACAACCATGTATTGCATTGTCTGATTTGATGTCCACATATCAGTTGTTAAACTCATTCTTTGCACATGCTTAAGAAGTCCTTTCACCTTTCCCTTGAATATATCATATGTACTAAATACATCACTAGTAGTAGTTGATCGTGTAACTCTTTGATATAAGGGATTGGCAGTTTTCATCATCAAAGTAAACATCTCATGATCAGCAGTGGATAGAGACTTCTCAGTTAATATGATCCAATGTGAGATAACTTGCCTCATTTTTCCATGGTCGTACCTGAAATTTTGAACTGCATTGACACTTTCAGCATTGTTGATAGTTGCAGCCAAACTCAGCTGTTGTTGGTTTTTATCCGCTAGATTCGCTGGCTTTCTTAGACATTTATCGGCATGTCTTTTCAAATGTGATGTAGCACCAGACGAAGCCATCCGAAACTTAGCTTTGCAATAAATGCATTCTGCCATCTTAACAGTCCCCACTAGGATCTCCTTAAAGCTCTGCCAGACGATGGATGTTTTCGGCCTCTTCTTCGGCTGAAAAGCCTCATTGTCGTTCTCATTCTGATTTTCATTTTCGTTTGCCTCGGGATTTTGGTTGTGCTCTGGAGTTGCAGTATCTCTTGTTCTCCCAACTGCTTCAGTATCTCTTGTCATTGCAATATTAGAAGTAGATTCATATGTAGTGTCAACTGGATTTGATGATACCTCTTCTCCTGACATCCTGAATATTCATAAATCAATGAGGAAGTAAATCAATCAATCTTAAACAATCAATTTGGAAACAATCAGACCAATCAAAATCAAAATACTTGTTAAGATGAACTATACAGAAAGATTCATAACAGAGTTTCAATTCAATCCTAGCTTTCCCAGAAAACATGAACTATGGCAGTCGACCTTAGGACCTGCTCAAAGGTTGACTCTTTCTGCAAAAGTGGGATGCATTGATTTTTTATTCAAAGTACAAACTAAAACCACACAGCAGAATATTAAAAAATCAAAAATCAAAGTTGGTGTACATGTTTAAGGATTTCTTCTGTACAAACAAAGGGAGCTCATCATTCATGTCAGCAGACAGCAATAGTAGTAATCGTTTTACAGATCTGTACATGATACTGATGTGGTTTCTTCATTTAGAGCTGACTATTCTGCAGGCGAGGAAGATGGTTATTGCTTTAGGAAAATTGTCATTGTTTTTATGCCTTGTATTATTGTTGTAGTGTGTTGGTTTATAGTAGCTTAGTAGATACAAGACGTGTATACAGTTGTTGTAAAATGGTTGATATGAATGAACTGATATTCAAGTAAGTCTTTGGTGTCCATAGGTTTCTACCATTTGTTTACTTTTCAGTTTGTCAAAGACAATGGACCTGTTTGTTTCAGTAATATGGTTACTGCAGGCCTACGAAACAATCAATTTGGACATAAACCAGGATAATGAGCTATTCGAAAGCAGGACAAGGAACGAAACCTGCAAATCGATTGGCTGATTGTGGATAATTCACACACTACGGAAACCTTACAGGGGTAGCGATTAGAAAACTAACCAGGTAACTCGCAGCGGTGGGGTGAAGTGTAATCTCAGTTGCTGTAGCGACGACGGCTGATGGGGTGGTGAAGTGTAATCTCAGTTCCAATAGCGACGGCGGCTGATGGGGCGACGGTGGCTGATGGGGCGACGGCGGCTGATGGGGCGACGGCGGCTGATGACCTCTTCGTCTTCCTCGTCGGCCGTCGCTCGTATGCAAGCCGCCGCTCGGCTGGTTTCGTCCGCCGGCTGATGAGAATGATTTCGTCCGTCCGCTCAAGCTCAAACTGTCGAAGAAGGTGAAATTCTGAAATTAGGTTTTGAGATTGAGATTGAAATTCTGTTTTGAGTTTCACTTTTGCTGCAGCGTTTTGTTTTATTTAGTTATTTTTGAAATTGGTTATTTAATATTTTAATTGGATGGAAAATTGTTTGTTTAAGAGATTTAAACCCGTTTGGTATCCGAGATTCCTAAAACCATGTATTTCAATGTACTATGATTTGTTAAAAGGCCTAATACCCTCATATGTCACGAACTATTACGATATTACTCGCATATATACAACGTATAGGCTATCTGGAGGGCGTCACCAACTATTGGATTCCGAGTTCCGGATAATACGTCGTTAGTTTTCGAACGATTTCCGTCCATATCCATCCGTCTGAGTTGTCAAATATGCTAATGTTTCGTAATAGTTCGTGACCTCTGAGGGTATTAGGCGTTGTTAAAATGAATTAGTGTATTTTAAAAAATTAATTGTGTGTAATGAATCCCTCACCCCATGATTCTAACAATCTTACCCAACAAAATGTTGAATACATGCATTTCTCCGAACAAAATATTCCACTAAAAACGACTGATTTATAATCACTGAAGAATCACTCCATACCAAAAGCTCTGTTAGAGTATTTGTTATTTTCTATTATAATGGGAATTGTTAGACTCGTGCAATGAACAAATTTAGACGGTGAAACTGCGAATGGCCCATCAAATCAGTTATAGTTTGTTAGATGGTACTTGCTACTCGGATAACCGTAGTAATTCTAGAATCGAACTGGAATAGTAGTTTGATCTTAGAGAGACAGACAAAATGTACAAAAAAAGTAAACTCTAAACCCTAAACCCTAAACCCTAAACCCTAAACACTAAACACTAAACACTAAACTCTAAGCTCTAAACCCTAAACCCTAAACCCTAAACCCTAAATATTAAACACTCAACACTAAACACTAAACTCTAAGCTCTAAACCCTAAACCCTAAACCCTAAACCCTAAATACTAAATACTAAACACTCAACACTAAACACTAAACTCTAAACCCTAAACCCTAAACCCTAACAAATTGGTCATACGATAGACGTTTTGACCGTAAACTATAAAGTATAATTCACTAAAGCATACTAATACTAAAACTATAAACACTCAACACTAAACACTAAACTCTAAGCTCTAAACCCTAAACCCTATACCCTAAACCCTAAATACTAAACACTCAACACTAAACACTAAACTCTAAACCCTAAACCCTAAACCCTAACAAATTGGTCATACGATAGACGTTTTGACCGTAAACTATAAAGTATAATTCACTAAAGCATACTAATACTAAAACTATAAATTATAAATGTTTTGTGTTCTTGGTTCTTACTTCTTAGTTCTTACTTCTTACTTCACAATTAGGGTGTTACCGAACACTAAATGAGCAGCGGTAATTAAATAAAAATAATTGTATATTCTAAAATTTAATCCTACAAATACTCAATTATGTAAATCTTGCAAACTCTTTGTTAAGTTAACATATATTAATTTTACTTTATTCAATTTCATCTCTTATAAAGTATAATTCACTAAAGCATACTACGAGAAACAATGTTATATTACGAACTTATAGTATAATTCACTAAAGCATACTATAATAAACAATGTTATATTACGAACTTACTCATTTTTCTGAATTATTACTTATCATTAATTTGTAGGCATACTCAAAAATCAAAATGAATATTATTGTTTACAAGATCCAGAATTTTTTTTAAAAAATCGAGCCAAAACCGAACCATTTCATGAGCCAAAATCGAGCCATTTCACGAGCTAATCGAGTCAGCTCGCGAACTCTTCAATTGAGCTAGCTCGCGAGCTCCAAAATCGAGCTAGCTCGCGAGCTACTTTATCGAGCCAGCTCACGAGCCATTCTCGAGCCAGCTCGCGAGCCGTGTAACGAGCTCTAACGAGCCAGCTCGAGAGCTGCAGTGTTCGAGCCAACGAACCGAGCTGGCTCGCGAGCCAGCCGAGCCGAGCAGGCATGAGCTCGAGCTCGGCTCGTTAATAAACGAGCCGGCTCGCGAGCTGGCTCGATTCGTTTCGAGCCGAGTCACGGGCGAGCTTTTTCCGAGCCGAACGCCGAGCCGAACACGAGCAGCTTGGTTCGTCAACAGCCCTACCGGTAAGCGTGAATCTCTTCCCATTCGCATGTAAGCGCTTGGTACGTCCATCGGGAAGATGATCGATGAACTTGAACGGTCCGAACAGCTCTCTGGAAAGATCATCCTTCTTGAGTGTTACGATGGAAGGAATGAGGACTGTCAGCTTCTTCTGTTCTTTTATCTTTGGCTTGTTATCACCAGGATCGGTGATCGTCAGTACTTCCTTAGGAGATGCTTTCGGCTTCTCCTTCCATACTTGTTCCGGCGCCGGTTTCTCGGAACTAACTGGTGGTGCAGCTGGCTCGGTGGAAGACGGCGGAATTTTTGGCCTCCAGACCATTTGGGTCTTCGTCTTCTTGTTCTTTCCTCGAGGCCTGCTCGGTTTAGTGCTCGGTGGCTTAGAAGAGGCTTGCAGTTCCTTCTTCTTCTTGGGCGGCTTATGAACCGAAGTTTCTGGCTTATTTTTAATAACCTGTTCAATATCTACAGCAACAACTGATCTAGAGACACTGGAAGAAGCATTAGTAACGGAGTTGACCGGAGTCAACTCCACAGTTTCAACAGCTAGGTAGTGAGATTCTTCATTCTTAGAGTCATATTTCATGCCATCTTTAAGATGGAACGTTTTTGTTTCTTTACCGACCCTTAGAGTTAAAGAACCATTTGGAACGTTAATATTCATTCCAGTAGTAGCCATGAAAGGTCGACCTATGAGAATAGTAGAATCATCTGTACTAGTATCCATAATCACATAGTCAGCTAAGAACGTGAACGGACCACATTTAGTAACAACGTCTTTAATCTCTCCCTTAGGGGTTTTAAGTGATCTATCAGCAAAGACAAGTTGCATACTAGGCGGCTCAAGTTCTCCTAGGTTCAATTTTTCAAACAGGCTCATAGGCATGACATTAACAGATGCTCCTAGATCAACTAAACAACGTTCAATCTCAACATCATTGATGACCAAAGGCAAAGTAAAAGAACCAGGATCAGATAACTTAGCTGGATATGGAGAGGTAGGTTTCTTAATACGAATGTCAGGATATCCTTCCTTGTTCCCCTTCATGCCAGTCTCTATCCTTGCATTTGGTAGCAATGCTCTTGGAAAAGGAGGCTTTACGACGTAAGGTGCAAGAGGAGGATCATCCTCCTTAGGCGCCGGTTCCTGTTCTTCTTCTTCCTCCGGAGTTTCAGCGATCCTGCGTAAGACAGAACAAGCATCAACAATTAAGTTTGGGAGTTTTCGAGCGGTTACCATCTTGGCTTGCTCCTTTCTCGGATTCGGCTCTGTCTGGCTTGGAAGTTGGCCAAATGGTCGACCAGATGCTAGCATGCTCGAGATGTTGTTCACGGCTTGCTCAATTCTTTGTCCAAATGTTATCCGTTCTTGATTGAGAAGAGCTTGAGCCTTGAACTGACTGTCATGATCATCGAGTCTGGTGATGATCTGGCTGAGCTTCTTATCCAGGTCACTGACATTGTTCTCTCTTTGATGTTGCTGCCCTGGATAGGTATTATTACGATATTGATTCTGGCGATTGCCAGGAGCAGTTCCATAATTACCCGGATTGCGATGCGGCGGCTGGTAGACACCTGCCGGCGGATGGTTAGGCTTCTGATCCTGAGCTGGACCAGCCGGGCGGTTATTCTGGTTCTGGTTGTGGTTGGTGCCAGCATTGTAGGGAGGTCTGTCTTGATAGTTCCCTTGCTGTCTGAAGTTACGGTAGCCAGCATAACCATTCTGATTATTAATAAAGCCTTGTTGAATGAAATTTACCTCTTCGGCATACCAGACTTCTGCCTTACCAAAATTCTGACAACGGCCTCCGTTATGTGCGCAAGCTCCACACCGCTCACAATCGGTAACGTAGACAAAAGCTGCCGGCAGCTTGATCGGTGTGGTAGACTTCTTCAAATGCTTCTCTACCTCTGCTTTGACTGTAGCTTCGAGATCTAGCTTGCTCCTTGATCCTTCAGATTGTCGTTCCCAGTTCCTTGACTTGGAAGCACAGTTTGCGAAGTGAAGAAGAGCAGCTTCAGGTGTAAATGTAGTGCAATCCCCTTCAGCTAGAGAATTGACCCACTTGGCAGATTCTTCTCGAAGTCCTCGAGCGAAAATTTCAGCTAACTGCCTTTGCTCGAATCCATGATGAGGGCAGGTGTAGAGAAGTTCTTGGAATCGATTCCAAGTATCATACAAGCTTTCTCCTTCTTTCTGGGAGAATCTGGCGATGCTGTCCTTGATGGCAGTTGTTCTGGCCGGAGGGAAGTATTCTTCAACGAAGTCCTCAGCCAGAGTATCCCAATCAGTGTAATAGCCAGGTGGTTTTCCAGTAAGCCACCTCTTAGAAGGGCCTTTCAGAGAGAACGGGAAAGCTCTCAGGCAAAGAGTGTTTTTGTCGAGGTTTTTGCTCTTGAAAGTGCTGCAGAGATCAAGGAAGTCTGCAAGATGAGTGCACGGATTGTCTAGGGGCCTGCCTTCAAATTGTAAATCCCTAGAGATCATAGTCAAGAATGGAATCTTGATCTCATAGTCAGGATCTCCTTCAATGCGCGAAACGGCAATGGCAGATCGAACGCTAGTCGCGCTCGGCTTGTTATAGTCTGCTAGACTCTTCTGTGCAGGTGGTGACGGCGGCGGTTGATCGCCATTTGGTGGTGGTGGTGGTAATCTATCGTCCATGGCGGGAGATGGAGGAGGTGAGAGTGACTCGGTGTATGAAGCGGATGAAGATGACGGTACAGGTGAAGATGGAGATGAGGAACTCTCCTTCAGTTCCTCGATCTTGATTGGAGTGATGAATGGATTGGATCTGCCTTTCTTCAGAATCTGTGATCGTAGAGGTGGAGCAGAACTGCCTGGTCTCTCTGCACTCTTAGCCTGTTCGGTTTGAGAGCGAGTCCAAGGACGGTGAGGCATACACCTGTAAACCTACAGATAACAAAGAAAAACAAAACCAGTGTAAAACGAAGTGGATGGTAAGGTGAAAGATGGAAAGTAGAAGAATATATTGCCAGTTCTTCTTTCGAACAATCAAAAGAAGTCCCCGGCAACGGCGCCAATTTGATGAACGCTGCAGAGCGGTGATCAAATACTACCAAGCTAACAAAAGCTAGGGTAGATCGTATTTCAGGGGTCTTCTAAGATTGACTACTTCAAAACTAGCAAAATACTCGAATGCAGACAAGTTGTGCGTGGTGTGAGTTCCACGACTTCTAATTCTAAGAAATGCAGAGAAATTAAAAATTAAACTAAAGCAGATTGGAAATTAGGGTTTTAAAACAGAGATGACAAACGAACTTAGACTTTGAATCCCCCTTCGTTCCCCAGAGCATTGGCAATCAACAGATCAGCGGATTTCGATTCTCATTCAATCAATTACTAAGACACCACCATAACTCCTTACCCTTAGGTTTAAGACCGGCGAAGGTTCGCTCTATCCGTTCTAACTACCAAGATTAACTAGCCGCCCGGGTACGGTCGCCTCTCGCAACGACTTAATTAACTGGTGCAATTACTAATGATTAATGAGTTACTCTTGCCGTGGATTAACCCTAACCGGTTCCTACGAAAGGCACACTCCAATTATAAGGTTAATTGTTCAATTCGATGTTCTAAAGTAAGGCGAGCGTTCGCTTCTATCCTTAGCTTAACCAGAATCTAATCTAGGTGATCAGTCCAGACAAGAAACATGAACAATGAAGAACAAATCAAACATGAATGAGAAACTGATTGAATTTCGAATCTAATCACCGCCGATTCGTGACCGCTTTAAAGCCCTGGGTCACTTAGGGTTCATCTAGTCTAAGCTCTAACGAGTTTAGCTACTCATGTTTATCACAAAAGAAACAAAGACAAAGAAAGAGTTCATCATCCAGAGGAAGAACAGAAAAGAATCTGAAAACCTAATTTAGACGACTCTGACAGACTTCGATCTTCGGTAAACTACACTCCTAGCTCCGGTTCTCCGAGATGAAAGGGATGGCGTCACGATCTCTTTCCGACTCTTCGAACTCTAACTCTTCGCTCCAGAACTCCAGAGAATCCTTGGAAAACGTGATTAAGAATGATATGTTATCATATTTTTCTTTTTGGGCCGCCGGGTTAAGTATTTATACTTAACCCTAATCAGTCCGGATTTCCCTATTATTTTCGCCGAAATTCTTGAGGAATTTTCGGCGAAAATTCCTTTGCAGTTGAGGGCTTTGCCGGCTGATTCTCTTGAACTTCATTTTCGGATCGAAAACCTGATCGGTTTCGCCAAAAATTCCTTCAGTTACCAACAGTCGATTTGTGATGATATTTTTGCCGAAAATACAAGGATATTTTCGGCGAAAATTCCTTTGTAATCCGGGCAGGAATTTGTTTGAACTTGATTGGCTCCTTTTATTGATCCTGGTGTAATCCTTCGAGATTCCAACGCCTTAGACACGTCCTTGGTTACTTATTCGATGGCAAAAACCTGTGCTAACGTAAAAACACTAGAAAACCATCAAATAGACCCGAAACGGGCCAAGGTAACACAAATGGCACGAGATAGGGCAATCGATTGAATATTCGTTATTCTACCCTAAAAACCATGTCTTAAGCAAAGAAATGTCGCTTAAATGAGGCTGATAATCACGTCAAATCGAGTGTCATCAGAAATGCACACTCCAATGAATATGTTAATTGTTGATTTGGTGTTTTATAGTGAGGCGAGCGTTCGCTTCTATCCTCAGCTTAATAAGAATCTAATCTAGGTGATCAAGCCAGACAAGAAACATAAACAACGAAGAACAAACCAAACATGAAAGAGAAACTGATTGAACTTTTAATCTAATCACCGCCGATCCGTGACCGCTTTAAAGCCCTGGGTCACTTAGGGTTCATCTAGTCTAAGCTCTACGAGTTTAGCTACTCATGTTCATAACGACAGAATCAAAGACAGAAACAGAGTTCATCATGAAAAGGAAAAACAGATAGAAACTGTAAAACCTAATTAAGATGACTCTGGCAAAGCTTCGTTCTCCAGTAATCTTCAATCCTAGCTCCTAGTCTCCAAGGTGAAGGGATGGCGTCACGATCTCTTCCTGGCTCTTCGAACTCTCAAACTCTGCTCTCTCGAACTCCTTAAGTCTAGAACTCGTGAAAGTTCTATTATGAAAAGTATCTTTGTTTTTAGCCGTCGGTTAAGTATTTATACTTAACCTATCAGCATCGGATTTGTCCTGGATTTTTTGGTGAAAACTTCAGGAGTTTTCGCCAAAAACTTCTTCAAAATTGCTAGCTTCCGTCAACTGATTCCTGTGAGTTTATTGTTTAGAGTTTTCGGTGAGAAATTTGACTTCTCGCCGAAAACTTCTTCTTGTAATGCTCTGCCGATTTCTTCGAGATTTTTCGGTGAAAACCTCAGGTCTTTTCGCCGAAAACTTATGTGTAAAATGGGGCAGGATTTCTGTTGACTTGATTGACTCCTTGGATCGACTCCGGTGCGATTCCTTGAGGATCCAATGCCTTAGACACGTCCCTGGTTACATTATTTGATGGCAAAAACCTGTGCTATCACGGAAACAATAGAAAACCATCAAATAGACCCGAAACGGGCCAAAGTAACACAAATGGCACGAGATAGATCATATGAGTGAATATTCTCTATTCTACCCTAAAAACCATGTCTTAAGCCAAGAAATGTCGCTTAAATGAGACTGATAATCACGTCAAATCGAGTGTCATCAGTTACCGAGCATATTGGTATAGGGTTGTCGCCCACGGTTAAGGACGATTCATATCAGTTCCGGATACCACATATCCACTACCCACCCGTTTATTAAATGGAAGGTTGAACTAATTGGTCAGACCAATTACTCCAACCCAAGTGTTGGTCAAACAACCATTTATTTATTTAACATCTTTTGGCTTCATTGCTAAATAGGCTTGTCAATGGGTATCAGGAAATCAGGTACACACCCAAAATTTGATCAAATTGGGTGGGGATTACTAGTTGACCGGGTAAAGTTGACTGGTATGGGCAAACCTTGTACCCAGTTAAAGTGGATAATGGGTGGGGATGGGTTTCAAGGTGCCCCCATACCCAATATGAAACAACGTTGTATTAGCGATAATATATAATCTATGCTTAATGGACCATGCCCAATTTCACATTCAGTCAATCAGTTCTTCACTTCAACTCACAGATCGAGCAGTCTGTCGTTCCCTCTCAAAACCATAATGTTCTAAGAATCGTAGCCCTATCTCAAAAATCTCTTAACAATCCAAATGCAGAGAGATTTGGGATTCACCCGATACCTATGTCGGGGCAGGGATGGTTTGGATTTTGTACCCGTTTGGTCTTGGCAGGCGGGTAGTGGATATGTGGTACCCATTTAATAAACGGGTGGGTAGTGGATATGTGGTATCCGGACCTGATATGAACTGTCCTTAACCGTGGGTGACAACCCTATACCAATATGCTCGGTAACCTAGCAATCGAGTACAATCTCTAAAATCAGCATGGAACGGACTTGGACCCACTAGCTATAAAGAGCTAGGAACCCTAAGTATCAAAGTCAAACGATGCCACGCAGTCAAGGGTGGTAACCTCGAGCCACGTGATGAACCACTTTTCAGCGCTGTCGTCAAATAACTATCAAGCACAAAGCAAGACAGATCGTATTCCATGGGTCTCGACTAATCGTTTACTCAAATGATTCGGCAAATTACTAAGGTTTTAAGCAAGTTTGCGTGGTGTGAGTTCCATGACTTCTAGGCTATAAAGTAGGAAAAATGAAATGAAAACAGAAAGCAAATTGAAAGGTTGATTAACTTGACAAGAGACAGACAAGCTTAGATTTTGAATCCCCCTTCGATCACCAGAGCATTGGCGATCACAAGAACAGCGGCTTTCAATTCTAATTCATTCAGTTCTCAGACACCACCATAACTCCTGACCCTTAGGTTTAAGACTAGCGAACGTTCGCTCTATCCGATCTAACTCCCAAGATTAATTGACCGCCCGTGCGTTCGCTTCTACAATGGAAAACTAACTGGCACGATTACTAGTGATTTATGAGTTACTCTAGCAGTGGATTAACCCTAACTGGTTCCTACAAGAGAAATTGTTCCAATGAATAGGTTAATTGTTGATTTGGTGTTTTAAAGTGAGGCGAACGTTCGCTACTATCCTCATCTTAACAAGAATCCTAACTAGGTGATCAAGCTAGAAAAGAAACACTGGCAACAAAGAACAAACCAAACAAGCAAGAGAAACTATCTGAATCTGAATTTAATTACCGCCAATCTGTGACCACTTTACAGCCCTGGGTCACTTAGGGTTCATCTAATCTAAGCCCTATTAGTTTAGCTACTCATATTCAATACATAAGAATCGAAAACAAACAAGGAATACATCTTCAAGTAGGAAGAACAGAGAAGAACTGTAAAACCTAATTTCTGACGAATCTGTGAAGCTTCAATCTCCTGGATCTTCAACTCCTAGCACCGTGCTCTCCGAGATGGAAGGATGGCGTCACGATCTCTTCCCGGGTCTTCGAACTCTCTAAACTCTCTCTCGAATCTCAAGTCTGGAAATTAATCCAAGGAATAAGTGTATCTGAATAATGGCCGCCGGTTTAGTATTTATAGGGTTTCCAAATCCCAGCCGGAAAATGACCTACTTCTCGACGAGAACCTTGAAAGTTCTCGCCGAGAACTTCAGTGGAAAGCCTCTTGTGTTTGTCCTTGCAATACTTATCGGCGAGAACTTCGAAGATTTCTTCATGAAAGCTCCTGGATCTGCTGTGCATAAACTTCTCGGCGAGAACCTTGTAATTCTCGCCGAATTCAGTTTGTGGCAGGGTAGGGATTGAAATCTGACTTGTATGATTCCGGGATCGATTTCGGCCAATTCTTCGAGGTTCCCTTGCTTCCTGAGCACGTTCGTAGCTATGTTATTGATGGCAAAAACCTGTGCAATCTCAAAAGCACTAAAAATCATCAAATAGACCCGAAAGGGCCAAATTAACCAAAACGGTAAGAAATAGATCAATCGAGTGAAAACACCCTAAACTACCCCAAAAACCGTGTCTCAAGCAAGGAAATGTAGCTTAAATGAGGCTGACAATCACGTCAAATCGAGTGTCATCTAATACCCCACACTTAAGCTTTTGCTTGTCCTCAAGCAAACTTAATTAGAACACACTCAAATTCACAAATGACAAGATAGATTAAATTGAGATTCAATTCCTAACGATTTGGTTTAGACTGTTCCACGTAGAAAAGGTGCAGAATCCTAGGCCCTCGGTCCGACATCATCATCAGCATCCTTGGTTCTCGGTCTAGCATCAGTTGGTCACGGCCCTTGGCATCAGTTGGTACAGCGACCAACATTTTCATTTCCAGCCAGCACTAGGCATCCATTCCTTAGAATTCGTCAATCATACTCTTCAATCACTACAAAAAAATATACATTTGGCGTCGGTTAGACTGGGTTTTTAGCGTCGGTCATAGCCGACGCCAAATACACGTTGCGTCGGTCGGTCCAACCGACGCGAATAACAGCGACGCTAAATTATAGCGTCGGTCGAAACAGTAACCGACGCTAAATGTTTTGACCAACCGACGAAATATTCGCCCAGCCACCCACTGGTTTGGTTAGTCGGTTGGGTGGGTTTAGTTTTTTGTTTTCGTTTTTTATATTCATTTTTAATATTTGTTTGTTATTTTCATTTTTATATTCGTTTTTTATTTTTATTTTTTCCAGATCTGGGTTTTCCAAGATCTGGATTTTTCTAGATCTGTGTTTTAGTAGGGGCGGCGGCGGGGTGATGTGAGGGAGGGGCGGCGGGGGTGGTGTTTGGAGGGAGGGGCGGCGGCAGGGTGATTTTGGAGGGAGGGGCGGCGGCGGTGGCGGTGTTTGGAGGGAGGGGCGGCGGCGGCGGTGGTGTTTGGAGGGAGGGGCGGCGGTGGTGGTGTTTGGAGGGAGGGGCGGGCGGCGGCGATGTTTGGAGGGAGGGGCGGCGGCGGCGGCGGTGGGGTGATTTGGAGGGAGGGGCGGCGGCGGTGGTGTTTGGAGGGGGGGCGGCGGTGGTGGTGGTGTTTGGAGGGAGGGGCGGCGGTGTGGTGATTTGGATGGAGCGGCGGCGGCGGGCTGTGGTGTTTGGAGGGAGGGGCGGCGGCGGCGGTGGTGTTTGGAGGGAGGGGCGGCGGTGGTGGTGTTTGGAGTTGAGAGGATGAGGGTTTGAGAGGTTTTTGAGAGAGTTTCAGGAGAGAGAGGAGAAGGATTTAGGGTTAGGGTGGTGACTGAGAGGTTTAAATAGGTGTGTGTATTTAGCGTCGGTCGATGACCGACGCTAATTTGAAAAAACGCCTGACGCTAAATACAGATTTTTTTTAGGGTTAGGGTGGAAATAGGTGTGTGTATTTAGCGTCGGTCGATGACCGACGCTAAATTGAATAACGCCCGACGCTAAATACAGATTTTTTTTTTCTAACCGTAAACCAGATTTGGCGTCGGTCATTTAGCGTCGGTCGACCGGCGACCGACGCTAAATGTCGGTCAAACGCGAGTCAACGTTTTAGCGTCGGTCGTTTGTCCAACCGACGCTAAATACTTTCGTGCCGACCGACGCTAAATACTCCTTTTTTGTAGTGAATCTCCGTCTAACTCTAAGCATCTACGTAAGCATTGACCTTGGTCTTGAAGCTTTTCTCTTAGCTTTGTCTATAGCTTGTCTTGGCGTGTCCAAGGGACGACGGGTGCATCATAAAGTTGCCACCTCCTACACATCATCAACATGTGCATAAAACACCAGAGACCACATTCTCCTCAACAACACCAATAGACTGAACTGACTCTCCAAGTAAGTGGGGATATTTCATCCCATCAGCTAGTCAAAACATTCCACTCTAACTCCAAACCCATAAAGTTAGCTTACCTTCATTGATGTCTATGAGAGCACCTCCGATAGCTAGAAATGGATGACCTAGAATCAAAGTGGAATCAACATCATTCATATCAATTACTACAAAATCAGCGGAATGTCAAATGGTCTCACCTTAATCCAAACATCCTATACAACACCTTTACGCAACCTAACAGTCTTATCAGTAAGCAAAATACTCATAGAAGTTGGTTTAACGTCACCTAAATTCACTCGATTTTAAACATAAGAGGGCATGACATAGCACACACCTAAATCGCCCAACTCCTATAAATCAACAAAGAATTGACAAAGCAAGGTAAGATGAAACTTCCCGAGTCTTTCAGCTTTTCTAGAGAGGGTCTCCTTGTTAGAATGGCAGAACAGTCTTCACTAAGAGAAACCGGAGACACATCCTGGAGCTCTATCTTCTGAGTAAGAATATTCTTTTATGAATTTGCATAGCTCGGGATCTTGGTGATGAGAGTAAGGAATGGGATCTTGGTCGATTAACGAGTTGGCTAGAGAGAGATTCTAATATTCGGGACGTCGTATTTGCATGGCGGCTTCACCGATGATGGAACGCTAAATTTCTTCGTCTATACAGTCTTTATTAATTTCATACATAGTGTATGCCATATAAAGTGTACGAATTTCATTCAGAGTGTAAACAATATACGAACTATTTACAACCCTGCTATACGAAAAAAAATGAATTGTACAGAAATAAATACAGATTGTACCACTCTCATACAAAGTGTATATATTTTGTATACAAATCGCATACATGTTGTACAAAAAAATATAGAGTGTACAATTCACGTGCAAAGTGTATACAGTTCCCGTATAGACTATACAAAAATAAATACAAAGTGTAAAACTCTCGTACAAAGTGTATACAACTTGTACAACCATTAGTATGAAGAAGTGTATACAGTTTGTATAGACCGCATACAAATTGTATAAACATCAACGAGAAATTTGTCAAGAATTTTTTTTCCAGATAAAATAACTTGACTTAAAAAAAAAAGATAAAATAACTTTTTTCGAGAATCATGGCTTGATAATATGACATGAGGTGACGTGGAAAAATTTCATGAGTTGGCTTGATAATATAAGCACTTAATGAAAATTTTGGATAGAGAGATGACGGAATGACCAAATTGTACAAACACTATACATTAAGGGTAAATAATTTCAAAAAACCCAAACTTTGGCAATATATAATGAAAAAGCGCTAAGTTTGAAAAACCCCAAATCTATCCCGTACTTAACACCGTTAGTCCTTGTTTGTAAAGTTTTAAACATTTTGAACCAAGTTGCTAGCGGAACTAATTTTTAAGTTTTTTGTCTTCTAAAATTAGTAACCCAGGTCTTCCGAAATTGCATTTTGGACCCTGCTCAATTCCATCCCTTACAAAGTCATCCCAAACCCTTCCAACTCCCCACCTTCTTCGGCTTCTTCTCCGCCGTCAGAGTTCTTCTCCTCTCCGATCCAAATCCGACTCCAACCCCTTGCCGCCGCCGCCTTCATCGTCAGTCCACTGTTGCCGCTTTATTTCCTTCAGAAGCTTCCCCAATTTCACGCTCTTCTTCGTAGCCCCTTTCGAAACCCTAAGTAGAACCATAGATGAATTCAAACCCACAGTGGAAGCTTTTGAAGGAAATTCACAATCACTCAACATCAAATACTCATCCTCTTCATCACCATTACCAAATTCGATCATCTCCAGTTTCGCAGCACCTTCATCCTGAAGCACCAAGCAGCAACCGGAGCACACGAACAGCGGCAGAGCCTTCTCTGAATCGTCGATCCAGACGCATCTCGTGTGTTGCCACACCTCGCAAACGTCGCACGCCACCATCCTCTCCCCATAATCGTCTTGTGCCCCGCAATCACATTTCACCCTCCAGCTCGTTGCAGTCTCGAAGCCCGAGCTTGTTCCTCCTCTGAATTTGACCCTTGCCACGAACTCTAAACCTGACTCGATTCGAAATTCGTTGTCGAAAGCCACCTCAGCATCGTCCATGTTGCAAAGTGTCTGCTAATACTTCTTCAATAGCTTGCTTCAGGTCATCCACATTTGCTTCAATCGCCAGTGTTATTACCTCCTCAATTTCCTCAAAATCGAGTGATTTCGAGACTACGATTCGTACTAGAAGCTTGAGGAGGTGCTCAAATTCGTGGATGAACGGCCATTCCTTGACGAACTGCTACGAATCCAGCACGGTTCGAGTCGCTACGAAGATCAAATCCGAATCTGTGGAGTGCAACAAGACGTTCGTGTAGATGTAGCTCAGATCGATGTACACGTCAATCCCCGGTGCTGCTGCTTCAGTTTTCGAAACTCTAGGAGCAGTGTTTACAGCCTGTACTTCTTGTTTCTCTGAAATCAGATCGAAGATTATTTCTCTGAAATCAGATCGCAATCACAGAGCTATACTTTCCGCATCGGATCTGACCTAGTTTTGATCGAGGCCCGGTGATCGGAGACGGAGAAACAGCCACGCCGACCGACGACAATAACGACGACGACGATGCATCTTTCTCCCTAGTTTCGCAGCAGCAAGGTTTCGAATCAATCATGAATCGGAGAAACTCTTCGAGCTTAACCAACTGTGTCCGGCTCAGAAGGAAACAAGCGGCGACGGTGGAGTGACGATGAAGGCGACGGCGGTAAGGGGTTGGAGTCGGATTCGGATCAGAGAGGAGAAAGAACTCCGACGGCGGAGGAGAAGCCGAGTAGGGTGGGGAGTTAGAAGGGTTTGGGACAACTTTGTAAGGGATGAAATTAAGCAGGGTCCAAAATGCAATTTCGGAAAACCTGGGTTACTAATTTTAGAAGATAAAAAACTTAAAAATTAATTCCGTTAGTAACTTGGTTCAAAATGTTTAAAACTTTACAAACAAGGACTAACGGTGTTAAGTACGGGATAGATTTGGGGTTTTTCAAACTTAGCGCTTTTTCATTATATATTGCCAAAGTTTGGGGTTTTTGGAATTATTTACCCATACATCAATGACAAGTAGATTACAAATTAAAAGTTAATAACCAGTATGTCATAAACCACATACTTTAATGACCAAAATGGATATTAAGCCCATAGCTGATAGCTCGTCTAATCCAAGCAAAATTGACAGCGTCAAGAGAAAAACCCTAGTTTGCTTGCTTCTTAAACCCCTTGTTCGCTTCATCTTGAATATTCCCCTCGCCTGTCCTTTTTCTTCTTCTAGTTGTTTCGGTTACAAGCTTTGATTCACAGAATGGTGTGGTTTCAGTGTGATGACTGCGGGGAGGAAGTGAAGAAGCCCAAGCTTTCTAACCACTTCCGTATTTGCTCCGCTTCTAAGGTCTCCAACCTTTCCTTTCAAATTGCTTCTTTGGCACATAATTCGATTCTCAGTATACTGATGTGTATTCTAATCGTCGTCGGTGGCTTTGCTTTCTCTTCTTCTTGCAGCTATCTTGCATTGATTGTGGGGTGACATTCGGCCCAGACAGCGTCCAGGGCCATACTCAATGCATTACTGAGGCTGTCAGTTTATTTTGCATTCTCTTTCATTGCTTTACTGTTGGTAGTATATCATATGTGAATATAATTTATGTGTCCAGAGATTTCGAATAGTCCCCAGTCAGTTGATTGGAAGATTATTATGTGCTTATGCTTTCATTGGAACTCCCAGGAAAAGTATGGTCCAAAAGGAGTGGGAAAACCCGCTGTAAATGGGGCAACCCCTAAATCCAAGGACTCAAAGCCAAAACCTGATGTCGATATAAATGTTGGTTTGTCTCTACGCCCACCATGGACTTGCAGGTGAGTTCAGTTTGTTTACATTAGCAGGGGGTTAATCAATCGCTTTGTATGAACAGAATTTGTTAGTTATTTTATCTGCTGTAAAAGTCTTGAGCTGCAGATCGTGCTTGCCGTTGTTCTTGCGCTTTTGACTGATGGAGAAACTACTTTACTAGCCTTTTTGAGTAACTGTCAGAATTTGTTTCTGCAGACTAGAAGATTCATGTTATTACGACAGTGCTTGTCTAGATAGAATTTTGAACGCTGCGCCTTATCTGGAAATCAGAAAGAAAATGAAAATTATTCTGGCTTCCATTTCACAGTTGTAACAGAACATAATTCGTTGCTTTTTTCCTCCCATGATTTGGTAATGTCCTTCTGTTTTATGTTTAATACTGAGAGTGTTCATTAGCCTTTTGTCATTTGACCAAACTTACCAAGCACAATTTTGATGCAATAGATGCAATAAAATAGTGAGCCAAGCACAATTTTAAACTCCAAAAGCAGAAATAGACTTACTTCTCATGTCTGCAGTACTTGTGTTATTTCCTGCGTTCGAAAATATAAAAAGTTCTCTTGCCTTTTTGCTTACAGTCTGTGTAATACCAAGGCTACTAGTAAGCAGGCTCTTCTTTTGCATGCTGATGGAAAGAAGCATCGAGCGAAGGCCAGGGCTTTTCATGCTGGTAAACAACCTAAACAGGTGGAAGAGAATGGCCAGTTTACAGGCAATGGAATTGTTCCTAGAGCCTTAGAGGAACAAAAAACACAAGATAGGGCTACATCTGACGGTTTAAAACTGGAGGATGTATTTTTGCCATCAGAGAAGAAACGAAAACTAGATGTGTCAGATAGTGATGGTAATGTAAAAAAGATTAAGGGTGATGTGACTCAGGTTGGAAGTGTTAAAATTGATGGTGAATTGAAGAATGTGAAACCAGATGGGACCAAAGATGATGAGGAGTTAGAAGGAGATACCGAGAAGAACATAAATTGGAAGAAGTTGATTAAGGCAGCTCTGAAATCTGTACGTATCCTTGGTCATGTGCCACTAGTTTCTGATTGATTCTCTCTTTGTGCTGAAATTTTATCCATTAATACATATTAGTTTCCGGTATCTCTGCGATTAGCTTTCAGAAGACAATCAAATATGCAACATCACGTATTGTCATCTTCTTGGTTGGTTTAAGTTATGATTCATGTGTCACAGAATCCAGATGGAGGCATGAAATTGAGGAAACTGAAAAAACAAGTCCAGAGGTTACTCCAGGAATCTGGGAAAGTCGTAGATCAAGATGAAATGTTCAAAATTCTCGAGCAAAAGGTCTTATATTCTGTTTCTGATTCGTATAATTCAGGCTATTCGAGGCATCTCCTCCCTAATATAAAACTATATGATATTGTTATGTTTTTCTGTTTGGATGACAGGTTAGTTCAAACTCCAGATTCACTCTTAATGGCAAGTACGTCAGGCTGGTGGCGAAAGCTTGAAATTTGGCCTCTTCTGCAATTAGCATGGTGTTTATACATGTTCGCTGTGTTGCGGGTTATTCTTCTACCTTGTTGGCATTCTTTTCACGAATTCCAGAGGTTGAGACAGTTTTGTCTGCTGATTCCTACTTTTCAGTTTTCTTCCCCCTTTGGCATGAAGTTTCCTGTAACCATTTAGAGCCTTTTTGGTCTCAAGACTTTCATCAGATATGATCAGAAAGTTTTTATTTTCATTATTTGTAATCATGCATTTGTCCTGTTAAGGGTTTTTTTGGTTAATACACATTTACACACACTCTCACTAGATTTTTTTTTTAACAAAACACTCTTATACTTATATTTTAGTTGAATCAGTCTCTAAAACTGAAAACAACCAAGAGGCTAAGTTGTCAAATTTAAAAAAAAAAAAAATTTAGCCTCTTGGTGCTATGACAATCAATTGCGAAATGGGAGGCTAAGTTGTCAAAAATGAAATTGAGAAACTCATTTTGCACAGCTGGAGGATAACACAAGTGGGTCCAACAAATTGAAAAAGGAGATTTGGGGTTGGCATTTTCGTGCCAGACGTGGAGGAGAGAATTGCGCGTCGCATGTGCGTCCCTTGCATCTAGCACGGTGCTTGTTACGCCAAGTTTCCTTCTCCGTGTCTGGCACGGAAATGCCAACCCCAAATCTCCTTTCCTTTTCTGAAACTGGCATGCGATTTTCCACTCACGAGTTCAACCAGTTAATGATCCGGTTGAACTGGAAAATTGCTTGGTTTGACAATGGTTTGTTCCGGCCAGTCAGACCACTTCTAATTAAAAATGAAAACATGTTAATCAACGTCATCAACCGTCCACCAGATTCAAGCGTCCATAGTCTAATCGTCCGGTTTCAATTGACCGATTTCGTCCAATCGTCCCTCCCTTTGTCCATTTGTACTGATCTATAATATATTGTCCCTCTTTCTATCAGTGGTCTAACAACGAAACAAAGAATTAAAGGTAGAAAAAATAATGAAGAAGAAAAAGAATAGAAGAAGTAAATGAAGAAGAACAAGTAATGAAGAAGAAAAGAATAGAAAACTAGAAAGGTAGAAGAGCACATAAGGTTTTTTTAGTGCATATATATATATATATATATATATATATTTTGAATTGAGCTAATTTTTATTCATAAATAAATATTAAGGTTCCTTATGAAGAAGAGAAATCTTCGAAACAAGGAAAATGACTATTTACAAGCTAGGACTAAAGCCTCGAAACCTCTATTACATGTAAAAAAATTAACGTCTTGTCTAATTAACTCCTCAGTGTATAATGCGTCATGCTCCACTCCTTCAAATACTCAGATGCATCTCTCTTTATATAGAGCACACAAGCCAATCACCCAAATTATTTTCTTCTCAAACTGCTGCTGAATTTCGACGAGGGTTTAGTTTAATTTCCAAGCATCTTCTCGTCGAGAATATTGAGCTTCTTGGCGAGAACTTCCTTGCTGGTAGTGATTCTCCATTTTCCTGATCGGTTTGAGTTCTCTAATTGATTCCGGGTCACTCCTTGAGGCTCCATTGCTTCCCGAACACATCCGACAACTACATATTTGATGGCAACAACCTGTGTACTCACAGGGACACTAGAAAATACATCAAATAGACCCGAAACGGGCCAAAGTAACTAATTCAGTATGAAATAGCGTTAATGAATGAAAACCCACTAAACTACCCCAAAAGTCGTGTTACAAGCAATGAAATGTCATTGAGACGGAGCTGATAATCACGATAAATCTAGTGTCATCAAGTGGAACGGAGTTATGAGCATAATTGATAAGGTGTTGGTCAATACTGATCATTGGACGAATCTGTTTCCTGATCATTAGTACTGCACATGCATAAGCTCAAATCGGATCGTCCTACTGTTCTCTGCCCGGAGTACCAGGTTTTTTCTTCGAATTCTAAACCCTTTCGTTTCCTTCCCGCTTGGCTATCCCACCCGTCCTTTGATTTTTTTTTTTTTTGTTAAAAACAAATGGAATGCAGGTGCGGAGTGTCTTAGTGCTCTGCTTGCGTTATCTTCGGACCTGAAGAAGTGGAACAAGAAGATTTTTGGTAACATTTTCCAATGGAAGAAGAGGCTACTGGATTTGTTAGTGAAGACGGACGCTCAGGCCGCGTCTAATCCTAGTGTTTTAAATCTAAGAGAGGAAAGCACGGTTCGGTCAAAGCTTGAGTTGGTGCTTTCGCAAGAGGAGGCTCTTTGGATTAAGAAAGCTAGAACTAAATGGACTATTGAAGGTGACTGCATGAATACTAAATTCTTCCATTTAGCAACCCTGAAAAGGAGAGCTGTGAATCAGATTAAGCGGCTAAAGGACTGTAATGGCGCATGGGTGGATGATCAGAAGCTGCTTTTGTAAATGGTTGTTACTTTCTTCAGCGACATCTATTCCATGGAAATGGGTGTTAAGAGAAAACTGTTGGGTTTCTCTGGCTACATTTATGATTCCGACCGAGAGGATCTGATTAAACCATTGTCTAGCTTAGGAATATTTAAGGCAGTTAAAGGAATGGGCGCTCTCAAAGCGCCTGGAATGGATGGGTTTGGTCCAGTCTTCTTCCAGCATTCTTGGAAGGTTGTGGGAGCCAGATTTACTGAGTTCATCAGCCATTATTTTCGGTCACCTGGCCTCATTCGGTCTATCAATGAGACTCTTATTACTCTCATCCCCAAGAAGCAGAATCCAAAATGTTTCAGTGATTTCAGGCGTATTAGTTTGTGTAATGTGGCTTACAAATCCCTGACTACGTGCATTACCAACATGATTCAACCACTACTACAAAACGGAGTAAAAGTGGCCATTTTTTCCACAATTGTGGAGGTTATAACCGCCACAGTTGTATTAACAGCGGCGGTTAAGGAAATTGCCACTTTATCGCCCAACACAAACAACTAATAGTGACGATCAGGAACCACCACTAATAAGTAACTGTGGCGGTTCATTAGTGGCGATTTTAACCGCCACTATTGCTATATAATTAGTGGCGGTTTAACAGCCACTACTGCTTTGTAATTAACAACGATTTTAACCACCACAACCCTAATTATTCTGGCGGTTCTGGGCAACTGAAAGTGTTGTTGGGTTCTGTACAAAGTGGCGATTCTGGGCAGCAATATTGGGGGTTATAACCGCCAATACTGCTATTAATTTAGTTCACCAATTCGTCCATTAAATGAAACCTACAATTCACACCAGCTCATAATTTACTAATACAATTAAACTACTAACACCACCACCGTCGCAATTAAATGAACTTAAATCTTAGACAACCATCATTCGAAAACAGAATGCAAGTATAATACACAATACGAGACAATATAGTGAGATACAAACATCAATCCGAAACCATAAATTACTATACACTAGCACACACCGCTAATCACCACTTAACTAGCATCATCATCCGATGATGGGTTGTCGTAGTAGGGGATCAATCCACCCTCACCACCTTTTGCATCCTTCCCCACTTCTTCACCCTCCTCACCTTCATCCTCCTCCTCATCATCGTCATCATCAAACTCCTCTGATGCTGCAGTTTTAGCGGTATCAAATAACTAATCTACCAAGGTAGACTAGATCGTATTCTACTTGAGGTCTCTTCTTCTTGTCTACTCAAATATGTTGGCAAATTACTCAGGTTAAAACAGGTTGTGCGTGGTGTGAGTTCCACGACTTTTAATCTAATGAACAAAGGAAAATAAAAGGCAGAAATATTAAAAGGTTAACTAACGAGAAGATAGACGAGCTTAGATTTCGAATCCCCCTTAGATCACCAAGGCAACGACAATCACAAGATCAGCGGTTTTTAATTCTAATTCAATCGGTTTCTATACACCACCATAACTCCTGACCCTTAGGTTTAAGACCGGCGAACGTTCGCTCTATCCGTTCTAACTACCAAGATTAACTAGCCGCCCGGGTATGGTCGCCTCTTGCAATGACTTAATTAACTGGTGCAATTACTAATGATTTATGAGTTACTCTTGCAGTGGATTAACCCTAATCGGTTCCTACGAAAGGCACACTCCAATTATAAGGTTAACTGGTTGAATTGATGTTTTAAAGAGAGACGAGCGTTCGCTTCTATCCTCAACTTAACAAGAATCTAAACTAGGTGATCAAGGAAGACAGGTTTAAGCGCCAAAGCAGGGAACCGTCTAGCGACTAACCCTAGCTTGCATAAACATAATCTAGGCGACCAACCAGAAGAGAAACATAAACAATGATGAACAAAACAACTATGCAAAGAGAAACTGATTGAACTCGAATCTAATTACCGCCGATCCGTGATCGCTTTAAAGCCCTGGGTCACTTAGGGTTCATCTAATCTAAGCTCTACAAGTTCAGCTACTCATAACGATAACAGAAGAATCAAAGGCAACAAAGGAAATCATCATACAAAGGAAGAACAGATAAGAACTGAAAAACCTAATTCTGACGACTCCCGCGAAGTTTCGATCTCCTGGATCTTCAACTTTAAGCTCCGAGTTCTCCGAGGTGGAAGGATGGCGTCACGATCTCTCCACGGATCTTCGAACTCTCTAAACTCTATCTATCGACCCTAGAGTCGGCTGACTCTCAAAAGTCTGATTTGTGAAAATATGAATAATGATTGCTTCCCCCCTGGCTGGCTGCCGACTGTTTCTTTAAATAGGTAAGATTAGGGTTTTCCAATTCTGCGGCGGAAAAGGAAGGAGTTTTTGGTGAAAAACATAAGAAGTTTTCGCCGAAAACTTTAGTTAAAATCCTCTGTTTCCTTCGTTGATTTCTTCATAAATTTTCGGCAAAAACTTTATAGTATTTTCGCCGAAAACTTCAGTGTAATTCAGCTCACTCCGCCTGTGGGTTTCTGAAGGTATTTTCGCCGAAAACTGTGTAGTATTTTCGGCGAAAACATTATGCTGGGCAGTTGGATCTTTGGTTCTGACTCCGGTTTGATTTTTGGTTCGATTCCGGTTCACTCCTTGAGGTCTTGAACACGTTTGTGGCTACGTAAATGATGGAAAAAACCTATGCTATCACAAAAAACACTAGAAAACCATCAAATAAATCCAAAAAGGGCCAAAGTAACCAAATTGGTAGGAATTAGGGCAGTTGAGTGAATTTTTGCTATTTTACCCCTAAAACCACGTTTCAAGCAAGGAAATGTCGCTTAAATGAGGCTGATAATCACGTCAAATCGAGTGTCATCAAAATACCCCACACTTAAGCTTTTTCTTGTCCTCAAGCAAACTGAACTAGAACACACTCAAATTCACAAATGACACGAGATTAAACTGAGATTCAATTCTAACGATTTGGTTTAGACTGTTCCACGTAGAAAAAGTGACCTACACATGCAAGAACATCAACCAAACAAGTTTTCGATCTCACTAATTTCTGCACACTTCAAGTAGTAGTTTAAACAAAACTCGTTCCTTGGCAATACAATTAATCATATTTAACCAACTTCGATAACACCAATTCTAATCAAAAAGACTTTAAGCTCTAGCCATGATGTGGATGTGGAGGTAGGAAAAGTGACGTGGCTATCGACTCGACTTCATCCGTTTCTAGATCTGTACGTTATATGCTCTAGCTAGGATCGTTTTAAACAACAATTTCTTTCAAGATTCAAACTTTCTCCATTGATTTACTCCATACTAGTGCTCGATACCAAACACTTCACTTAGGTGTTGGACCTGCCTAGCTCATAGTATTTGTGCTTATGCTAGTGCTCAACCCGAACACTTCACTTAGGTGTCGGGCTTGCCTAGCTTTATTTTCAGCACTTAAAGAACTTAACAATTACTTTGAACAACTCAATTACTTGATTTAACAATTTAGCCACTTGATCCTAGCTAGTTATAACTTTTTACACAATATTTCGAATTGGATTTCCGTCTAATCTCTAGCCACAATCACAGGTGAACAAATATGGAGTGAAAAACATGGGAGAAGCTAGCATTTATCATCTTAGAACGGTGTTATCGAGCTTTGTGATTAACAAGCAAAACTGTTTAATTGATTCAAATTTCAACTACAAGAGTGATTCGTGATCTGTTCTTACCTAGACTCATTTAATATCAGTTCTGACACGTTGGTTACAGGTTCTAAGTGGAACAGTCTAGACGTCATTGTTCAAAATTGAAGTCAATTTAACATCACTAGTCAAGAATTGAGAAATTCTATGTTAAAGAAATTTCAAAATTGAACCATAGAATCACAGAAAATCAAGCAAGATCATGCATAATCCTAGAATCCTACCCCACACTAAAACAGTTCTATGTCCTCACAGGACTAAACTAGAGTATAGAGATACGAAGAACCTGGAAGGTGATGGTCGGTGTAGCGAATGAGCACGGAGAGTCCGGAGTAGAGCGAAGTAGCTACTCAAGTTCCTACAAAACAAAAACAACAAAAAGATCAAAAGGATATCGGGACAAGTGTCCCGGATCCACACAGAATAAAAGTCCAACAAAGAAGGTTAGGGGAATTTTGAAAATATTTTGACTATTTTTTTTCTTTCAAATTCACGGCACGACACTCCTAGAGCAATTTAGATCATCTAAATTCAATCAGTTCAGGAAAAATCACACCGAAATAGCAGGCACACAAAATGAGGTAGACCGAGTTTAAACTCGTCACAATTCAATAATTAGCATGTCAAAAGATTCGAAATTGAAAACCCAACAACTAACCTTTTAGACACGACTCAAGAAAATGGACGGAAAGCGACGAAGTTGGCCAAAAACGTGAAAAACTTATTTCGGGGATAACCGGAGCTACAGAGCTCCGATTTGGACGATCAAGTATGTGTTGGAATCGGTCCGAAAAAAGAAAACTGCTTTTCAAAACAACACAAGTTTTTGGCGAAAACTTTAGAAGTTTTCGCCGAAAACATCTTCGAAAATTGGCAGAAATAATGGAAAAGCCACTGTTTGCAAATCACCCAATGTTTTCGGCGAGAAATTTTAATTCTCGGAGAAAATCTATTTTAAAACCCTTTTTTTTTAAAATCCAACCGAAAAAAATCAAAACGAAAGGAAATTAAACTGACACTTTGGCTCCCCCGAACCTGATTCGAACGACGAAAAAGACAAACTCAAAAATTCAAAACGGACTCCAGCCATGGGTTGCCTCCCACGAAGCGCTCTCTTTTAACGTCCTTGAGCCGGACGGTACCTTTTAGGGACCCCAACTTAGGAGCTCCTTAAAGTCAATCACCTTCTTCAAGGCCAGCGTTTGAGTGCCATGTAGCACTCCAGAAGTGTGATGCAGCCGGTAGTGCTCCAATAGATCGCGGTTCTGGTTGGATGACCAGTTCTTCTCGAATTCTCCTACTCGATGAGGAGGTAGTACGGCGCGACATGGTCAATGAGCTCCATCTTCTCTACAGGTTGACTCGGCGGAAGTGTAGGTGAGGGTATCTCCTCAATCTCTATGTGCTCCTCTTCGGCTTCAACTTCGGGATGGATTAGCTTTATGTCTTCATCAACCACCACCGCCAAGGATTCTTCTAGCTCATGATAGTCATGGATAGGATCATCATCTTCTTCTTCGAACAGCTCTTGAGCTTCTTCTGTCATTAACTGCTTTGG
This sequence comes from Linum lewisii, assembly GCA_034768395.1. Lineage (NCBI taxonomy): Eukaryota > Viridiplantae > Streptophyta > Magnoliopsida > Malpighiales > Linaceae > Linum > Linum lewisii. Next base: position 31,203,489 of record CM068297.1, read on the forward strand.
TTGCTCGAGCTTGATGTCCGTCGCGAGATGAGCTTGTAGCATTGAAGAGATATTATCCAAGGCAGATTGGGTTCTCGACGAGCATTGTTGATGTTCATGAACTTGTAGAGTGATCTCTTCGTTATCTCTAGCGCCACTTTGATGCTCTTGTTGGTGTATCTCTTGGTAACCTCGTAGCATTGAAGAGATCTTATCAAAGAGGGAGTCAAATCTCGCCGTCTGTTGTTGTTATTGATGTAGCATTTCTCGATAATCTTCAGGATATGGTGCTTCATTGATGTACCACTCTTGGTACTGGTCATCCCACCTGTAATCCTGCATAATCAAAACTCAAAAGCACTACCCAGGTAAATCATGGAAATATGGAGGAAAATTAATGGTAAGGCGGAAAGGTAGAAGAATAATTTGCCAACTCTTCTTTCAAACAATTAGAAGAGTCCCCGGCAACGGCGCCAATTTGATGCTGCAGTTTTAGCGGTATCAAATAACTAATCTACCAAGGTAGACTAGATCGTATTCTACTCGAGGTCTCTTCTTCTTGTCTACTCAAATATGTTGGCAAATTACTCAGGTTAAAACAGGTTGTGCGTGGTGTGAGTTCCACGACTTTTAATCTAATGAACAAAGGAAAATAAAAGGCAGAAATATTAAAAGGTTAACTAACGAGAAGATAGACGAGCTTAGATTTCGAATCCCCCTTAGATCACCAAGGCAACGACAATCACAAGATCAGCGGTTTTTAATTCTAATTCAATCGGTTTCTATACACCACCATAACTCCTGACCCTTAGGTTTAAGACCGGCGAACGTTCGCTCTATCCGTTCTAACTACCAAGATTAACTAGCCGCCCGGGTACGGTCGCCTCTCGCAATGACTTAATTAACTGGTGCAATTACTAATGATTTATGAGTTACTCTTGCAGTGGATTAACCCTAATCGGTTCCTACGAAAGGCACACTCCAATTATAAGGTTAACTGGTTGAATTGATGTTTTAAAGAGAGACGAGCGTTCGCTTCTATCCTCAACTTAACAAGAATCTAAACTAGGTGATCAAGGAAGACAGGTTTAAGCGCCAAAGCAGGGAACCGTCTAGCGACTAACCCTAGCTTGCATAAACATAATCTAGGCGACCAACCAGAAGAGAAACATAAACAATGATGAACAAAACAACTATGCAAAGAGAAACTGATTGAACTCGAATCTAATTACCGCCGATCCGTGATCGCTTTAAAGCCCTGGGTCACTTAGGGTTCATCTAATCTAAGCTCTACAAGTTCAGCTACTCATAACGATAACAGAAGAATCAAAGGCAACAAAGGAAATCATCATACAAAGGAAGAACAGATAAGAACTGAAAAACCTAATTCTGACGACTCCCGCGAAGTTTCGATCTCCTGGATCTTCAACTTTAAGCTCCGAGTTCTCCGAGGTGGAAGGATGGCGTCACGATCTCTCCACGGATCTTCGAACTCTCTAAACTCTATCTATCGACCCTAGAGTCGGCTGACTCTCAAAAGTCTGATTTGTGAAAATATGAATAATGATTGCTTCCCCCCTGGCTGGCTGCCGACTGTTTCTTTAAATAGGTAAGATTAGGGTTTTCCAATTCTGCGGCGGAAAAGGAAGGAGTTTTTGGTGAAAAACATAAGAAGTTTTCGCCGAAAACTTTAGTTAAAATCCTCTGTTTCCTTCGTTGATTTCTTCATAAATTTTCGGCAAAAACTTTATAGTATTTTCGCCGAAAACTTCAGTGTAATTCAGCTCACTCCGCCTGTGGGTTTCTGAAGGTATTTTCGCCGAAAACTGTGTAGTATTTTCGGCGAAAACATTATGCTGGGCAGTTGGATCTTTGGTTCTGACTCCGGTTTTGATTTTTGGTTCGATTCCGGTTCACTCCTTGAGGTCTTGAACACGTTTGTGGCTACGTAAATGATGGAAAAAACCTATGCTATCACAAAAACACTAGAAAACCATCAAATAAATCCAAAAAGGGCCAAAGTAACCAAATTGGTAGGAATTAGGGCAGTTGAGTGAATTTTTGCTATTTTACCCCTAAAACCACGTTTCAAGCAAGGAAATGTCGCTTAAATGAGGCTGATAATCACGTCAAATCGAGTGTCATCAAAATACCCCACACTTAAGCTTTTTCTTGTCCTCAAGCAAACTGAACTAGAACACACTCAAATTCACAAATGACACGAGATTAAACTGAGATTCAATTCTAACGATTTGGTTTAGACTGTTCCACGTAGAAAAAGTGACCTACACATGCAAGAACATCAACCAAACAAGTTTTCGATCTCACTAATTTTGCACACTTCAAGTAGTAGTTTAAACAAAACTCGTTCCTTGGCAATACAATTAATCATATTTAACCAACTTCGATAACACCAATTCTAATCAAAAAGACTTTAAGCTCTAGCCATGATGTGGATGTGGAGGTAGGAAAAGTGACGTGGCTATCGACTCGACTTCATCCGTTTCTAGATCTGTACGTTATATGCTCTAGCTAGGATCGTTTTAAACAACAATTTCTTTCAAGATTCAAACTTTCTCCATTGATTTACTCCATACTAGTGCTCGATACCAAACACTTCACTTAGGTGTTGGACCTGCCTAGCTCATAGTATTTGTGCTTATGCTAGTGCTCAACCCGAACACTTCACTTAGGTGTCGGGCTTGCCTAGCTTTATTTTCAGCACTTAAAGAACTTAACAATTACTTTGAACAACTCAATTACTTGATTTAACAATTTAGCCACTTGATCCTAGCTAGTTATAACTTTTTACACAAGATTTCGAATTGGATTTCCGTCTAATCTCTAGCCACAATCACAGGTGAACAAATATGGAGTGAAAAACATGGGAGAAGCTAGCATTTATCATCTTAGAACGGTGTTATCGAGCTTTGTGATTAACAAGCAAAACTGTTTAATTGATTCAAATTTCAACTACAAGAGTGATTCGTGATCTGTTCTTACCTAGACTCATTTAATATCAGTTCTGACACGTTGGTTACAGGTTCTAAGTGGAACAGTCTAGACGTCATTGTTCAAAATTGAAGTCAATTTAACATCACTAGTCAAGAATTGAGAAATTCTATGTTAAAGAAATTTCAAAATTGAACCATAGAATCACAGAAAATCAAGCAAGATCATGCATAATCCTAGAATCCTACCCCACACTAAAACGGTTCTATGTCCTCACAGGACTAAACTAGAGTATAGAGATACGAAGAACCTGGAAGGTGATGGTCGGTGTAGCGGATGAGCACGGAGAGTCCGGAGTAGAGCGAAGTAGCTACTCAAGTTCCTACAAAACAAAAACAACAAAAAGATCAAAAGGATATCGGGACAAGTGTCCCGGATCCACACAGAATAAAAGTCGAACAAAGAAGGTTAGGGGAATTTTGAAAATATTTTGACTATTTTTTTTTCTTTCAAATTCACCGCACGACACTCCTAGAGCAATTTAGATCATCTAAATTCAATCAGTTCAGGAAAAATCACACCGAAATAGCAGGCACACAAAATGAGGTAGACCGAGTTTAAACTCGTCACAATTCAATAATTAGCATGTCAAAAGATTCGAAATTGAAAACCCAACAACTAACCTTTTAGACACGACTCAAGAAAATGGACGGAAAGCGACGAAGTGGGCCAAAAACGTGAAAAACTTGTTTCGGGGATAACCGGAGCTACAGAGCTCCGATTTGGACGATCAAGTATGCGTTGGAATCGGACCGAAAAAAGAAAACTGATTTTCAAAACAACACAAGTTTTTGGCAAAAACTTTAGAAGTTTTCGCCGAAAACATCTTCGAAAATTGGCAGAAATAATGGAAAAGCCACTGTTTGCAAATCACCCAATGTTTTCGGCGAGAAATTTTAATTCTCGGCGAAAATCTATTTTAAAACCCTTTTTTTTTAAAACCCAACCGAAAAAAATCAAAACGAAAGGAAATTAAACTGACACTTTGGCTCCCCCGAACCTGATTCGAACGACGAAAAAGACTGACTCAAAAATTCAAAACGAACTCCAGCCATGGGTTGCCTCCCACGAAGCGCTCTCTTTTAACGTCCTTGAGCCGGACGGTACCTTTTAGGGACCCCAACTTAGGAGCTCCTTAAAGTCAATCACCTTCTTCAAGGCCAGCGGTTGAGTGCCATGTAGCACTCCAGAAGTGTGATGCAGCCGGTAGTGCTCCAATAGATCGCGGTTCTGGTTGGATGACCAGTTCTTCTCGAATTCTCCTACTCGATGAGGAGGTAGTACGGCGCGACATGGTCAATGAGCTCCATCTTCTCTACAGGTTGACTCGGCGGAAGTGTAGGTGAGGGTATCTCCTCAATCTCTATGTGCTCCTCTTCGGCTTCAACTTCGGGATGGATTAGCTTTATGTCTTCATCAACCACCACCACCAAGGATTCTTCTAGCTCATGATAGTCATGGATAGGATCATCATCTTCTTCTTCGAACAGCTCTTGAGCGTCTTCTGTCATTAACTGCTTTGGTTGCTCGAGCTTGATGTCCGTCGCGAGATGAGCTTGTAGCATTGAAGAGATATTATCCAAGGCAGATTGGGTTCTCGACGAGCATTGTTGATGTTCATGAACTTGTAGAGTGATCTCTTCGTTATCTCTAGCGCCACTTTGATGCTCTTGTTGGTGTATCTCTTGGTAACCTCGTAGCATTGAAGAGATCTTATCAAAGAGGGAGTCAAATCTCGCCGTCTGTTGTTGTTATTGATGTAGCATTTCTCGATAATCTTCAGGATATGGTGCTTCATTGATGTACCACTCTTGGTACTGGTCATCCCACCTGTAATCCTGCATAATCAAAACTCAAAAGCACTACCCAGGTAAATCATGGAAATATGGAGGAAAATTAATGGTAAGGCGGAAAGGTAGAAGAATAATTTGCCAACTCTTCTTTCAAACAATTAGAAGAGTCCCCGGCAACGGCGCCAATTTGATGCTGCAGTTTTAGCGGTATCAAATAACTAATCTATCAAGGTAGACTAGATCGTATTCTACTCGAGGTCTCTTCTTCTTGTCTACTCAAATATGTTGGCAAATTACTCATGTTAAAACAGGTTGTGCGTGGTGTGAGTTCCACGACTTTTAATCTAATGAACAAAGGAAAATAAAAGGCAGAAATATTAAAAGGTTGACTAACGAGAAGATAGACGAGCTTAGATTTCGAACCCCCCTTAGATCACCAAGGCAACATCAATCACAAGACCAGCGGTTTTTAATTCTAATTCAATCGGTTTCTATACACCACCATAACTCCTGACCCTTAGGTTTAAGACCGGCGAACGTTCGCTCTATCCGTTCTAACTACCAAGATTAACTAGCCGCCCGGGTACGGTCGCCTCTCGCAATGACTTAATTAACTGGTGCAATTACTAACGATTTATGAGTTACTCTTGCAGTGGATTAACCCTAATCGGTTCCTACGAAAGGCACACTCCAATTATAAGGTTAACTGGTTGAATTGATGTTTTAAAGAGAGGCGAGCGTTCGCTTCTATCCTCAACTTAACAAGAATCTAAACTAGGTGATCAAGGAAGACAGGTTTAAGCGCCAAAGTAGGGAACCATCTAGCGACTAACCCTAGCTTGCATAAACATAATCTAGGCAACCAACCAGAAGAGAAACATAAACAATGACGAACAAAACAACTATGCAAAGAGAAACTGATTGAACTTCGAATCTAATTACCGCCGATCCGTGACCGCTTTAAAGCCCTGGGTCACTTAGGGTTCATCTAATCTAAGCTCTACAAGTTCAGCTACTCATAACGATAACAGAAGAATCAAAGGCAACAGAGGAAATCTTCATACAGAGGAAGAACAGATAAGAACCGAAAAACCTAATTCTAACGACTCCCGCGAAGTTTCGATCTCCTGGATCTTCAACTTTAAGCTACGAGTTCTCCGAGGTGGAAGGATGGCGTCACGATCTCTCCACGGATCTTCGAACTCTCTAAACTCTATCTATCGACCCTAGAGTCGGCTGACTCTCAAAAGTCTGATTTGTGAAAATATGAATAATGATTGCTTCCCCCCTGGCTGGCTATCAACTGTTTCTTTAAATAGGTAAGATTAGGGTTTTCCAATTCTGCCGCGGAAAAGGAAGGAGTTTTCGGCGAAAAACTTAAGAAGTTTTCGCCGAAAACTTCAGTTAAAATCCTCTGTTTCCTTCATTGATTTCTTCATAAATTTTCGGCGAAAACTTTATAGTATTTTCACCGAAAACTTTAGTGTAATTCAGCTCACTCCGCCTGTGGGTTTCTGAAGGTATTTTCGCTGAAAACTGTGTAGTATTTTCGGCAAAAACATTGTGCTGGGCAGTTGGATCTTCGGTTCTGACTCCGGTTTGATTTCTGGTTTGATTCTGGTTCACTCCTTGAGTTCTTGAACACGTTTCTGGCTACGTAAATGATGGAAAAAACCTGTGCTATCACAAAAACACTAGAAAACTATCAAATAAACCCAAAAAGGGCCAAAGTAACCAAATTGGTAGGAATTAGGGCAGTTGAGTGAATATTCGCTATTTTACCCCTAAAACCACGTTTCAAGCAAGGAAATGTCGCTTAAATGAGGCTGATAATCACGTCAAATCGAGTGTCATCATCCTCCTCATCGTCATCATCATCACTTCCAAGATCCTCCTCATCATCATCTTCTACAGTCTCCTCATTCGGAATACCTTTACCAGTAACTATAAAGTTACCTCCACTTGAATGGCCATAGGGATTAGTTCCTCTTCCCAAACCTCCAACACCACAACCTCCTCCACTAAAACCTCCAGTTGCAAATTCTGCAACCCCTCCCTGAAGTGTGACAGGGTTGTAACCTGCTTCTGAGCCTCCTGGAAATGTAGCAACAACTCCAAATTGGTACATAGCTGGTGGCACATATACGGGATAAATCCTCTACTTGCAGCACTACCATGATATCTTAACGTGTTCGTAACTGGCGGCTCATATCCTGTTTGTCCTCCTCTCCCACCTCCACCTATAGCTCCATGCCTATCCAAGGGCGTGACTATGTAATCATCGAGATTGGCATCATCACCCGATCCAGTATTTCCTCCACTCACCTACAAAAAGTAAAATAGTATCATGGAAACTTCATAAAATCAAGTTATCTCGACCAACTAAGATAGTTGTATGTAATACTTACCTTTCTCCTTTTCTCAGTTGATGAAGAACCTTTCTTCTTACCCTTTAATTTTGCCATTAACTTCTTGAATTTTCCTCCCATTTTCTTCTCTAGTTTCTCCACCTCTTCCTTGACTCTACAATCGAGTTCAGCTTGCATCCTCTCTACATACATTCGATCCATCTCCTCTCTCACATGCGCAGTCATAGAGGCATCCACATTATGTTGAGTTGCGGCCATTGAATGTCAAGATGAACCAGAAGCAGCATTGACGTGCCAATAACCAACCAAGAAGGTACGAAAATTAACACTCAAGGTTGTATTCCTCGAGGGCTCTCTCAAATACTAATACTCTCACTCCTTGTAGATGGTCTAAACATTTGGAAAGAGTTTGGTTTCATCAAATAGTTGATGACACTCGATTTGACGTGATTATCAGCCCCATTTAAGCAACATTTCATACCCTTTGGTGCATTTGTCGTAACTTTGTGATTATCGGCTCCTAGTGCGTACATTGTCCAATTCTTGGCTATTTTTACCCTTTTTGTGAGCTTTTATGTTGAGCCCCCAGGTTACCACATTATAGAGGACTCTCTCACGAGTCCAACGCTTCAAACGGAGACCAAATCGGAGTTCAAACGGAGCGGGAATGATCGAAACAAGTCGGAGTGCTGCACAGCTCAAAACGCTGCGTTTTGGAGCTTACATGCCGTGTAAGCTCAATGCACTGTGAGCTTACACGCCGTGTAAGCTCCCCAGACGGGAAAATTCAGCTTTTTCCAACTTGTAAAGGGTTTCTAGGGTTATATATAGACTTTTTGAAGCCAGATTGAATACACACTAATTTTGGCTGATTAGCCACGACCTTAGGGTCGATAGATAGAGTTTAGAGAGTTCAAAGATTCGTGGAGAGATCGTGACGCCATCCTTCCACCTCGGAGAGCTCGGAGCTTAAAGTTGAAGATCCAGGAGATCTAAGCTTCGCCGGAGTCGTCAGAATTAGGTTTTTCAGTTCTTATCTGTTCTTCCTCTGTATGATGATTTCCTTTGTTGCCTTTGATTCTTCTGTTATCGTTATGAGTAGCTAAACTTGTAGAGCTTAGATTAGATGAACCCTAAGTGACCCAGGGCTTTAAAGCGGTCACAGATTGGCGGTAATTAGATTCGAAGTTCAATCAGTTTCTCTTTGCATGGTTGTGTTGTTCTTAATTGTTTATGTTTCTTTTCTGATTGATCGCCTATATTAGGCTTGTGTTGAATTAGGGTTTGTCGCCAGACAGCTTCTCTGCTTTAAACATTAAAACTTGTCTTTCCTGATCACCTAGCTTAGATTCTTGTTAAGCTGAGGATAGAAGCGATAGCTCGCCTCACTTTAGAACATCAATTCAACTAGTTAACCTTATAATTGGAGTGTGCCTTTCGTAGGAACCGATTAGGGTTAATCCACTGCAAGAGTAACTCATAAATCATTAGTAATTGCACCAGTTAAGTTAAGTCGTTGCGAGAGGCGATCGTACCCGGGCGACTAATTAATCTTGATAGTTAGAACGGATAGAGCGAACGTTTGCCGGTCTTAAACCTAAGGGTCAGGGGTTATGGTGGTGTATAGAAATTGATTGAATTAGAATTGAAAACCGTTGATCTGTTGATTGCCAATGCTCTGGTGATCTAAGGGGGATTCGAAATCTAAGTTCGTCTATCTTCTCGTTAGTCAACCTTTTACTTTTCTGTCTTTTTATTTTCCTGCTTTATTAGATTAGAAGTCGTGGAACTCACACCACGCACTAAGTGTTTAAACCTAAGTAATTTGCCAGCTTCTTTGAGTAGTCGATTAGTAGAAACTCTGTGGAATACGATCTAGTCTACTTCGGTAGGTTAGTTATTTGATACCGCTAAAACTGAAACATCAAATTGGCGCCGTTGCCTGGGACTCTTCTAATTGTTTGAAAGAAGAATTGGCAAATTATTCTTCTACCTTTCCGCCTTACCATTTAATTTTCCTCCATATTTCCATAATTTACATGGGTAGTGCTTCTTAGTTTTGATTATGCAGGATAACAGGTGGGATGACCAGTACCAAGAGTGGTACATCAATGAAGCACCATATCTCGATGATTATCTAGAAATGCTACATCAACAACAACAGACGGCGAGATTTGACTCCCTCTTTGATAAGATCTCTTCAATGCTACAAGGTTACCAAGAGATACACCGACAAGCACAACAAAGTGGCGCTAGAGATAACGAAGAGATCATTCTACAAGCTCATGAACATCAACAATGCTCGTCGAGAACCCTATCCGCCTTGGATAATATCTCTACAATATTACAAGCTCATCTCACGACGGACATCAAGCTCAAGCAACCAAAGCAGTTAATGACAGAAGACGCTCAAGAGCTGTTCGAAGAAGAAGATGATGATCTTATCCATGACTATTATGAGCTAGAAAAATCCTTGAAGGTGGTGGTTGATGAAGACATAAAGCCAATCCATCCTGAAGTTGAAGCCGAAGAGGAGCACATAGAGATTGAGGAGATACCCTCGCCTACACTTCCACCGAGTCAACCTGTAGAGAAGATGGAGCTCATTGACCATGCCGCGCCGTACTACCTCTTTCCTCCTTCGGTAGGAGAATTCGAGAAGAACTGGTCATCCAACCAGAACCGCGCTCTATTGGAGCACTACCAGCTATATCACCTTTCTGGAGTGCTACACGGCACTCAACCGCTGTCCTTGAAGAAGACGATTGACTTCAAGGAACTCCTAAGTTGGGGTCCTAACAAGTATCGTCTGGCTCACGGACGTTAAACAAGAGCGCTTCGTGGGAGGCAACCCACGGCTGGAGTCAGTTGTTTTCATTTTGAGTCGTTTTGTTTTAAAGCCCCTGTTGAAAAAAAAACTGCTGACCATTTTCAAGATTATTTTCGGCAAAAATTCACCCATATTTCGCCGAAAATATGTGTTTAAAACCGGCCTGTTCTCCTGTTTCTACTTCTCGACCGAAAACAATTTAACTTTTTGCCGAACCGGATTTTGATTTTACAAAACATTTTCGCCGAAAATCTTGTGTTTTCCGCCGACTATTTATACCGATTTCGACTTCTGCTTTTCACCCCCGCCGTCGGAACAGTGATCAGGTTGTTTCTATCCTTTCCATTTCTTTTCTTTCTTCTTTTCGGATCTCGATCCACTTTTCTTCTGTGTGGATCTGGGGCACTTGTCCCGGTATCCTTTTGATCTTTTTGTTGTTTTTGTTTCTGTAGGAACTCGAGTAGCTACTCCGCTCCACTCCGGACTCTCTGTGCTCATCCGCTACACCGACCATCACCTTCCAGGTTCTTCGTATCTCTCTACTCTAGATTAGTTCTGTGAGGACACAGAACCGTTTAAGTATGGGGTAGGAGTCTAGGATTATGCATGATCTTGCTTGCTATCTATGATTCTGTGGTTCAAATTTGAAATTTCTCTAGCATAGAATTGCTCAATTCTTGACTTTTGATGTTAAATTGACTTCAATTTTGAACAATGACGTCTAGACTGTTCCACTTAGAACCTGTAACCAATGTGTCGAAACTGATATTAAATGAGTCTAGGTCAGAACAGATCACAAATCACTTCGGTAGTTGAAACTTGAATTAATTGAATTGATTGATTTGTTAATAACAAAGCTTGATAACACCGTTCTAAGATGATAAATGCTAGCTTCTTCCATGTTTTTCACTCCATATTTGATCACCTGTGATTGTGGCTTGAGATTAGACGGAAATCCAATTCGAAATCTTGTGTAAAAAGTTATAACTAGCTAGGATTAAGTGGATAAATTGTTAAATCAAGTAATCAAGTTGTGCAAATCAATGTTAAGTTCTTTTAAGTGCTAAAAATAAAGCTAGGCAAGCCCGACACCTAAGTGAAGTGTTCGGGTTGAGCACTAGCATAGGCACAAATACTGTGAGCTAGGCAGGTCCAACACCTAAGTGAAGTGTTTGGTATTGAGCACTAGTATGCAGTAATAAATTAAAGGAAGAAGTTGAAACTTGAAATAAATTGTTGTTTAAATCGGTCATAGCTAGAACATGTAACGTATAGATCTAGAAACGGATGAAGTCGAGTCGATAGCCACGTTACTTTTCCTACCTTCACATCCACATCATGGCTAGAGCTTAAAGTCTTTTTGATTAGAATTGGTGTTATCGTAGTCGGTTAAGCATAATTAATTGTTTTGCCAAGAAATGAGCTTTGTTAAAACTACTACTTGAAGTGTGCAGAAATTAGTGAGATCGAAAACTTGTTTGGTTGATGTTCTTGCATGTGTAGGTCACTTTTTCTACGTGGAACAGTCTAAACCAAATCGTTAGAATTGAATCTCAGTTTAATCTCGTGTCATTTGTGAATTTGAGTGTGTTCTAGTTCAGTTTGCTTGAGGACAAGCAAAAGCTTAAGTGTGGGGTATTTTGATGACACTCGATTTGACGTGATTATCAGCCACATTTAAGCAACATTTCATACCCTTTGATGCCATTTTGATGAGTATTTGGTGCATTTGTCGTAACTTTGTGATTATCGGCTCCTAGTGCGTACATTGTCCATTTCTTGGCTATTTTTACCCTTTTTGTGAGCTTTTATGTTGAGCCCCCAGGTTACCACATTATAGAGGACTCTCTCACGAGTCCAGAGCTTCAAACAGAGACCAAATTGGAGTTCAAACGGAGCGGGAATGATCGAAACAAGTCGGAGTGCTGCACAGCTCAAAACGCTGCGTTTTAGAGCTTACATGCCGTGTAAGCTCAATGCACTGTGAGCTTACACGCCGTGTAAGCTCCCCAGACGGGAAAATTCAGCTTTTTCCAACTTGTAAAGGGTTTCTAGGGTTATATATAGACTTTTTGAAGCCAGATTGAATACACACGAATTTGGACGATTAGCCACGACCTTAGGGTCGATAGATAGAGTTTAGAGAGTTCAAAGATTCGTGGAGAGAACGTGACGGCATCCTTCCGCCTCGGAGAGCTCGGAGCTTAAAGTTGAAGATCTAGGAGATCGAAGCTTCGCCGGAGTCGTCAGAATTAGGTTTTTCAGTTCTTATCTGTTCTTCCTCTGTATGATGATTTCCTTTGTTGCCTTTGATTCTTCTGTTATCGTTATGAGTAGCTAAACTTGTAGAGCTAAGATTAGATGAACCCTAAGTGACCCAGGGCTTTAAAGCGGTCACAGATTGGTGGTAATTAGATTCGAAGTTCAATCAGTTTCTCTTTGCATGGTTGTGTTGTTCTTAATTGTTTATGTTTCTTTTCTGATTGATCGCCTAGATTAGGCTTGTGTTGAATTAGGGTTTGTCGCCAGACAGCTTCTCTGCTTTAAACATTAAAACTTGCCTTTCCTGATCACCTAGCTTAGATTCTTGTTAAGCTGAGGATAGAATCGAACGCTCGCCTCACTTTAGAACATCAATTCAACCAGTTAACCTTATAATTAGAGTGTGCCTTTCGTAGGAACCGATTAGGGTTAATCCACTGCTAGAGTAACTCATAAATCATTAGTAATTGCACCAGTTAAGTTAAGTCGTTGCGAGAGGCGACCGTACCCGGGCAACTAATTAATCTTGGTAGTTAGAACGGATAGAGCGAACGTTCGCCGGTCTTAAACCTAAGGGTCAGGGGTTATGGTGGTGTGTAGAAATTGATTGAATTAGAATTGAAAACCGCTGATCTGTTGATTGCCAATGCTCTGGTGATCTAAGGGGGATTCGAAATCTAAGTTCGTCTATCTTCTCGTTAGTCAACCTTTTACTTTTCTGTCTTTTATTTTCCTGCTTTATTAGATTAGAAGTCGTGGAACTCACACCACGCACTAAGTGTTTAAACCTGAGTAATTTGCCAGCTTCTTTGAGTAGTCGATTAGTAGAAACCCTGTGGAATATGATCTAGTCTACTTCGATAGGTTAGTTATTTGATACCGCTAAAATTGCAACATCAATAGTTCAAAAACATAAACAAAACTAAACGAGAGAGCAAAACGGTTCAATCAAAGACAAAGAGAGTTCACTTGGACGATAGTTTCATCATGCTCAAGAGGACTAATTGAACAAACACACCAATCAAGATCGAGCTTGCATTCGGATGACCACGCACTTCACTTCTATAGACTTGATACACTCTCGTAGCATCAAATCCCTATCCTAAAACCACTCAACTTAGGCTCTCGCTCTCAAACTAAGTGCAAAAGCATGCATTCTAGGTGTTTGATGAAATGCCAAAACACAAAACCCTCTCTTAGAACTCTATGACCACAAGGCTAGGCACAACACTTTCATATCAATGCCCTAACACTAGGAGATTCACCAAATAGCCTTTCGATACTCAAATGAATGAAAATCCACATGCACACCAAGTGTTCGATAAAATGTCCAAGAGAGAAATCATGTGAAAATGGTTGAAATAAGATGATCTAATCTCTTAGAACATAGTCACTTCAATCCCTAGACCTACAATCCATGCAATCCAAGCACTCTCATGCATCAAATCACATTGAAAAGACCAAATCAAGCAAACATGGCATAAAATGGCAAGAAGAACAAGTCTAGGAATCATCCTCATACAACCAAGATCAATCCTGGCAAGTCTATACAATCATGCCTCTATCATAGCATAACTACTCTACCCGTCCGAGATGAACCCTAGGAACTTAGCCACACATGGCAAAGGGAGTAAAGAGAAGAGAAAGAAGATTGGTCACCAAGAGCACCATTGATGGATCCTTGTGATGATCTTCAATTCTTCACTTCTCCCAAGGTTGGTTGGCTTCAATCCAATCTCCAATGACTTCAGTTTGCACCAGAAATGTCTATTAGGGTTGATGGTTATGTGGTTGATCGAGAGTGGAGTGGAAGTGTCGTCGGTGATGATTGATCGAATAAAAAGTCTCCCTCAAAATGGAGTCGCGGCTGTTTATAAGGGCTCTTTAACATACGCCAGAAAAGAGCCACTTTCTCGGTGAGAACTATGAAGTTCTTGCCAAGAACTTCTTTATAAAGTAATGAAGAATTCTCGACGAGCAAACGCTTTGATTCCTTCATATGTTCTCATCGAGAACATTGTAAGTTCTCGCCGAGAACTTCTTCATAAATGTTGCTAGCAGAATTTTGCATTAATCTCAAACTTGCAATGGCCCTATCTCCTTCGTCTGAACTCCGTTTAAGCTACCGTTTGATCCTATGGACTCCTTGTCACCTGTAATATCATGACATGGCCTGAAAATACACAAAAAACAACTCCAATAGACATATAATTGGTCCACAAATGGCCCCCAAGTAACAAAAGTGTAATTTGTGTAAAATGACTCTAAAAGCATACAAACCATGGCACAACAAGATCAAATATGGGAGTTTCTTAGGTCAATCATAGGCTCAGAATATGGGGAATAATATCACATCAAACTCCCCTACGACTACCCCGAAGCTTGTCCTCAAGCGAGCAAATACTTACAGTAACACACTAATCTTTTAAAACAAGCCAAAAGATCTCTAAGTTCGTTGAACCACGTTTTGATAGCCCGAGTTTTAACAAGGTAAAGGTTTCCAAAATCTTACCAAACAACCCTTTAAACATTTTTACAACAAAAACCAAACTAGTTTTTACTAGACAAAAGGCCAAACAACTTGATAGAAAGTGTCGGTTACTGGACGGTGCACTTATTCCCGGAGTCACCTAAACATAAACGGAGGGAAAGAATGAGCCCGATCAACATTACTCAACCTGTGTCGAGGGGGTAGTGCACTCATCCTTACCTTTTTAGATTTCGTAACTTTTGCAAAAATACTCTAGGCTATTTCAAATTCTACCCCCTCTTTTTCTTCCCACATCTCACTTTTTCTTCGCTTTTGGTTTTTCTATTATGATAGCGACTTCAGCAAAAGTTTTTTACTAGACTAATTTGTCTTACCAGTAGGAGCATTGGGAGACCCTCGTAGGTATGGAGCAGCCAACCCCATTCGGAACCGCGTTATCCTAAACCTTGCCCACACCGGGAGTGGTTGAGAAGGAGAATTCCACACTGAGACTTCCCCTTTGGGGACTAAGTAATGGGCGGGAAAAACATTGCCAGCTCGTGGTGGATCTCAAAACCAAGCGGCTCCCACGCACGTCTATCACTCAGGTGGGCTGAAAGGTCATCTTACTCACACATTGGGCACCCAACTTTCCTACCCTATGTCCTAGACTCTAGGAAACTTTGACTGACACTAAACACTACACAATACTGGCACCTATCAAAGATAAGAACACTCTATCAAGTTACCAGACGTCATACTTAATAAAAACTAGTTTCAGTCTTGTTGTAAAAAGGTTTAAAAGGCATTTGGAATAAAACCAATTCACACTTTACATTGAAAACCCCGGCTATCACGTATGTTCTCACCATACAATCAACTGGCTTTTGAAACGAATAGAGTTTAAGTGAGTTAAGTATTCAACAAGCAAAAGAGGTGATAATGGAGCATGCAAAATGATAAGACATGCTAAGGTAGATGAAAAGAGAGACACAATTAGGCATGCTACCTAGCACAAGACATCCACTATCATAGCTCAAGATTCTACTTCTACCGGCAAACAATCATACCAAACTTCAAATTCCCCCTACGACTAGAATGAGCATTTCCCTCAATGGTCAAGAGAGAGAGAGAGAGAGAGAGAGTAAGGTAGAATGAGAATACAACACGGTGAAGAAGAACATAGGAGGCAAGAGCGGTGAGTGAGCCACATGAAGATCATTGCTGATGGGTGATCCCAAGTGCTTGCCAAGCATTATTCAAAAAGACAAAAGAACACAAAAACACAAAAACACAAAAGCGATAAAGTAAAGATAGCATGGGGTGCCTCCCATGAAGCGCTTCTTTAATGTCTCTGGCTAGACGAAGCAAGAGGATAGGCTAAGTAAACCATCCCAACTCATTACCTCTTTGAGTTGATTTCATTATCGTCAAATGGTAGACGAAACTTGATTTGAATCTTATAAACTTCGGGAGGTGTGAGCTCGGGTTTCCCGGATGATGGAGTGTGAGCAATGGAGAAGGGGCCAAGCCACGTGGAGTGGTTCCTTTCATCGGGTGGTTTCTTAGACTTGCTCGTCTCACCAATCGGCGTGGCTTCCTTGTTCTTCTCGGGTGATTTCTTCACGCCTTTCTTCTTAGCCTTAGGTGGTGTCTTTGGAAGCACGACAGTTGGAACCTCCTTTACTTCATCAGTTTTATCCTACACATCATTAAGCGTAAACAACTCCGCAAGACTATGACGAACAAGGTTAGCGCCATTAGTAGCCGAAGCAAACTCATTTGGGTTCTTAGAATCATGGTGACTAGCATATGATAAACTGAACTCCATGCCATTGGAACGGTAAAAAATCATGCATTCATTATCGAATCTAAGAGTAAGTCTACCACCATAGACATCAATCAAAGCACGAGAGGTCGCTAAGAAAGGTTGTCCTAGAATCAAAGGCACATCCGTATCTCCAATTGAATCTAGAATCACAAAATCCACAAGAAATTCAAAAGCATCGACCTTAATCAACACATCTTTAACAATACCACGAGGAGATTTCATGGACTTATCCGCTAATTGAACATTCATTAGGGTTGGTTCTAGTTTCCTTAGCTCTAGCTTCTTAAACATGCAATATGGCATAACATTGATACTAGCACCTAAATCGGCTAAGCCTTTACCTATTGCATGTTCACCAATAATGCAAGGAATAGTAAAGCTACCTGGATCCTTAAGCTTTTTCGGTGGTCACTTAGAGAGAATGGCGGAGCATTGTTCGTTTAGCCTTGCTGAAGTTACATCTGCTAGCTTGCGTTTATTGGTGAAGACCTCTTTCATGAACTTCGCATATTGAGGCATCTTGGCGATTGCCTCCTCAAAAGGCATCGTGAATTACACTCTATCAAGAAGCTCAACCAACTGTTTGAAATCCTTCTCCATGGAATCCGGCTTCAAACGAGAAGGCTAAGGTGGCTTAGGCTTGTACGGAGGCACAACCGGTACGGGAGGAGAGACCAGAGTCGTCGTAGACTCTTGAGAACCAACTTTATTGGTAGTCTTAGGGGCTTCCTTAGTCTTGGCTCTTTTATCTATGACTTCAACATTATCCATGTCATCATCGGAGTCAACATCTTTCACCAAAATAAAGTCATCACCTTGAGCTTCTACCACCTTTGGTGTGGCATCTTGGATTTGCTTACCACTCCTCAATGTTACCATCATAATTTCCTCGGGACCATTGGGATTAATCTCGATGTTAGCGGGTAGACTACCTTTAGGTCTCTCTGAGAGTGACTTGGCAAGATGACCATTTGAGTGTCTAAGTTGGAGATGGAAGCTTGTTGATTCTTGAAGAGTTGAAGAATAGCCGCACTAGTGTCTTCTTGAGAGGTCGAAGATCCACCCTCTTTGTTTTGAGGCTTGTTAAAACCGGGTGCACTACAAAAAAGCGCGTGTTTAGCGTCGGTCAGTACCGCGACTTAGCGTTGGTCAGTACCGCGACTTAGCGTCGGTCACCGACCGACGCTAAATAATTTCGCGTCGGTCAAAAAAATGATGCTAATTCTTGCGACACTAAATTTTAGCATCGTTTCATTCTCGACCTACGCTAAAAAAATGAGTTGACCGAATGGGTGGCTGACCAACCTAATTTTTCATTTTTTGTTTTTGTTTTTTATTTTCATTTTTTATTTCCGTTTTTCAATTTCAGGTAGATTTAGTTTTTTACATCCTCTACTCCTATCTGGGTTTTTTCGTCCTCAACTAATCCAACTAGATCTAGGCATAGATCTATAAATCTGGGTTAAACTGTAGATCTGAGGAGGAGGAGCCTTGGAGGAGGATCTAAGGAGGAGGAGGAGCCTTGAGGAGGATCTGAGGAGGAGGAGCCGCGGTGGAGGAGGATGAGGAGGAGCCTTGGAGGAGGATCTAAGGAGGAGGAGCCGCGATGGAGGAGGAGGGGGAGGGTTTGAGGAGGAGGAGGAGGAGTTGTTGAGGATGAGGAGCTGAGGAGGAGGAGGGTTTGAGGAGGAAGAGGAGGAGGATGAGGGTTTGAAGAGGAGGAGAAGGAGAATTTGAGGAGGATGAGGGTTTGAAGAGGAGGAGGAGGAGGAGGGTTTGAGGAAGAGGAGGAGGAGGTTAAGTTGAGGGGGTGGTGGTGGCTGAGTTTCAGGAGAGAGAGGAGAGGATTGAGAGAGGTGAGTTTGAGATTAGGGTGGCGGCTGAGAGAGGAACTGAGAGTTTAAATAGGTACGTGTTTTTAGCGTCGGTCGATGATGACGCTAAATCTAGTTTTGGGCAAGGGCTTCGTTTCTAACCCAAAATCGGATTTAGCATCAATTTTTTGTAGAATTTAGCATCGGTCGACTGCCAACCAATGCTAAATGCCGGTCAAACACGAGTCAACATTTTAGCATCAGTCGTTATAGCGGCCGACGCTAAAGTCTTTCGTTGTAAGCGACGCTAAGTGCCCTTTTTTTGTAGTGGTGGTCCACTACCCTTGTGGTTATACATTCCCGGTGGATTAGAACTTTGGCCACCACTTTGATTTCCACCTTGGTTACATTGATTACCACCTTGGTTATACCCTTGAGTATACCCCATGTAACCTTGGTATCCATGATTAGGCTTGTTATAACCACCACCTGGTTCCAAGAGCGGTTGTAGTTACCCCCTTGATAATTCCCTTGAGTGTTGAAGTTACCAAGGAATCCTTGACCTTGCACAAAGTTTACTTCCTCAATGTATTCACCTTGATTAGTGATGACACTCGATTTAACGTGATTATCAGCCTCATTTAAGCGACATTTCTTGGCTTAAGACATGGTTTTTAGGGTAGAATAGCGAATATTCACTCAACTACTCTATCTCATGTCATTTGTGTTACTTTGGCCTGTTTCGGGTCTATTTGATGGTTTTCAAGTGTTTTCGTGATAGCACAGGTTTTTGCCGTCAAATAATGTAACCAAGGACGTGTCTAAGGCATTGGAACTTCGAGGAACCGCACCGGAACCAATCCAAGGAGTCAATCAAGTCAACAGAAATCCTACCCCGTTTTACACTAGTTTTCGGCGAAAAGACCTGAGGTTTTCGGTGAAAACTCCAGAAGAAATCGGCAGAGCAGTACAAGAAGAAGTTTTCGGCGAGAAGTCAAGTTCTCGCCAAAAACTCCAAACAACCAGCTCAGAGGAGAATCAGTCGACGGAAGCCATCAATTTTCACTGAAGTTTTCGGCGAAAACTTCTGAAGTTTTTGCCGAAAAATCCTTTACAAATCCGGCGCTGATAGGGTTAAGTATAAATACTTTCACGAGTTCCAGACCTAAGGAGTTCGAGAGAGCAGAGTTTGAGAGTTCGAACAGCCAGGAAGAGATCGTGATGCCATCCCTTCACCTCGAAGACTCGGAGCTAGGATTGAAGATTACCAGAGAGCGAAGCTTTGCCAGAGTCGTCTCAATTAGGTTTTATAGTTTCTATATGTTCTTCCTTTTCTTGATGAACTCTGTTTTTATCTTTGATTCTGTCGTTATGAACATGAGTAGCTAAACTCGTAGAGCTTAGACTAGATGAACCCTAAGTGACCCAGGGCTTTAAAGCGATCACGGATCGGCAGTGATTAGATTCAAAGTTCAATCAGTTTCTCTTTCATGTTTGGTTTGTTCTTCGTTGTTTATGTTTCTTGTCTGGCTTGATCACCTAGATTAGATTCTTGTTAAGATGAGGATAGAAGCGAACACTCGCCTCACTTTAAAACAGCAAATCAACAATTAACCTATTCATTGGAGTGCGCCTTTCGTAGGAACCAGTTAGGGTTAATCCACTGCAAGAGTAACTCATAAATCGTTAGTAATTCCACCAGTTAGTTAAGTCGTCGCAAGAAGCGACCGTACTTGGGCGGCTAATTAATCTTGGTAGCTAGATCGGATAGAGCGAACGTTCGCCAGTCTTAAACCTAAGGGTCAGGAGTTATGGTGGTGTCTTAGAATTGATTGAACGAGAATTGAAATCCGCTGATCTGTTGATTGCCAATGCTCTGGTGAACTAAGGGGGATTCAAAGTCTAAACTTGTCTGTCGTCTTTCTTAAGTCAACCAATCTTTCAATCTTTCTGTCAATTTAGTCTTAATTTGCTTGCATTTTCTAGAATAGAAGTCGTGGAACTCATACCACGCACAACGTGTTAAACCTGAGTAATCCGCCTTTACATTTAAGTAGACAATTATTAGAAGACCTGAGGCATACTATCTGCTTAGCTTTCAGCTTAGTAGTTATTTGATTGCACGCATTACAATGCACATCAAATTGGCGCCATTGCCGGGAACTTCTTTTAATTGTTTGAAAGAAGAACTGGCATTTTATTCTTCTACTTTCCATCTTCCATTTTCCCATCCTCTTCGATTTTACACTGGTTGTGCTTGTTTTTGTCATTCGTAGGTTGTTCACAGGTTTATGCACCACCGCGTGTTCCCAAACCGCCAAGAATGACAAGGCTAAGAGTATAGAGATACCAGGCAGTTCTGCTCCGCCAAGACAATCACAAATTCCAACGAGAGGCAGAACCAATCCACCTCCATCTTTCACTCCAATTAAGATCGAGGAGCTGAAGGAGGTTCCTCATCTTCATCTTCACCTTCAACTTCATTCGCTTCATACACCGAATCACTTTCACCTCCTCCATCTACTAGGATGGATGATCAGTTACCACCACTACTAGGCGGTCAACCACCACTACCACCGGTCGTGCCGAAGAGTCTAGCTGACCATAACAAGCCGAGCGCGACTATCATTTGATCTTCTATCGCCGTCCACGCATCGAAGGAGATCCTGACTATGAGATCAAGATTCCTTTCTTGACTATGATCTCTAGGGATTTACAATTTGAAGGTAGGCCACTTGACAATCCGTGCATGCATCTAGCGGATTTCATCGATCTTTGCGGCACTTTCAAGAATGGGAATCTCAACAAGAACACTCTATAATTGAGAGCTTTCCCGTTCTCTCTGAAAGGCGCCGCTAAGAGGTGGCTCACTGGCAAACCACCTGGTTACTACAGAGATTGGGATACTCTAGCTCAAGACTTCGTCGAAGAGTACTTCCCTCCTTCCAGAAAAACAGCCTTCAAGGATAGCATCGCCAGATTTTCTCAGAAGGAAGGAGCGAGCTTATATGACACTTGGAATGAATTCCAAGAACTTCTCTACAACCGTCCTCACCATGGTTTCGAGCAGAGACAGTTAGCTGAAATTTTTGCTCGAGGTCTTCGTGAAGAATCTGCTAAATGGGTCAATTCCCTAGCTGAAGGGGATTGCACTACCCTCACCCCAGAAGCTGCTCTTCTCCATTTTGCGAACTGCGCTTCCAAGTCAAGGAACTGGGAACGACAATCAGAAGGATCAAGAAGCAAGCTCGATCTTGAAGCCACCATTAAAGCAGAAGTTGAAAAGCATCTGAAGAAGTCTTCTACACCTATCAAGCCGCCAACAGCCTCAATCTACGTTGCTGATTGCGAGTGGTGTGGAGCTTGTGCTCATAGCGGAGGCCGATGCCAGAACTTTGGCAAAGCAGAAGTTTGGTCAACCAAAGAAGTCAATTTCATCTCTCAAGGCTTCAACAACAATCAACAAGGTTATGTTAGCTACCGCAATTACAGACAATAGGGAAATTTCCAAGATTGACCTCCCTACAATGTCGGTGCCAACCAGAACCAACTAGTTCAGCTCAAGATCAGAAGCCAAACAATCCGACGAGAGGTATCTACCAGCCACCGCACCAAAATCCGGGTAACTATGGAACTGCTCCTGGCAATCGCCAGAACCAATATTTGAACAATACTTATACAGGACAGCAGCATCAGAAGGACAACAATGTTAGTGAACTCGACAAGAAGCTCAATCAGATCATCACCAGACTTGACGATCATGATAGTAGTTCAAAGCTCAAGCTCTCCTCAACCAAGAACATATTGCTTCCGGTCAAAGAATAGAGCATGCAGTGAACCAGATCTCTAGCATGTTAGCATCTGGCCGCCCGTCTGGCCAGCTTCCAAGCCAAACCAAGCCAAATCCAAGAAAGGAGCAAGCCAAGATGGTATCTATTCAAAACCCGGCGAACTCGCCTACTAATACTTCTTCTATTTTATACATGGCCATTGAAGTTCCAGAGAAGAATGAAGCGAAGAAGGAGGCGCCTAAGGAGTATGATCCTCCTCTTGCTCCGTACTATGAGAAGCCTCCCTTCTCGAATGCATTGCCACCAAACACAAGGATCGAGAATGGCATGTGGGGAAACAAAGAAGGATACCCTACTACTCGTAGCAATAAGCCTTCCTCGCCATATCCAGCTAAGTGTTCCGATCCTGGTTCTTTCACGCTTCCTCTAGTCATTAAATCTAGGAGAACTTGAACCGACTAGCATGCAGCTTGTCTTTGCTGATAGATCATTGAAAACGCCTAGAGGAGAGATTAAGGATGTTGTTACGAAATGTGGTCCTTTCACTTTCCTAGCTGATTTTGTGATTATAGTTACTCGCGAGGAGGATTCTACTATTCTTATAGGTCGACCCTTCATGGCAACAACCGGAATGCAAATCAATGTTCTGAGTGGTTCTTTGACCTTGAGGGTTGGTAAGGAAACAATAACATTCTGCCTTAAGGACGGTATGAAATACACCCCTATGGAATAAGAACCTCACTATCTTGCTGTAGAAACTGTGGAGTTGACCTCGGTCAACTCCATTACTGATGTCTCTTCCAGTGTTTCTAGATCAACTACTGTTGCAGGTGTTGAACAGATTATCAAGCAGAAGCCCAGAACCACGGTACAAAAGCCGCCGAAGAAGAAGGAACTGAAAGCCTCTTCTTCTCAATCACCGCCAAGCAAGAAACCTGGCAGGCTACGGAGGAAGAATCAAAAGAAGACTCAAATGGTCTGGAGGCCAGTTGCTCCGCCATCCTCTTCCGAGTCAGCTACACCACCAATTCCTGCCAAGCCACCGGCGCAGAAGCAGGTGAAGAAGGAGAAGCCATAAGCACCTCCCAAGGAAGCGCCAAAGATCACAAATCCCGGTGAAATGAAGCCGGATGTTAAAGAGAAGACAAAACCGACTGTTCTCATTCCTTCCATTGTAACACTCACGAAGGATGATCTCTCAAGTGAACTCTTCGGGCCGTTCACGATTACCGATCATCTTCCCGATGGACGTACTAAGCTCATTCATGCTAACAGGAAGAAATTCATACTCGTCGGAGGTACCCCGAAGCTCTACTTCATGAACTCCGACGCAAGCATTAAGGAGATCCTGAGTTGGAATGTCTCCTAATACCGTCCAGGTATCATCCAGCTCAAGGACGTTAATCAAGAGTGCTTCGTGGGAGGCAACCCACGTCTGGAGTCAGTTTTTAATTTGTGTCAAACTCATTGTTTTAGAGTCGGTTCGGGGGAGCCAAAAGTGTCAGTTTGTGTGATTTCCTATTTTTTCGTGTGTAGTTTGTGTGTCATCGTTTCAATCGCAAGTTGTTTGAGGTTGTTTCAATTTTTTTTGTCAAATTTGTTCTGATTTTCTGAAGTTTGCCAAAATTGCGAAAACGTTTTGAAAAATGTAGTGCAAAGTTTTCGCCAAAAATTGCACCCTTTTTCGGCGAAAACTCCTCTTTAGAACCCACTGTGTTTTCTGTCCATTAGTTTATAAACTTTTCGGCGAAAAGCTTCGTACTTTTCGGCGAAAACCTTCATACTTTTCGGCGAAAACTCACTTTGAAATCCGGCAGACGTTTTGAACTAAACTTTTAAGAAAATTGCA
The DNA here is from genome assembly GCA_034768395.1 of Linum lewisii. Classification (NCBI taxonomy): domain Eukaryota; kingdom Viridiplantae; phylum Streptophyta; class Magnoliopsida; order Malpighiales; family Linaceae; genus Linum; species Linum lewisii. The sequence continues at coordinate 31,227,489 of CM068297.1, forward strand.
CTTCTTTTTGCCAAAAAATTTCAGAAAATCCAAAAAAACTTTCCCCCTTTTTCTTTCTTTTTCACGGTCCCTCTTCTCTCTCCCCCTCACATTTCTTCGAACGAAACCCCCGCCCCCCTTATTTCAAAATCGCCGCCGCTCATCCACTACCGCCACCGCCGTACCCTTCCTCATCCCCCCTTGATCATTTCAAGCCGTAGAACGTCCGAATCGGAGCTCTACAGCCCCGGTTCCGCCAAAACATAATTTCTCGAGTTTTTCACCGATTCCTCTTCGTCTGTTCGTTTTCAGCCACTATGACTTCAAGGTAAGTTGTAGAGTTTTTAGTTACGAGTCTTTTGACATGTTGAATGCTGAATTTCGTCAGGGTTGACTTTGGTTGACTTTTTTGGTCTACCTCGATTTGCGTGCCAACTGTTTCATGAGAATTTTGGTGAATAGATGGCTTTGGAATGTTCTAGCATGCTTAGGGAGATTTGTACTTAAATTTGATACCATTTGGTCATGAATTGCTATGCTTAAACGATGATTATTTGTGATGTTGACTTTTATGAAATGACGGTTTGACCATGACCTGTTAGTGCTCATTTTGGCTTCCATGTTTGTTCTTTCACGTTCGTATCACTTTGTTGCTTGTCAGAGCTGATGTTATGCCATCATTCCCCGATTTGTGCTAGTAATTACCATGATTAGTGTTCAATGCGTTATAATGTTGACTTTTTGAATGTTGGTTTGACTTCTGGACTCTAATTGTGATGTTAACATTCTGGCTAGTCCTCTACGTTCTTTGTGATTCATTGTGATTACCGGTTACTCGCTTTGCTTACCCCACCACGGTTTTCCTCATTTCTATGTGAAATTGAGTTTTTCTACTAAGTGTGGGGTAGGTTCTTAGTTTGACTAATCTGGTTTCTTTTCTTGTTATGAAATAGGAATGTTACCAATGATCGCAGGACTAAGGCCAGACTTGACACCAGCTCTAGCTCCCGAGCACCGGCCCCCGTCACACATGCCGTCTCCGACCCTCCTCCAACATTCCCAGGCCGCGTCGGGTACCACCCCACTGTCGCCCGCTTACCCGTGCACTACTTCGAGCGATACCAGAAGCTCCAACACATTCCCGGAGCTGACGTGCGACCACTGTCCCTTGACTCCCTCCTTGTGCACGATGAGGATTGGCACCAGAATGTGCTCCACTCGTTGGCACCTTCAGGATTTCTGGAGCTGACCACCATAGCTGACAGCTTCCCAGACGTCGCGCTCCAAGAATTCTGGGCCACTTTTGAGATGGATGAGCACAAGAAGAGGCAGCACAAGAAGGTCGTCTCCACCTCGGTTGGCAGAACAACTCGGGCAAAGGAGCGGAGTATGACGAGCTCTAGAGCCACATCACCAGAGTGTCGGATGCTCAGACCACGACTCATAACTCCGTCAGGTCACTCTCTCACCCTCTCTATCGTTTCATTCATATGGTTTGGCGTAGATCCCTGTTGTTCACTCCAGAGAAGGACCGCCACCACATCAGCAGAGAGGAGCTCCTACTTCTACGTGCCATCCGAGAGGCTTATCCGCTTCATCCAGGATGGGTGCTTGCACGCCTCTTCCACCAGAAGGCCCAAAAGCCAAGGCCACCTCGCTCACTCCTTGGCGGTAACTTTGTAGGCCGACTCATCATCTCCCTCGGTCTCAGCCAGTCATATGACCCTGACTTCCCACGTTGCATCATACACACCATCGGTGGTGATTTAGCGGTCGAGTACGACCTCCAGTTGGACTACTGTCCAGATGTGCCGGCAGCTCCTCCACTCTACCACGAGGCCGAGTCAGAGGAAGAAGATTATTCTAAGGAGCAGCTTCCTCAGCCAGAGCCGGAGTTTGACGATCATATACCCTCGCCACAGCAGCAGGCGGGGTATGCGTTTCAGCAGCAGTCGCCCCTTCAGGATCCATTCCAGGTGCCTCATCCTCATCACCCACGACATCCAGCTGATATTGGAGAGCTGTATGTGCGACTCCAGGAGTGGCGAGTCACAGACACCGCCACCCAGGATGCTAGATGGGTCATTATGTAGCAACACATGCGCCAAAATGAGGACACAGGTAGATTCCCTTTGCTTAGGGTTTACTACTTTTCCCTTCACTTTGGTAGATTCCCTCCCCACTCCGAGGACCCGTGTTCATCCCCTACATCATGCATCTCGGTCCAGGTTCTTCTATTTCACTCTCAACTCTAGTTTTAGTCATGTGAGGACACAAAACGATTTAAGTGTGGGGTAGGATGCTAGAGAACCTTGCATGAACTTGATTGCCCTTAGTTGTATTTTTGTGTGTTCCGTGATGCCTTTCCAGTTTCTCTAGCATCAGAATTGTTCGGTTCTTGATTTGTGATGTTAAGTTGTTGTTCAATCTGTCATAATGATGCTTAGACCTCTTAACCTAGAACCTGAGAACCAACGCGTATACTTTGATGCTAAATTACCTGGTCAGAACAGATTTTCAAAATCACACTTGTAGTTTGTCGCCTTGATTGCATGAAAATGACCGAATCCGACTAGCAAACCAACTGTGAGCTTTTGATCCATTGCACGTAACTTGCAATTTTTAATTCTTTTTGAGTGGTTTTCTGTTTGCTTGAATGAGTTAGAATTTGCATGACACCTATTCGAGACCACACGATGACACGAGTTCTAGAATGATAGGGGCACCTAGATTCAGCTACTAAGCCAGATAGCCTGCCTAACGTTAAATCCATTAGGTTTAAACCCTTGAGCTTGGCTTGTTCTTTCGGTTCGATATACATTACAGCTAATCCCCATTCTTTCATTCCCCATTGATCCCCTGTGGTTGTAGTTCTAGATTAGCCTACCGGAAGTCGGTTTGTGGTAAACTGCCCATAGCCATTAAACAGTTGGTCTTAGATATTATTTCCAGACGTGTAAACCCCTCTAGCAACTAAAAGAAAGAATCGACACAAAAGAAAAAGAAAACAAAAGAAGAAGAAAATAAGAAAAATTCAAAAAATAGAAAAAGTGTTCTAAAGTTTTCAAGTTTATAGTTCAGTCAAATAACGTTCTTCTCCCTACATATGGAAGAACGAAGTCAAAGAAAATTCAAAAAAAAAAGTGTGTATAAAGAAAATAAAGTGCTAGGTTGCTTGAGGGTATCATAGGACGAGCGTACACTATTCCACCCGTGTCTGGTTGGACGGTAGGAAGCTAAGGCTTGATTCAAGGGAAGTTAGTCGAAAGCTACACCATACCAAAGCCATCATCATACATTCCCTTCATCCATCTCATCTTAACCCTTGTAGTGTAGAATTTGTTACAGTCCCAAGCAGGGAAGTCCTTCTTGACTAGTTTCTGGTGTTGTCACAGTGGTGGAGATGTGGTCGAATTGCAAACTTATGACAGAATTCAGTAAGAGAAAATGATTGAGAGCAGAAACGCGTCTTTAAACACAGAGAGTGAGAGTTTCCCTTATACTAAATCTTTCCTGTGTGAGGAGTCTGGTCTATCAGGTCAAATTCTTGCATTATTGGTTACCAGTTTTTAGTGAGACCAGGTTGTTTAGCTGATCAGTATGCATGTTAAGTTTCTTGTTCTAGAAGTAGCTGTCTAATAATTCATTGTGAATGCTTGAACTTCAATTTAACCGATCTTATCATTTGTGAACATGAGCGTGTTCTATTCAGTTTGCTTGAGGACAAGCAATATTTGATGACACTCGTTTTGACGTGATTATCAGCCTCATTTAAGCGACATTTCTTGGCTTAAGACATGGTTTTTAGGGTAGAATAGCGAATATTCACTCCACTACTCTATCTCATGCCATTTGTGTTATTTTGGCCCGTTTCAGGTCTATTTGATGGTTTTCTAGTGTTTCCGTGTTAGCACAGGTTTTTTCCATCAAATAATGTAACCAAGGACGTGTCTAAGGCATTGGAACTTTGAGGAACCACATCGAAACCAATCCAAGGAGTCAATCAAGTCAACAGAAATCCTGCCCCGTTTTACACTAGAGTTTTCGGCGAAAAGACCTGAGGTTTTCGGCGAAAACTCCTGAAGAAATCGGCAGAGCAATACAAGAAGAAGTTTTTGGTGAGAAGTGAAGTTCTCGCTGAAAACTCCAAACAACCAGCTCACAGGAGAATCAGTCGACGGATGCCATCAATTTTCACTGAAGTTTTCGGCGAAAACTCCTGAAGTTTTCACCGAAAAATCCTTTACAAATCCGGCGCTGATAGGGTTAAGTATAAATACTTAACCGGCGGCTCAAATAAAGATATACTTTTCATAATAGAACTTTCACGAGTTCCAGACCTAAGGAGTCTGAGAGAGCAGAGTTTGAGAGTTTGAAGAGCCAGCAAGAGATCATGACGCCATCCCTTCACTTCGAAGACTCAGAGCTAGGATTGAAGATTACCGGAGAGCGAAGCTTTGCAGAGTCGTCTTAATTAGGTTTTACAATTTCAATCTGTTCTTCCTTTTCATGATGAACTCTGTTTCTGTCTTTGATTCTGTCATTATGAACATGAGTAGCTAAAACCGTAGAGCTTAGACTAGATGAACCCTAAGTGACCCAGGGCTATAAAGCGGTCACGGATTGGCGGTGATTAGATTCAAAGTTCAATCAGTTTCTCTTTCATGTTTGGTTTATTCTTCGTTGTTTATATTTTTGTCTGGCTTGATCACCTAGATTAGATTCTTGTTAAGTTGAGGATAGAAGTGAACCCTCGCCTCACTTCAAAACAACAAATCAACAATTAACCTATTCATTGGAGTGTGCCTTTCGTAGGAACCAGTTAGGGTTAATCCACTGCAAGAGTAACTCATAAATCATTTGTAATTCCACCAGTTAGTTAAGTCATCGCAAGAAGCGACCGTACTCGGGCAGCTAATTAATCTTGGTAGCTAGATCGGATAGAGCGAACGTTCGCCAGTCTTAAACCTAAGGGTCAGGAGTTATGGTGGTGTCTTAGAATTGATTGAACGAGAATTGAAATCTGTTGATCTGTTGATTGCCAATGCTCTGGTGAACTAAGGGGGATTCATATTCGAAGTCTAAGCTTGTCTTTCGTCTTTGTTAAGTCAACCAATCTTTCAATCTTTCTTTCAATTTAGTTTTAATTTGCTTGCATTTTCTAGAATAGAAGTCGTGGAACTCACACCACGCACAACGTGTTAAACCTGAGTAATCTTCCTTTACATTTGAGTAGACAATTATTAGAAGACCTGTGGAATACGATCTGCTTAGCCTCCAGCTTAGTATTTATTTGATTGCACGCATTACAACGCACATCAATTAGGCTCGGAAGTAGCGGAAGGGAAAACATTAACATCATGGCCGTTACCTCCACAACACTCACAACAAAACACCGAAGCAACCGGTGGATTATCCAAAGGAGGACTGGGAGCCTTTGATGATGAAGTCTTAGACGGAGGCTTAGGCAAGCTAAGGTTGCTTACTTGTGAGGCCATAGCATCAATCTTCGACATGTGGAGAGCAATCATGGGATCCTCCTCATCACGGTGTCCCGGTATCTTCGGCTTCTTCCCATAGCTAGAAGACTCCTTTGACACGTCCACACTTACGGTCCGGGAATCATAGTGAGTGTCGCTTCCATATTTGGACTTAGGGGGTTGTTGTCGAGTCCAACTCCTTGTCTTGTTGGCCATCACCGCGAAGATATCAAGAGCATCTTCGGGAGTGAGCATCCTCAAGTCACCACCGGCCACTTGATTGATCATCCTTGTATTCTCATAATCAATGGATCTAGCAAAGATGTCTGCCAAAGTCCACCCGGCGGTGTTGTGGTGAGGACAATATCGAAGAAGTGCTTGGAAGCGATTCCAAGTCTCATGAAAGAGCTCTCCATTATGTTGCCTAAAGTGGTTGATACTCTCCCGGATCGCATCTGTCGTATAAGGAGGGAATAATTCTTCTAGAAAAGCTTCGGCTAGACCCTCCCATATGGTGAAGGTCCTACTCGGTTGGTTCTCCAACCATGTCTTAGCCCTAACCTTGAGTGAGAAAGGGAAAAGCCGCACACAATCCGGGTGTACTTGGTCATTCTTCACCGTGTCACATATTTCCAAGAAGTCCTTGAGATGCCTAGATGGGCATTCACCATCAATGCCATTGAAAACCACCCCATTTTGAACCATTTGCATCATTTTGGCCTTGAGCTCAAAGTTCCTAGCATTGATGGGTGGTCGAACAATCCTAGAGGCGGCCCCTTCAAGAGTAGGGCAAGCATAGTCTGTTAAGGTACGTCTTGCACCCCTTTGTGAGCAGTCATCATCATTGGTATGGTGCGAGTGTTTCGAATGATTTTCTTCATCCTCATGTTGAGACATGTTGTTTTAGGTGGTGCTACGAACTAAATGAGGAGGAGAGAGGGTCGGCGGTTCAATAACTTGCTCAAGGCCTCAAAGTCGTGCTTTGATGCGAGTGAGTCGCCTCATACACTACCACAAGGTACATACAAGCACAACAAGCACACCAAAGTAACACAACAATGTGGAATAACACAATCGAGGAAACAAGTAACAAAGAAGCAAAACTAAATTGGAAGGAAGTGAATAGAATGGTCCACTACTAAATGCTTTCTTAGGATTGAGAAAGTCCCTAGCAACGGCGCTAAAAACTTGACGTGCCAATAACCAACCAAGAAGGTACGATTACTAACCCTCAAGGTCATATTCCTCGAAGGCTCTCTCAAAGACTAATACTCACACTCCTTGTAGACGGTCTAAACATTTGGAAAGAGTTTGGTTTGATCAAATATTTCAAAAACATAAACAAAACTAAATGAGAGAGCAAACGGTTCAATCAAAGACAAAGGGAGTTCACTTGGACGATAGTTTCATCATGCTCAAGAGCACTAATTGAATAAACACACCAATCAAGATCGAGCTTGCATTCGGATGACCACGCACTTCACTCCTATAGACTTGATACACTCTCGAGCATCAAATCCCTATCCTAAAACCAATCCCTATCCACTAGGAGATTCACCAAATAGCCTTTCGATACTCAAATGAATGAAAATCCACATGCACACCAAGTGTTCGATAAAATGTCCAGGAGAGAAATCATGTGAAAATGGTTGAAATAAGATGATCTAATCTCTAAGAACACACTCACTTCAATCCATAGACCTACAACCCATGCAATCTAAGCACTTTCATGCATCAAATCACATTGAAAAGACCAAATCAAGCAAACATGTCATAAAATGGCAATAAGAACAAGTCTAGGAATCATCCTCATACAACCATGATCAATCATGGCAAGTCTATACAATCATGCCTCTATCATAGCATAACTACTCTAACCATCCAAGATGAACCCTAGGAACTTAGCCACACATGGCCAAGGGAGTAAAGCGAAGAGAGAGAAGATTGGTCACCAAGAGATCCATTGATGGATCCTTGTGATGATCTTCAATTTTCAACTTGTAAGCACTTCTCCCAAGGTTGGTTGGCTTCAATCCAAGCTCCAATGACTTCAATTTGCACCAGAAATTTCTATTAGGGTTGATGGGTATGTGTTTGAATGAGAGTGGAGTGGAAGTGTCGTCGATGATGATTGATCGAATAAAAAGTCTCCCTCAAAATGGAGTCGCGGCTTCTTATAAGGGCTCTCCAACATACGCCGGAAAAGAGCCACTTTCTCGATGAGAACTATGAAGTTCCCGCCGATAACTTCTTTATAAAGTAATGAAGAATTATTGATGAGCAAATGCTTTGATTCCTTCATATGTTCTCAGCGAGAACATTGTATTTTCTCGCCGAGAACTTATTCATAAATGTTGCTGGCAGAATTTTGCATTAATCTCGAACTTGCAATGGCCCTCTCTCCTTCGTCTGAACTCTGTTTAAGCTACCGTTTGATCGTATGGACTCCTAGTCACATGTAATATCATGACATGGCCTGAAAATACACAAAAAACAACTCTAATAGACATATAATTGGTCCACAAGTGGCCCCCAAGTAACAAAAGTGTAATTTGTGTAAAATGACTCTAAAAGCATACATACCATGGCACAACAAGATCAAATACGGGAGTTTCTTAGGTCAATCATAGGCTCAGAATATTATGAATAGTATCACATCAAACTCCCATACGACTACCCCGAAGCTTGTCCTCAAGCGAGCAAATACTTACAGTAACGCACTAATCTTGTAAAACAAGCCAAAAGATCTCTAAGTTCGTTAAACCACGTTTTAATAGCCCGAGTTTTAACAAGGTAAAGGTTTCCAAAATCTTACCAAACAACCCTTAAAACATTTTTACAACAAAAACCAAACTAGTTTTTACTAAACATAATAAGGCCAAATAACTTGATAGAAAGTGTCGGTTACTGGACGGTGCACTTATTCCCGGAGTCACCTAAACATAAACGGAGGGAAAGAATGAGCCCGATCGACATTACTCAACCTGTGTCGAGGGGGTAGTGCACTCATCCTTACCTTTTGAGATTTTGCGACTTTTGCGAAAAGACTCTAGGCTATTTCAAATTCTACCTCCTCATTTTCTTCCCACATCTCACTTTTTCTTCGCTTTTCGTTTTTCTATTATGATAGCGACTTGAACAAAAGTGTTTTACTAGACTAATTTGTCTTACCAGCAGGAGCATTGGGAGACCCTCGCAGGTATGGAGCAGCCAGCCCCATTCAGAACCGCGTTATCCTAAACCTTGCCCACACCGGGAGTGGTTGAGAAGGAGAATGCCACACTGAGACTTCCCTTTGGGGACTAAGCAATGGGTGGGCAAAGCATTGCCAGCTCGTGGTGGATCTCAAAAACAAGCGGCTCCCACGCACGTCTATCACTCAGGTGGACTCAAGTCATCTTACTCACACATTGGGCACCCCGCTTTCCTACCCTATGTCACAGACTCTAGGAAACTTCGATCGACACTAAACATTACACAATACTGGCACCTATCAAAGATAAGAACACTCTGTCACGTTACCAGACCTCATACTTAATAAAAACTAGTTTAAGTCTTGTTGTAAAAAGGTTAAAAGGCATTTGGAATAAAACCAGTTCACACTTTACATTGAAAACCCCGGCTATCACGTATGTTCTCACCATACAATCAATTGGCTTTTGAAATGAATAGAGTTGAAGTGAGTTAAGTATTCAACAAGCAAAAGATGTTATAGTGGAGCATGCAAAATGATAAGACATGCTAAGGTAGATGAAAAGAGAGACACAATTAGGCATGCTACCTATCACAAGACATCCACTATCATAGCTCAAGATTCTACTTCTACCGGCAAACAATCATACCAAACATCAAATTCCCCCTACGACTAGAATGAGCATTGCCCTCAATGGTCAAGAGAGAGAGAGAGAGAGTAAGGTAGAATGAGAATACAACACAGTGAAGAAGAACACAGGAGGCAAGAGCGGTGACTGAGCCACATGAAGATCATTGCTTATGGGTGATCTCAAGTGCTTGCCAAGCATTTTCAAAAAGATAAAAGAACACAAAAACACAAAAGCGATAAAATAAAGATAGCATGGGGTGCCTCCCATGAAGCGCTTCTTTAATGTCTCTAGCTAGACGAAGCAAGAGGATAGGCTAAGTAAAACCATCCCAACTCATTACCTCTTTGAAGTTGATTTCATTACCATCAAATGGTAGACGAAACTTGATTTGAATATTACAAACTTCGAGAGGTGTGAGCTTGGGTTTCCCGGATGATGGAGTGTGAGCAATGGAGAAGGGGCCAAGCCACGTGGAGTGGTTCCTTTCATCGGGTGGTTTCTTAGACTTGCTCGTCTCACCAATCGGCATGGGTTCCTTGTTCTTCTTGGGTGATCTCTTCACGCCTTTCTTTTTAGCCTTAGGTGGTGTGTTTGGAAGCACGACAGTTGGAACCTCCTTTACTTCATCATTTTTCTCTTGCACATCATTAAGCGTAAACAACTCCGCAAGACTATGACGAACAAGTTTAGCGCCATTAGTAGCCGAAGCAAACTCATTTGGGTTCTTAGAATCATGGTGACTAGCATATGATAAATTGAACTCCATGCCATTGGAACGGTAAAAAATCATGCATTCATTATCGAATCTAAGAGTAAGTCTACCACCATAGACATCAATCAAAGAACGAGAGGTCGCTAAGAAAGGTTGTCCTAGAATCAAAAGCACATCCGTATCTCCAATTGAATCTAGAATCACAAAATCCACAAGAAATTCAAAAGCACCGACCTTAACCAACACATCTTTAACAATACCACGGGGAGATTTCATGGATTTATCCGCTAATTGAACATTCATTAGGGTTGGTTCTAGTTTCCCTAGGCCTAACTTCTTAAACATGCAATATGGCATAACATTGATACTAGCACCCAAATCGGCTAAGCCTTTACCTATTGCATGTTCACCAATGATGCAAGGAATAGTAAACCTACCTGGATCCTTAAGCTTTTCCGGTGGTCTCTTAGAGAGAATGGCGGAGCATTGTTCATTTAGCCTTGCCGAAGTTACATCTGCTAGCTTGCGTTTATTGGTGAAGACCTCTTTCATGAACTTCGCATATTGAGGCATCTTGGTGATTGCCTCCCCAAAAGGCATCGTGAATTACACTCTATCAACAAGCTCAAGAAACCGTTTGAAATCCTTCTCCATGGAATCCGGCTTCAAAAGAGAAGGCTAAGGTAGCTTAGGCTTGTACGGAGGCACAACCGGTGTGGGAGGAGAGACCGGAGTAGCACTCGTCGTAGCCTCTTGAAAACCAACCTTATTGGTAGTCTTAGGGGCTTCCTTAGTCTTGGCTCTTTTATCTGTAACTTTAACATTATCCATGTCATCATCGGAGTCAACATCTTCCACCAAAATAAAGTCATCACCTTGAGCTTCTACCACCTTAGGTGTGGCATTTTGGATTTGCTTACCACTCCTCAATGTTACCATCATAAGTTCCTCGGGACCCTTGTGATTAATCTTGATGTTAGCGGGTAGACTACCTTTAGGTCTCTCGGAGAGTGCCTTGGCAAGATGACCATTTGAGTGTCTAAGTTAGAGATGGAAGCTTGTTGATTCTTGAAGAGTTGAAGAATAGCCGCATTAGTGTCTTCTTGAGAGGTCGAAGATCCACCCTCTTTGTTTTGAGGAGGTTTGTTAAAACCGGGTGTAGTACAAAAAAGCACGTGTTTAGTGTCGATCACCGACTGACGCTAAATAATTTCACGTCTGTCAAAAAAAATGACACTAATTCTTGTGACGCTAAATTTTAGCGTCGTTTCATTCTCGACCGACGCTAAGAACAACCACGACCGACGCTAAAAAATGGGTTGGCCGAATGGGTGGCTGACCAACCCAATGTTTCATTTTTTGTTTTTGTTTTTTGTTTTTGTTTTTTATTTTCATTTTTTATTTTCATTTTTCAATTTCAGGTAGATCTAGTTTTTTACATAATCTACTCCGATCTGGGTTTTTTCGTCCTCAACTACTCCAACTAGATCTAGGCATAGATCTATAGATCTGGGTTAAACTGTAAATCTGAGGAGGAGCCTTGGATGAGGATCTAAGGAGGAGGAGGAGCCTTGAGGAGGATCTGAGGAGGAGGAGCCTTGAGGAGGATCTGAGGAGGAGGAGCTGAGGAAGAGGAGGAGGAGGAGCCTTGGAGGAGGATCTAAGGAGGAGGAGGAGAGGAGGAGCTGAGGAAGATAATCTGAGGAGGAGGAGCCTTGGAGGAGGATCTAAGGAGGAGGAGGAGTCGCGGTGGAGGAGGAGGGGCAGGGTTTGAGGAGGAGTTGTTGAGGATGAGGAGCTGAGAAGGAGGAGGAGGAGGGTTTGAGGATGAAGAGGAGGAGGAGGATGGTTTGAAGAGGAGGAGAAGGAGAATTTGAGGAGGAGGAGGGTTTGAAGAGGAGGAGGAGGAGGAGGTTAAGTTTAGGGGGTGGGGTGGCTGAGTTTCAGGAGAGAGAGGAGAGGATTGAGAGAGGTGAGAGTTTGAGATTAGGGTTAGGGTGGCGGCTGAGAGAGGAACTAAGAGTTTAAATACGTAGGTGTTTTAGCATCGGTCGATGACGATAAATCTGGTTTTGGGCAAGGGCTTCGTTTCTAACCCAAAATCGGATTTAGCGTCAGTTTTTTGTAGAATTTAGCGTCGGTCCACTACCGACCGACGCTAAATTCTGGTGAAACGTGAGTCAACGTTTTAGCGTCAGTCATTTTAGAGAGCGACGCTAAAGTCCTTCGTTGTAAGCGACGATAAGTGCCCCTTTTTTGTAGTGGTGGTCCACTACCCTTGTGGTTATACATTCCCGGAGGATTAGAACCTTGGCCACCACTTAGATTTCCACCTTGGTTACCTTGGTTTCATTGATTACCACCTTGGTTGTACCCTTTAGTATACCCCATATAGCCTTGGTATCCTTGATTAGGCTTGTTATAACCACCACCTGGTTCCAAGAGCAGTTGTAGTTACCCCCTTGATAATTCCCTTGAGGGTTGAAGATACCAAGGAATCCTTGACCTTGCACAAAGTTTACTTCCTCAATGTATTCACCTTGATTAGGCTCGAAAGTAGCGGAAGGGAAAACATTAACATCATGGCCTTCACCTCCACAACACTCACAACAAAACACCGAAGCAACCGGTGGATTATCCAAAGGAGGAGTGGGAGCCTTTGATGATGAAGTCTTAGACGGAGGCTTAGGCATGCTAAGGTTGCTTACTTGTGAGGCCATAGCATCAATCTTCGACATGAGGAGAGCAATCATGGGATCCTCCTCATCACGGTGTCCAGGTATCTTCGGGTTCTTCCCATAGCTAGAAGACTCCTTTGGCACGTCCACACTTACGGTCCAAAAATCATAGTGAGCGTCGTTTCCATATTTGGACTTAGGGGGTTGTTGTGGAGCCCAAATCCTTTTCTTGTTGGCCATCTCCGCGAAGAGATCAAGAGCATCTTCGGGAGTGAGCATCCTCAAGTCACCACCGGCCACTTGATTGATCATCCTTGTATTCTCATAATCAAGGGATCTAGCAAAGATGTCCGCCAAAGTCCCCCCCGGTGGTGTTGTGGTGAGGACAAGATCGAAGAAGTGCTTGGAAGCGATTCCAAGTCTCATGAAAGTGCTCTCCATTATGTTGCGTAATATGGTTGATACGCTCCCGGATCGCATCCGTCGTATAAGGAGGGAATTATTCTTCTAGAAAAGCTTCGGCTAAACCCTCCCATGTGATGAAGGTCCTACTCGGTTGGTTCTCCAACCATGTCTTAGCCCTACCCTTGAGTGAGAAAGGTAAAAGCCGAAGTCTCACACAATCCGGGTGTACTTGGTCATTCTTCACCGTGTCACATATTTCCAAGAAGTCCTTGAGATGCCTAGATGGGCATTCACCATCAATGCCATTGAAAACCACCCCATTTTGAACCATTTGTATCATGTTAGCCTTGAGCTCAAAGTTCCTAGCATTCATGGGTCGTCGAACAATGCTAGAGGCGGCCCCTTTAAGAGTAGGGCGAGCATAGTCTGCTAAGGTACGTCTTGCACCCTTTAAGAGTAGGGCGAGCATAGTCTTCTAAGGTACGTCTTGCATCCCTTTGTGAGCGGTCATCATCGTTGGTATGGTGCGAGTGCTTCGAACTATTGTCTTTATCCTCATGTTGAGACATGTTGATTTGTGTGGTGCTACGAACTAAATGAGGAGGAGAGAGGGTCGACGGTTCAATAACTTGCTCGAGGCCTCGAAGTCGTGCTTGGATGCGAGTGAGTCGCCTCATACACTACCACCAGGTACATACACACAAGCACAACAAGCAAACCAAAGTAACACAACAATGTGGAATAACAAAATCAAGCAAACAAGTAACAAGGAAGTAAAACTAATTTGGAAGGAAGTGAATAGAATGGTCCACTACTAAATGCTTTCTTAGGATTGAGAAAGTCCCTAGCAACGGCCCCAAAAACTTGACGTGCCAATTACCAGCCAAGAAGGTACGATTACTAACCCTCAAGGTCATATTCCTCTAGGGCTCTCTCAAAGACTAATACTCACACTCCTTGTAGACGGTCTAAACATTTGGAAATAGTTTGGTTTGATCAAATAGTTCAAAAACATAAACAAAACTAAACGAGAGAGCAAACGGTTCAATCAAAGACAAAGGGAGTTCACTTGGACGATAGTTTCATCATGCTCAAGAGGACTAATTGAACAAACACACCAATCAAGATCGAGCTTGCATTCGGATGACCACGCACTTCACTTCAGTTGATACACTCTCGTAGCATCAAATCCCTATCCTAAAACCACTCAACTTAGGCTCTCGCTCTCAAGCTAAGTGCAAAAGGATGCATTCTAGGTATTTGATGAAATGCCAAAACACAAAACCCTCTCTTAGAACTCTATGACCACAAGGCTAGGCACAACACTTTTATATCAATGCCCTAACACTAGGAGATTCACCAAATAGCCTTTCGATACTCAAATGAATGAAAATCCACATGCACACTAAGTGTTCGATAAAATGTCCAAGAGAGAAATCATGTGAAAATGGTTGAAATAAGATGATCTAATCTCTTAGAACACACTCACTTCAATCCCTAGACCTACAATCAATGCAATCCAAGCATTCTCATGCATCAAATCACATTGAAAAGACCAAATCAAGCAAACATGGCATAAAATGGCAATAAGAACAAGTCTAGGAATCATCCTCATACAACCAAGATCAATCATGGCAAGTCTATACAATCATGCCTCTATCATAGCATAACTACTTTACCCATCCAAGATGAACCCTAGGAACTTAGCCACACATGGCCAAGGGAGTAAAGAGAAGAGAAAGAAGATTGGTCACCTAGAGCACCATTGATGGATCCTTGTGATGATCTTCAATTCTCCACTTGTAAGAACTTCTCCCAAGGTTGGTTGGCTTCAATCCAAGCTCCAATGACTTCAATTTGCACCAGAAATGTCTAATAGGGTTTATGGGTGTGTGGTTGATCGATAGTGGAGTGGAAGTGTCGTTGGTGATGATTGATCGAATAAAAATTCTCCCTCAAAATGTAGTTGCGGCCGTTTATAAGGGCTCTCCAACATACGCCTGAAAAGAGCCACTTTCTCGGCGAGAACTTCTTTATAAAGTAATGAAGAATTATCGACGAGCAAACACTTTGATTCCTTCATATGTTCTCAGCGAGAACATTGTAAGTTCTCGCCGAGAACTTCTTCATAAATCTTGCTGGCAGAATTTTGCATTAATCTCGAACTTGCAATGGCCCTATCTCCTTTGTCTGAACTCCGTTTAAGCTCCCGTTTGATCCCATAGACTCCTTGTCACCTGTACTATCATGACATGGCCTGAAAAATACACAAAAAACAACTCCAGTAGACATATAATTGGTCCACAAGTGGCCCCCGGGCAACAAAAGTGTAATTTGTGTAAAGTGACTCTAAAAGCATACAAACCAGGGCACAACAAGATCAAATACGGGAGTTTCTTAGGTCAATCGTAGGCTCAGAATATGAGGAATAATATCACATCAAACTCCCCTACGACTACCCGAAGCTTGTCCTCAAGCGAGCAAATACTTACAGCAACGCACTAATCATTTAAAACAAGCCAAAATATCTCTAAGTTCGTTGAACCGCGTTTTGATAGCCCGAGTTTTAACAAGGTAAAGGTTTCCAAAATCTTACCAAACAACCCTTAAAACATTTTTACAACAAAAACCAAACTAGTTTTTACTAGACATAAGGCCAAACAACTTGATAGAAAGTGTCGGTTACTAGACAATGCACTTATTCCCGTAGTCACCTAAACATAAACGGAGGGAAAGAATGAGCCCGATCGACATCACTCAACCTGTGTCGAGGGGGTAGTACACTCATCCTTACCTTTTGAGATTTTGCGACTTTTGCGAAAAGACTCTAGGCTATTTCAAATTCTAGCCCCCTCTTTTTCTTCCCACGTCTCACTTTTTCTTCGCTTTAGGTTTTTCTATTATGATAGCGATTTTAGCAAAAGTTTTTTACTAGACTAATTTGTCTTACCAGTACGAGTATTGGGAGACCCTCACAGGTATGGAGCAGCTAGCCCCATTCGGAACCGCGTTATCCTAAACCTTGCCCATGCCGGGAGTGGTTCAGAAGGAGAATGCCACACTGAGACTTCCTCTTTGGGGACTAAGCAATGGGCGGGCAAAGCATTGCCAGCTCATGGTGGATCACAAAACCAAGCA
This sequence comes from Linum lewisii, assembly GCA_034768395.1. Taxonomy (NCBI): domain Eukaryota; kingdom Viridiplantae; phylum Streptophyta; class Magnoliopsida; order Malpighiales; family Linaceae; genus Linum; species Linum lewisii. The sequence continues at coordinate 31,243,705 of CM068297.1, forward strand.
ACTCCCACGCACGTCTATCACTCATGTGGACTCAAAGGTCATCTTACTCACACATTGGGCACCCCGCTTTCCTACCCTATCTCCTAGACTCTAGGAAACTTCTACCGACACTAAACACTACACAATACTGGCACCTATCAAAGATAAGAACACTCTGTCAAGTTACCAGACCTCATACTTAATAAAAACTAGTTTCAGTCTTGTTGTAAAAAGGTTTAAAAGGCATTTGGAATAAAACCAGTTCACACTTTACATTGAAAACCCCAGCTATCACGTATGTTCTCACCATACAATCAATTGGCTTTTGAAACGAATAGAGTTTAAGTGAGTTAAGTATTCAACAAGCAAAAGAAGTGATAGTGGAGCATGCAAAATGATAAGACATGCTAAGGTAGATGAAAAGAGAGACACAATTAGGCATGCTACCTAGCGCAAGACATCCACTATCATAGCTCAAGATTCTACTTCTACCGGCAAACAAACATACCAAACATCAAATTCCCCCTACGACTAGAATGAGCATTGCCCTCTGATGACACTCGATTTGACGTGATTATCAGCCTCATTTAAGTGACATTTCTTTGCTTAAGACATGGTTTTTAGGGTAGAATAACAAATATTCAATCAATTGCCCTATCTCGTGCCATTTGTGTTACCTTGGCCCTTTTCGGGTCTATTTGATGGTTTTCTAGTGTTTTTGCGTAAGCACAGGTTTTTGCCATCAAATAAAGTAGCCATGGACGTGTCTAAGGCATAGGAACATCGAGGAACTGAACCGGAATCGATCAAAGGAGCCAATGAAAGTCAAACCGAAAATCTGCCATTCACACTTACAGTTTCGGCGAAACCAGGCCTCCAGTTTCGGCGAAACCAGCAGTTCAAATCAACTGATGCCAAGAGAAGGATGGTTTCGGCGAAAAGAGCCCAGGGTTTTCAGCGAAAATGCAAGGGAAAATCAATGGCGCCAACAGAAGGATGGTTTCGGCGAAACCATTCAACTGCTCGGACCGAAAATAATGAACAGCCGGCGGAGCCCTGAACTCAAGCCAGTTTCGCCGAAACTGTCCCTATGGTTTCGGCGAAAATCCCTTCCAAATCAGGCGCTGTATTGGAAACCCTAAAACGTACCTATTTAAAGAAGCAGCCGGCATCAACAACACACAACAATTCATTATTCTTATTTTCTCAAATCAGACTTTTGAGAGTCAGCCGACCCTAGGGTCGATAGATAGAGTTTAGAGAGTTCGAAGATCCGTGGAGAGATCGTGACACCATCCTTCCACCTCGGAGAACTCGGAGCTTAAAGTTGAAGATCCAGGAGATTGAAGCTTCGGGGGAGTCGTCAGAATTAGGTTTTTCAGTTCTTATCTGTTCTTCCTCTGTATGATGATCTTCATTGTTGCCTTTGATTCTCTTGTTTCTGATATGAGTAACTGAACTTGTAGAGCTTAGATTAGATGAACCCTAAGTGACCCAGGGCTTTAAAGTGGTCATGGATCGGCGGTAATTAGATTCGAAGTTCAATCAGTTTCTCTTTTTCATGTTTGATTCGTTCTTCATTGTTCATGTTTCTTGTCTGGATTGATCCCCTAGATTAGATTCTTGTTAAGCTAAGGATAGAAGCGAACGCTCGCCTTACTTTAGTACATCGAATTGAACAATTAACCTTATAATTGGAGCGTGCCTTTCGTAGGAACCGGTTAGGGTTAATCCACTGCAAGAGTAACTCATAAATCATTAGTAATTACACCAGTTAATTAAGTCGTTGCGAGAGGCGACCGTACCCGGGCGGCTAGTTAATCTTGGTAGTTAGAACGGATAGAGCCAACGTTCGCCGGTCTTAAACCTAAGGGTAAGGAGTTATGGTGGTGTATATAAACCGATTGAATTAGAATTTTAAACCGCTGATCTTGTGATTGCCGTTGCTCTGGTGATCTAAGGGGGATTCGAAATCTAAGTTCGTCTATCTTCCCGTTAGTCAATCTTTTAATCTTTCTGTCTTTTATTTTCCTTTGCTTAATAGATTAGAAGTCGTGGAACTCACACCACGCACAACGTGTTTTAACCTGAGTAATTTGCCAGCTTCTTCAAAGTAGTCGATTAGAAGAAACCTTGAGTCGAATACGATCTGCTATACGCTTTTTCTTAGCATTAGTAGTTATTTGGTTGAACGCATCACAGCGACACGTTCACCAAATTGGCGCCGTTGCCGTGGACTCTTCTAATTGTTTGAGAGAAGAGTTGGCAAATTATTCTTCTACCTTTCCGCCTTACCATTTAATTTTCCTCCATATTTTCATGATTTACCTGGGTAGTGTTTTTGAGTTTTAATTATGCAGGATTACAGGTGGGATGACCAGTACCAAGAGTGGTATGTCGATGAAGCACCGTATATTGAGGATAACCAAGAGATGTATATGCTAGCTCATCAGCATCGACAACAGACGACGAGAATAGAATCCTTCTTGGAGAATATCTCTACAGAGCTACAAGCTCACAAAGAGATAGACTCACAAGTTCATCAAAATTGACAACAGACGGCAAGAGTAGAATCCGCCTTGGATGATCTCATTTCGAAGCTGCAAGCTCGTAACATAGTGGATATCGAGCTCGAGCAACCAAATCCACTAATGGAAGAAGATGCTCAAGAGCTGTATGAAGATGAACATGACAATCTCACCGATGACTATTGCGAGCAAGAAGCATCTGATGAAGAATCCTTGGCGGTGGTGGTTGATGAAGACATAGAGCCAATCCATCTTGAAGTTGAAGCTGAAGAGGAGCACGAAGAAATTGAGGAGATATCCTCAATCGAGCTTCCGCCGAACCAACCTATAGACCAAGCCAGAGACGAGCACGTGGGGATCGAAGACGTCAAGGATTTGGAAGTATACACACTCGATCCCGAGAGACATCTGGATGATCATCAGGTAGAGAAGATGGAGCTCATTGATCATGCCGCGCCGTACTACCTCTTTCCTCTTCCAGAAGGAGAAATCAAGAAGAACTGGTCATCCAACCAGAACCACGATCTACTGGAACACTACCGGTTACATCACCCTGCTGGAGTGCTACATGGCACTCAACCGCTATCCTTGAAGAAGACGATTGACTTCAAGGAACTTCTGAGTTGGGGTCCCTAACAGGTACCGTCCGGCTCAAGGACGTTAAAAGAGAGCGCTTCGTGGGAGGCAACCCACGGCTGGAGTCCGTTTTTGAATTATTGAGTCAGTCTTTTTCGTCGTTCGAGTCGGTTTCGGGAAGCAAAAAGTGTCAGTTTGTTTGATTTATTATTTTTCGTGTAGAGTCTGCATGTCATAGAGTCAGTCACAAGTTGATTGAGGTCGTTCCGATTTTTCTGGATTTAACTGTGATTTTCAGAAGTTGGCCTGATTTACAAAAATATTTTCACCCGAACAGTTCAAAATTTTCGGCGAAGCCACTACCATTTTCGGCGAAACTGATTCTTGATTTTCGAACTCATTCTTCCTGTTTCCTATTTTCGGTTCGAAAAATTTTCTGATTTCGGCGAAACCATCCTAACTAAATTTTCGGCGAAATCACACTACCATTTTCGGCGAAATCACCTTTTGGATTTTCAACTGAGTCTCCCTGTTTCATATTTTCGGTCCGAAATTGATACTGTTTTCGCCGAAATTGATTTTGAAAACCAAGCAGTGATTTGAACTAAAGTTTTCGGCGAAACCATATGGTTATTTTCGGCGAAAACGCCTTCGAAAATACGGCAGTGCATTTGAACTAAAATTTTCGGCGAAACCACCCTCTTATTTTCGCCGAAAATAATTTTGAAAATCACCCAACTATTCCTTTAAAATCCGGATTCACCCTCTCTCTTCCTTCTTTCAGTTTCTCATTCAATCGTCAAAATATTTTTAAAATTTCCCTTAACCTTCTTTGTTCGACTTTTATTCTGTGTGGATCCGGGACACTTGTCCCGGTATCCTTTTGATCTTTTTGTTGTTTTTGTTTTGTAGGATCTTGAGTAGCTACTCTGCTATGCTCCGGACGCTCCGTGTTCATCCCCTACACCAACCATCACCATCCAGGTTCTTCATATCTCTCTACTCTAGATTAATTCTGTGAGGACACAGAACCGTTTAAGTGTGGGGTATTAGGAGTCTAGGATTTTACATGATCTTGCTTGCTATCTATGATTCTGTGGTTCAAATTTGAAATTTCTCTTGCATAGAATTGCTCAATTCTTGACTTGTGATGTTAAATTGACTTTAATTTTGAACAATGACGTCTAGACTGTTCCACTTAGAACCTGTAACTAACGTGTTGGAACTGATATTAAATGAGTCTAGGTCAGAACAGATCATAAATCACTTCGGTAGTTGAAACTTGAATTAATTGAATTGATTGACTTGTTAATAACAAAGCTCGATAACACCGTTCTAAGATGATAGATGCTAGCTTCTCCCATGTTTTTCACTCCATATTTGTTCACCTGTGATTGTGGCTTGAGATTAGACGGAAATCCAATTCGAAATCTTGTGTAAAAAGTTATAACTAGCTAGGATTATGTGACTAAATGGTGAAATCAAGTAATTAAGTTGTGCAAATCAATGTACAGTTCTTTAACGTGCTGAAAATAAAGCTAGGCAAGCCCGACACCTAAGTGAAGTGTTCGGGCTGAGCACTAGCAAAGGCACAAATACTGTGAGCTAGGCAGGTCCAACACCTAAGTGAAGTGTTTGGTATCGAGCACTAGTATGCAGTAAATAAATTAAATGAAGAAGTTGAAACTTGAAATAAATTGTTGTTTAAATCGGTCCTAGCTAGAACATGTAACGCACAGATCTAGAAACAGATGAAGTCGAGTCGATAGCCACGTCACTTTTCCTACCTCCGCGTCCACATCATGGCTAGAGCTTAAAGTCTTTTCTCATTAGAATTGGTGTTATCGTAGTCGGTTAATTATGATTAATTGTTTTCCCAAGAAACGTGCTTTGTTAAAACTACTACTTGAAGTGTGCAGAGATTAGTGAGATCGAAAATTTATTTGGTTGATGTTCTTGCATGTGTAGGTCACTCTTTCTACGTGGAACAGTCTAAACCAAATTGTTAGAATTGAATCTCGGTTTAATCTCGTGTCATTTGTGAATTTGAGTGTGTTCTAGTTCAGTTTGCTTGAGGACAAGCAAAAGCTTAAGTGTGGGGTATTTGATGACACTCGATTTGACGTGATTATCAGCCTCATTTAAGCGACATTTCTTTGCTTAAGACATGGTTTTTAGGGTAGAATAACGAATATTCAATCAATTGCCCTATCTCGTGCCATCTGTGTTACCTTGGCCCTTTTCGGGTCTATTTGATGGTTTTCTAGTGTTTTTGCGTAAGCACAGGTTTTTGCCGTCAAATAAAGTAGCCATGGACGTGTCTAAGGCATAGGAACATCGAGGAACTGAACCGGAATCGATCAAAGGAGCCAATCAAAGTCAAACCGAAAATCTGCCATTCACACTTACAATTTCGGCGAAACCAGGCCTCCAGTTTTGGCGAAACCAGCAGTTCAAATCAACTGATGCCAAGAGAAGGATGGTTTCGGCGAAAAGAGCCCAGGGTTTTCGGAGAAAATGCAAGGGAAAATCAATGGCGCCAACAGAAGGATGGTTTCGGCGAAACCATTCAACTGCTCGGACCAAAAATAATGAACAGCCGGTGGAGCCCTGAACTCAAGCCAGTTTCGCCGAAACTGTCCCTATGGTTTCGGCGAAAATCCCTTCCAAATCCGGCACTGTATTGGAAACCCTAAAACGTACCTACTTAAAGAAGCAGCCGGCATCAACAACACACAACAATTCACTATTCTTATTTTCTCAAATCAGACTTTTGAGAGTCAGCCGACCCTAGGGTCGATAGATAGAGTTTAGAGAGTTCGAAGATCCGTGGAGAGATCGTGACGCCATCCTTCCACCTCGGAGAACTCGGAGCTTAAAGTTGAAGATCCAGGAGATTGAAGCTTCGGGGGAGTCGTCAGAATTAGGTTTTTCAGTTCTTATCTGTTCTTCCTCTGTATGATGATCTTCATTGTTGCCTTTGATTCTCTTGTTTCTGATATGAGTAACTGAACTTGTAGAGCTTAGATTAGATGAACCCTAAGTGACTCAGGGCTTTAAAGCGGTCACGGATCGGCGGTAATTAGATTCGAAGTTCAATCAGTTTCTCTTTTTCATGTTTGATTCGTTCTTCATTGTTCATGTTTCTTGTCTGGATTGATCCCCTAGATTAGATTCTTGTTAAGCTAAGGATAGAAGCGAATGCTCGCCTTACTTTAGAACATCGAATTGAACAATTAACCTTATAATTGGAGCGTGCCTTTCGTAGGAACCGGTTAGGGTTAATCCACTGCAAGAGTAACTCATAAATCATTAGTAATTACACCAGTTAATTAAGTCATTGCGAGAGGCGACCGTACCAGGGCGGCTAGTTAATCTTGGTAGTTAGAACGGATAGAGCGAACGTTCGCCGGTCTTAAACCTAAGGGTAAGGAGTTATGGTGGTGTATAGAAACCGATTGAATTAGAATTGAAAACTGCTGATCTTGTGATTGCCGTTGCTCTGGTGATCTAAGGGGGATTCGAAATCTAAGTTCGTCTATCTTCCCATTAGTCAATCTTTTAATCTTTCTGTCTTTTATTTTCCTTTGCTTAATAGATTAGAAGTCGTGGAACTCACACCACGCACAACGTGTTTTAACCTGAGTAATTTGCCAGCTTCTTCAAAGTAGTCGATTAGAAGAAACCTTGAGTCGAATACGATCTGCTATACGCTTTTTCTTAGCATTAGTAGTTATTTGGTTGAACGCATCACAACGACACGTTCACCACCCTCAATGGCCAAGAGAGAGAGAGAGAGAGAGAGAGAGACTAAGGTAGAATGAGAATACAGCACGATGAAGAAGAAATAGGAGGCAAGAGCGGTGAGTGAGCCACATGAAGATCATTGTTGATGGGTGATCTCAACTGCTTGCCAAGCATTATTCAAAAAGATAAAAGAACACAAAAACACAAAAGCGATAAAATAAAGATAGCATGGGGTGCATCCCATGAAGCGCTTCTTTAATGTCTCTAGCTAGACGAAGCAAGAGGATAGGCTAAGTAAAACCATTCCAACTCATTACCTCTTTGAAGTTGATTTCATTACCATCAAATGGTAGACGGAACTTGATTTGAATCTTACAAACTTCGGGAGGTGTGAGCTCGGGTTTCCTGGATGATGGAGTGTGAGCAATGGAGAAGGGGCTAAGCCACAAGGAGTGGTTCCTTTCATCGGGTTGTCTCACCAATCGGCGTGGCTTCCTTGTTCTTCTCGGGTGATTTCTTCACGCCTTTCTTTTTAGCCTTAGGTGGTGTCTTTGGAAGCATGATAGTTGGAACCTCCTTTACTTCATCAGTTTTCTCCTGCACATCATTAAGCGTAAACAACTCCGCAAGACTATGACGAACAAGGTTATCACCATTAGTAGCCGAAGCAAACTCATTTGGGTTCTTAGAATCATGGTGACTAGCATATGATAAACTGAACTCCATGCCATTGGAACGGTAAAAAATCATGCATTCATTATCGAATCTAAGAGTAAGTCTACCACCATAGACATCAATCAAAGCACGAGAGGTCGCTAAGAAAGGTTGTCCTAGAATCAAAGGCACATCCGTATCTCCAATTCAATATAGAATCACAAAATCCACAAGAAATTCAAAAGCACCGACCTTAACCAACACATCTTCAACAATACCATGAGGAGATTTCATGGATTTATCCACTAATTGAACATTCATTAGGGTTGGTTCTAGTTTCCCTACGCCTAACTGCTTAAACATACAATATGGCACAACATTGATACTAGCACCCAAATCGGCTAAGCCTTTACCTATTGCATGTTCACCAATAATGCAAGGAATAGTAAAGCTACCTGGATCCTTAAGCTTTTCCGGTGGTTGCTTAGAGAGAATGGTAGAGCCTTGTTCGTTTAGCCTTGCTGAAGTTAAATCTGCTAGCTTGCGTTTATTGGTGAAGACCTCTTTCATGAACTTCGCATATTGAGGAACCTTGGTGATTGCCTCCTCAAAAGGCATCGTGAATTACACTCTATAAAGAAGCTCAACAAGCTGTTTGAAATCCTTCTCCATGGAATCCGGCTTCAAACGAGAAGGCTAAGGTGGCTTAGGCTTGTACGGAGGTACAACCTGATGTGACCCGCTGCAACCGTTGGCAAACGACCCTTAAACACCATAAGCTAATCGTCACAGCAACAAGAGGAAACCGTCGGAACCGGGGATGGAAGTCGGACTTTGACCCACTAGCTATAAACGAGCTAGGAACCAGAAGTATCAAGTCGAGGGCGCCACTTCAAGAGGAGAATACTCTTGATGATAAGCCGATCCTTCAGTATCGCCACATGCAGATACAATAAGGGGTTTCAAGAACAAAGTTCTATAAAAAAGGAGGTTTATTTCTAAGGGTTCATAATTACAAGAGAGGCGAAGGCCTCTATTTATAGGGAGGAGTTAGGGAACAAGCTCTCCTAATCCTCCTAAATAGCTACTTCCTAAACTAATAAATAAATAATAAAAAGGGTCCTATTTAGAGGCTTGAGATCAGGCTTCAACCCTTTCCAAGGGTTGGAAGCCTTCCAACCTTTTCTCAGCCATTAGATCACACTTTGACCCTTTGACCAATCCAATGGTCTAAATTGTTAGGGGTATTTAGGACTTTACACATAATATTTAATTTTTATATTTAGATTAAATATATTAATATTTAGGGACCAGCCGGTGAATCTCTGGCGACCGGCCAACGCCGCCGGTGACTTTTCTGGCGACCGGCCGCCGTCGTCGGCGAGACTCCGGTGATTTTTTTTTTGCTTTCAAAATTTTTTTTCAAAAAAACTTGTTAACACCTTTTTCTACTAACTAGTTAACAGTGTTTTTTTAACTAATAACTAGTTAACATGATTTTTACACACATAATTTAATTATTATATTTAAAATAAATAATTAAATGTTTCTGTGGACCGACGGTGTCTCTCCGGTGGCCAGCCACCGTCGCCGGCGGGTTTTTTTTTTTCAAAAAAAACTAGTTAACACCTTTTTTCTGTTAACTAGTTAACAGTATTTTTTAACTGATAACTAGTTAACAATATTTTTTTATTGATAACTAGATAATGCCTTTTTTTTAAATTAGTTAACTAGATAACACTTTTTTTTTTAATTAGTTAACTACTTAACACCTTTATTTGGGGTTGGTTACTTAAATGATCACTAAACTTTGACCAAATAACCCGGTGGTCACTGTTCTTTAAAAAATTTCTTAGCACTCACACAACTTTGGTCGATTATCCTAACAGTCACTACCGTCTACGGACATCCAATTTTCCATCCATTTGCATACGTGGCGATGCCATCAAGGTAGCCACATCATCTAAATTGCCACATCAACTAAACCAAACTCAAACCGAAACCCAAACCCAAACTCATACAGCCACCCTATAGTTACCAAATCAAATCAACTCTTTCCTCTTCCCTCCTCTTTCCTTTTCCTCCTCCTTCCTTTTCCTCCTCCTTCTCTTTCCTCCTCCTTCCTTTTCCTCTTCCTCTCCACCACCACAACCTCCAACCACCCTCACTCCTTACCGTCGCTGCCCACCTCCGCCGCCTCTCGCCGCCGACCACCTCCGCCGCCGACCACCGCCGCCGACCACCATCATCGCCTCCCGCCGCCGTCGACCACCGCCATCGCCGACCACCTCCTCCGCCTCCTACCGCTGCCGACAACCTCCTGCCGCCCCCGACAACCTCCGCCGCCTCTCACCGCCGTCAGTAGAAGGTTCTGTATCAATTCTTGATCCTTGGTGGTCTACAGGTTCAAACGAGAACAAAACAAACATAAATGAAATGCCAAATGTACCATGCTCTCGCTATGTGAACAAAGGTAATGGAGTGCCTTAACTTGCTCAATGAAATGCCAAAAACTTGAATTCTAGCACAAGGTAAATGATGCAAGACACTCTCATGTCAATCATAAAACACTAGTCTAGCAATCAAAAGGGTCTCTCAACCTTCAAATGAAAGAAAACTCAATGCACACCAAGTGTCTGATAAAATGACAACAAGGAAAACAAGCTCAAAATGGTTGCAATTGTATAATCCAATCTCTCCAATCATCCAATTACAATCCTACAACCTTAGATCAACATCAATCAATCATTCTCATGTATTGAAAGACATAAACAATACCAAAAGAACAAATCAAGCTCTAATGGCTACAAAGCACAAGGTCTAGGATCATCATCTTACACAAATGGCTAAGAGAAACTCAATCCATACAATCAATCACCTATCCTAGCTGTCACGAGCCGAGGGTTGCAGCGGGTTTGGTTACCTCCTTGGTTCCATTGATTACCACCTTGGTTGTACCCTTTAGTATACCCCATGTAGCATTGGTATCCTTGATTAGGCTTGTTATAACCACCACCTGGTTCCAAGAGCGGTTGTAGTTACCCCCTTGATAATTCCCTTGAGGGTTGAAGATACCAAGGAATCCTTGACCTTGCACAATGTTTAATTCCTCAATGTATTCACCTTGATTAGGCTCGGAAGTAGCGGAAGGGCAAACATTAACATCATGGCATTTACCTCCACAACACTCACAACAAAACACCAAAGCAACCGGTGGATTATCCAAAGGAGGAGTGTGAGCCTTTGATGATGAAGTCTTAGACGGAGGCTTAGGCATGCTAAGGTTGCTTACTTGTGAGGCCATAACATCAATCTTCGACATGAGGAGAGTAATCATGGGATCCTCTTCATCACGGTGTCCCGGTATCTTCGGCTTCTTCCCACTTTCTATAGCTAGAAGACTCTTTTGGCGCGTCCACACTTACGGTCTATGATGTGATCATATTTAGTGCATTATAAGTCCTCGATTAGCCTAGGGATCCCCCATGTTTGATCTCATTTTGCTATGATTTATAGGCCTTTATGGATGTTTTATGCAAAGTGCCCCTTTGTTGCCCGATTACCACTTTGAGGCCAATTCTATCTTTATTGGAGTTGTTTTCTTTGCATTTTCAGGTCTTGGCATTGAAGTACTAGTGACAAGGAGCACATAGGATCGAACGCGAGGTCAATCGGAGCTAGGATGGAGGAGATATGGACGTTGCAAAATCGAGAAAAATGCACCCTTCAACTGAAGAAGTTTTCGGCGAGAACCTTAAGCATTTTCAAACAGGAGGATTACAGGAGACGGCCATTCGATTTATGAAGAAATTTTCGGCGAAAACTCTTCAAAGTTTTCGCCGAAAATCTGTGAAGAAAAGCCAAGCCGCTCGGTGTTTTTCAAAGATATTTTCGGCGAAAATGTTGTGGAATTTTCGCCGAAAATACCAAGCAATTCCAGCGTGCTATTTAAAGCGGCGGAGGACGAAAATTAAAGGGAGATTAATTCATTCTAATTTCACAACTCGTCCGCCTCACTCTCTCTCAACTCTTCATCATCGCCAATCACCATTCTCTCTCAACCAACACCATCCTTCCTCCCTTGTTGATCAACTTGAAGATCAAGGATCTAAGTAAAGTCTTCCATAGCTTGGATTGGAGCTTGAAGAGCCAAGTAGGAAGATCCTCCATGGAAGCAAGGATGGTCTCCTCTACTCAATTTCAGGTTTCTTCCATGGTTGTGCTAGGCTAAGCTTAGGTTTAGTTTAGTGGGGGATGGATCAAGCTAGGATAGGTGATTGAGTGTAAGGATTGAGTTTCTCTTAGCTATTTGTGTAAGATGATGATCCTAGACCTTGTCTTTGTAGCCATTTGAGCTTGATTGTTCTTTTGGTATTGTTTATGTCTTTCAATACATGAGAATGATTGATTGATGTTGATCTAAGGTTGTAGGATTGTAATTGGATGATTTGAGAGATTGGATTATACAATTGCAACCATTTTAAGCTTGTTTCCTTGTTGTCATTTTATCAAACACTTGGTGTGCATTGAGTTTTCTTTCATTTGAAGGTTGAGAGACCCTTTTGATTGCTAGACTAGTGTTATATGATTGACATGAGAGTGTCTTGCATCATTTACCTTGTGCTAGATGAATGTTAGCATAGAATTCAAGTTTTTGGCATTTCATTGAGCAAGTTAAATCACTCCATTACCCTTGTTCACATAGCGAGAGCATGGTGCATTTGGTCTAGGAGTAGAGAGTCAATTGTGCGAGAGTTCGTTGATTCTACTTGAGTGAATTGCATGGTCATTAGTTTACACATCGTTGCTTGAGATTCAATCCAGCTTTCATGAACCTTGAGCTTGAAGAAACCCCTTGCTAAGCTAAACTCCCTTCTCTCTTGTTTGATCCTTAATTTCACTTGTTAGTCTTTCCTCGTTTGTTTATGCTTTTGATTTGTTCTCTTCCAAAACCAAAACTTAATTTCAAATGTTTAGACCGTTCATGAATTTTGTGAGTATTAGCCTATGAGAGGACCTCGTGGAATACGACCTTGGTAAAATTCTTATCTGTCCAGGAATCATAGTGAGTGTCGCTTCCATATTTGGACTAAGGGGGTTGTTGTCGAGCCCAACTCCCTGTCTTGATGGCCATCTCCGCGAAGAGATCAAGAGCATCTTCGGGAGTGAGCATCCTCAAGTCACCACCGGCCACTTGATTGATCATCCTTGTATTCTCATAATCAAGGGATCTAGCAAAGATGTCCGCCAAAATCCACCTGTCGGTGTTGTGGTGAGGACAAGATCGAAGAAGTGCTTGGAAGCGATTCCAAGTCTCATGAAAGAGCTCTCCATTATGTTGCCTAAAGTGGTTGATACCCTCCCGAATCGCATCCGTCGTATAAGGAGGGAATAATTCTTCTAGAAAAGCTTCGGCTAGACCCTCCCATGTGGTGAAGGTCCTACTCGGTTGGTTCTCCAACCATGTCTTAGCCCTACCCTTGAGTGAGAAAGGGAAAAGCCGAAGTCCACACAATCCGGGTGTACTTGGTCATTCTTCACCGTGTCACATATTTCCAAGAAGTCCTTGAGATGCCTAGATGGACATTCACCATCAATGCCAAGAAAACCACCGCATTTTGAACCATTTGTATCATGTTGGCCTTGAGCTCAAAGTTCCTAGCATTGATGGGTTGTCGAATAATGCTAGAGGCGGCCCCTTCAAGAGTAGGGCGAGCATAGTTTGCTAAGGTACGTCTTGCACCCCTTTGTGAGCGGTCATCATCGTTGGTATGGTGCGAGTGCTTCGAATGATTGTCTTCATTCTCATGTTGAGACATGTTGTTTTGTGTGGTGCTACGAACTAAATGAGGATGAAAGAGGGTCGGCGGTTCAATAACTTGCTCAAGGCCTCGAAGTCGTGCTTTGATGCGAGTGAGTCGCCTCATACTCTACCACAAGGTGCCTACACACAAGCACAACAAGCATACCAAAGTAAGACAACAATGTGGAATAACAAAATCAAGCAAACAAGTAACAAGGAAGCAAAACTAAATTAAAAGGAAGTGAATAGAATGGTCCACTACTAAATGCTTTCTTAGGATTGAGAAAGTCCCCAACTACGCCAAAGCCAATAACCAACCAAGAAGGTACGCTTACTAACCTTCAAGGTCATATTCCTCGAGGGCTCTCTCAAAGACTAATACTCACACTCCTTGTAGACGGTCTAAACATTTGGAAAGAGTTTGGTTTGATCAAATAGTTCAAAAACATAAACAAAACTAAACGAGAGAGCAAAATGGTTCAATCAAAGACAAAGGGAGTTCATTTGGATGATAGTTTCATCATGCTTAAGAGGACTAATTGAACAAACACAACAATCAAGATCGAGCTTGCATTCGGATGACCACACACTACACTTCTATAGAGTTGATACACTCTTGTAGCATCAAATCCTTATCCTAAAACCCGATTCTGGTTTGGTATTTGATGAAATGCCAAAACACAAAACCCTCTCTTAGAACTCTATGACCACAAGGCTAGGCACAACACTTTCATATCAATGCCCTAACACTAGGAGATTCACCAAATAGCCTTTCGATACTCAAATGAATGAAAGTCCACATGCACACCAAGTGTTCGATAAAATGTCCAGGAGAGAAATCATGTGAAAATGGTTGAAATAAGATGATCTAATCTCTTATAACACGCTCACTTCAATCCCTAGACCTACAATCCATGCAATCCAAGCACTCGCATGCATCAAATCACATTGAAAATACCAAATCAAGCAAACATGGCATAAAATGGCAATAAGAACAAATCTAGTAATCATCCGCATACAACCAAGATCAATCATGGCAAGTCTATACAATCATGCCTCTATCATAGCATAACTACTCTACCCATCCAAGATGAACCCTAGGAACTTAGCCGCACATGGCCAAAGGAGTAAAGAGAAGAGAAAGGAGATTGGTCACCAAGAGCACCATTGATGGATCCTTGTGATGATCTTCAATTCTCTACTTGTAACCACTTCTCCCAAGGTTGGTTGGCTTCAATCCAATCTCCAATTACTTCAATTTGCACCAGAAATATTTATTAGGGTTGATGGGTTTGTGGTTGATCGAGAGTGGAGTGGAAGTGTCGTCGGTGATGATTGATCGAATAAAAAGTCTTCCTCAAAATGGAGTCGTGGCCGCTTATAAGGGCTCTCCAACATACGTTGGAAAAGAGCCACTTTCTTGGCGAGAACTATGAAGTTCTCGCCGAGAACTTCTTTATAAAGTAATGCAGAATTCTAGACGAGCAAATGCTTTGATTCCTTCATATGTTCTCGGCGAGAACATTTAAGTTATCGCTGAGAACTTCTTCATAAATGTTGCTGGCAGAATTTTGCATTAATCTCGAACTTGCAATGGCCCTATCTTCTTCATCTGAACTCCGTTTAAGCTCCCGTTTGATCCTATGGAGTCCTTGTCACCTGTACTATCATGCCATGGCCTGAAAATACACAAAAACAACTCCAATAGACATAGATTTAGTCCACAAGTGTCTCCCGGGCAACAAAAGTGTAATTTATGTAAAATGACTCTAAAAACATACAAACCATGGCACAACAAGATCAAATACAAGAGTTTCTTAGGTTAATCGCAGGCTCGGAATATGAGGTATAATATCGAATAAAAACAACAAAATAGGCCAAATGAAACACATTTCATCAAAAGGTTGTTGAAGAGAAGAAGTTGAATACTGAATGCTATTCTGACATACAGCACCGAGTTAAAGAGGCAGAAAAAAGGTTGTTGAAGATAAGGCTGTTCTCTTTAGTGTTCCTTCTGATCTTAACCTTAAGATAGTACAGGATTTGCAGGGGGTCTTATTGCAGGTGAAGCATTGTGAAGAGAGTATATTGAGGCAAAAGTCCTGTGTTGACTGGATTAAACTTGGTGATAGCAACACAAGGTATTTCTCTAATTATGTGAAATCGAGATATGTTGTAAGCACGATCAGGCAGGTGAAGAATGAAAATGGGGTGATGGTTGAGACTGTAGATGATATTGTTGATGTTGCAGTTAATTTACATTCTAAGCTCCTAAGCAGTAGTAAGGTTATGCAGGATTTGGATTTAAATACTCCGATTGAGAGAAAATTGACTGATGCACAGCAAGATAAGTTAGTTAGACCTGTTTCTTGTAGTGAAGTTAAGTCAGCTGTTTTTGGTATGGCTGGAGAAAACGCTCCAAGGCATGATGGCTTTAATTCCTTATTTTACAAGAACAGTTGGAATGTTGTGGGGGGAGAAGTAGTTGAAGCAGTTCAGTACTTCTTTGAAAAAGGGATTATGCCTTCCCCGGTGAATTCAGTCATTCTTGCGTTGATTCCTAAGAAAACTCAAGCTGCTGAGATGAAAGACTTTAGGCCAATATCGTGCTACAATGTGCTTTACAAAATTGTGTCTAAAGTCTTAGCTAATAGATTATCGGTTGTTTTGTCTGATCTCATTAGTAGTGCTCAAACATCATTTGTTAAAAGCAGAAAAATTGGAGACGTATTCTGTTAGCACATGAATTATTGAAGAATTATAAGAGAACAGGGGTGTCCCCTAGATGTGCAATGAAGGTGGATCTAATGAAGGCCTTTGATTCAGTGGAGTGGAAATTTATCCTGAACACTCTTAAAGCTATGAATTTCCCGGATCAGTATGTGAGCTGGATTAAAGCCTGTTTCCAGTCTACAATGCTTTCTGTTAATGTGAATGGTACCTTGAAAGGTTATTTCCCTGCCAAGAGAGGGTTGAGGCAAGGAGATCCGATTTCACCCTACTTGTTTGTGGTTTCTATGGAGGTGTTGAGCTGTTTGTTTAATCAGGCTATTAAGTTAAAGAAGTTCAAGTTTTATCCTCAATGTAAGGCTGTTGGAGTTTCTCATTTAGGTTTTGCTGATGATTTGCTCATTTTTTCTAAGGCAACTGTGGAAGTAGTGAAAGGGGTTACTGATATACTAAGAGATTTCCATAACTATTCAGGTCTTCAGTTTAATCCGGACAAAAGTACAATTTATACTGCTGGTGTCTAAGGAGTTGAGGAGGAAGATGTGATTCGAATTTCTGGATTTGGTAAAGAGAAACTTCCATTCAGGTATCTTGGTATGCCTTTAACTGCAGGAAAGCTTCGACGGTGTGATTGTAAGGCGCTGGTTGATAAAATTACTCATCGAGTAACTGATTGGAAGGCTAGGAAGTTATCATATGCAGGTAAACTGCAACTGATTGAAACTGTTATTGGCGGGACTCTCCAGTACTGGATGTCCAATTTTGTTTTACCTTCCTCTCTAACTAAAGATGTGGAGAAAGTGTGTAGCAGCTTCTTGTGGGGTTTTGAAATAGGTCAAGGAAAGGCCAAGGTTGCATGGACTATTGTTGCTATGCCAAAAACTGAAGGAGGTTTGGGGGTGAAGGACTTTAGATCCTTGAACTCATCAAACATAGTTCGACATATCTGGTAAGTCCTGGCTAAAGCAGGTTCATTGTGGATAGCCTGGTTGGAGGCTTACAAGATGAAAGGGAGAAGTTTCTGGGATGTCATGTCTCCTTATGGATCTTGGCACTGGAAACACCTCTTGAAGCTTCGTGACTCAGTTAAAAGGTTCATTAGTACTGATGCTGATGGAGATTTACTTTGGAATGGTAAGTACATGCCTAAGTTTAAGCTTGCTGAAGTTTGGGAAGTTATTCGAGTAAAAAGCAATGTTGTTGATTGGTATTGGCTAATCTGGTCGGGGTATGTGATACCAAGGCGTTTGATTACTTCTTGGTTGATTTTCAATGACAGATTAGCTATGAGAGATAAGATAAAGAGGTGGAATTCGAGTATTGATCCAAGATGTGTGTTATGTGACAGTGCAGATGAGACTAGAGAGCATGTGTTTGCTAGCTGTGCTTATACGGATGTTTTGATTCGGGAGTTTTTGCCAGAGCTTGCTGGATGTAGTTGGAATAGCATGATTTCCTAAGCAAAGCAGTGGTGTATTGGAAGTGTGCAGATTAAGCTTAGAAGACTACTTTGACGGGTAATTGTAAGTATGGTTTGGATAGAACGGTGTCATAGAGTTTTTACCGGGGCAATGGTAGATGCAATAGAGCTTGGTAGGCTTGTTAGGGAGGAAGTTTTGATTTTTGCTCATGGGCATAGAGATGAGAGTAGTATAGTAGCTTACATGTAAGTGCTAGTAGTATAGGTTTTTTAGTCCTTTGTGTATGGTGATTCCTTGCTTTTTGATGAAATACAACCAATTAATTCATTACAAAAACACATTTCATCAATAATGTAATCACAACCTAAACTACTAATGCAGATTAGATGAGATTCTTACCACTCGTGGGTAATAGCCAAAACTCTTTCCACGTACTTTTCTAGAGTGCTCTCCTTCATAAGCAGCATCTATTGTGTGCCAAATCCAAAGAGTCACCAGTTCCATGATGCTTAGGAACATATGGCTGATTCTCATAATATTGAATCATTTCCTACAAGAGCAAGAAACACACTTAAAACCAACCAACTTTTAGTAAAAAAATCTATTACGACACAAAGATAATTACCGCCAACTCTGCACAATCAGAGGAGAATGTTCCATCTTCTAATTTGTGTGCATACAGCCAGATAAAACCTCTGGATGGCGTATAACCAACCCAGCCATCAGTTGTGCTTGCATTGTATTATACGGCCTAACCTCTCTCCTGTTTTTCCTAACTTGCTTTGCTTTGTTCGCCTTATTTGTCGCCACAATTTCCTATCAATTTAAAACAAAAATATTATTAATTCTAAATGACAAACATGCAACAAGATCATGACGAGTTTGAAAGTTAATACTTACTCTTCTCCTCGCTTCTCCGCATATGTATAGGAATTCACACCAATCAAGGTTGCTAGCTCCTCTTGGGCCTGACAGAGAGCACATTCCTATCAACACGCCCATCCACGCTTGTTGCTTTCTCGACAGCTTGTTTGTATGCCAAATTCCTTTTTGTTGCCCAACTTCTACCCAATTGTTTCATGATGTAACTCTTAAGAGGCAAGAAATCGTGGGGCAAAATAGCAAACTTTGGCTGATTGAATTCAAATAAGAAGTTAGTAACAATACACATTTTACCATCATCTATAACAACAAATTATGTAAGTTGTTACCTCAAACATATTTCTCCACACAACCGATTTATACAACTTCAACCCGTGATCTCTCCACTCAACAAATCTGAGGGGCATTGCAGTGAAGTCGCCAACAATGACTCCAATAAATCATATGAGAAACTCATATGTATGGCCTCCCTCTAGAAGTACTCCATCAACCAATCGCACCAATACTTTCAAGTTTGGCCCCAACTTTGCTTCTGCCTCTCGTACCTTCAACCACATAATAGAGAAGTTTCCACTAGCATATGAAATTTTGGAATGTACATGGGTCAAAGAACACAACTCATAACATTTTAACATTACAACTAAGTTAGAAGAAACTTACCTACAACCTCACAATTCCATTTCCCAGATTCCTTGCCGGGAAGACTACCACCAGTACGACCACAGCCACGACCACGACCACCATCACCACCACCAGCTGGATCATCCATATTCATACCCCACAGAATCTAAGAAAATTGTGAAATAGTACTCACATTTATTTCACATCAAGCATTTTTTACAGTAGAATAACAAGCTACTGATTTCAAGCTACCCATCATTCTCTCGTAACTCTGCCATAAGATTCTCCTTAGCCAATGTTTCATACACAAAATCAGAAATGTCATCTTTTACAGCAAGATTTTGAACTGCAAACAACAACCAATCATCTGTTACAGTAAGATCGAAGGACTGAACCAACTCTACGATTCCCAATCAAAGTCAACCCAACCTGCGACACAATCAAACAATGAATCATTTAGGCATCATCGAATGTCTAAATATCTTTATCAAATGTCAAAACCCCCAATTTCAACCAAACACAAACTATAATTCCATCAAGAAATGCACAAACTCAACCATAGAACAAAGCGAACAACCATAAAAAGTATGTGAATTATTAGGGTGAGTCAAGTAATGACAACAATCATCAAATACTATAGAAACAATACGTTCAAGTACCTATATGAATGGCCTAAATGTCAAGAACATGACCCTGCAAACCATACTTAACATAATGATCAATAATTGAAGCAATTAACCGAAGGGGAAGCATTCCAACATATCCATAAACATCACAAGAGCATTATCGAAGCAACAAACCATCCAAATTCGTCCATATGCAAAAGTCCCTATTTTCGAGCAATTTCGGTAGAAAAAGTCTATGGAAATGCACAATTAAAGGGGAAAACAATATTGAAATGATCCCCAATTCAAAATTTAATTTCAATATACTACTAATTTCATGAATATCAACTCAATTTCCAGAAACAAAAAATTTGAAAAATTAGGTTCGGGTCAAGAACACCCAATTCAGATTCAGCACCTATAATCAATCTTCTGTAAGAAGTAGGGGAGATAATTCTTAACTAGCACTGTAAGAAGTAGGGGAGTTGAAAGCCTTACCTATAGTAGAGAGAATATATCGGTGAGCAGCTGGAGGACTAGCGAAGAAGCGGCAGCCGACGAGGAATTTCGCGTCGGAGGTGGTGGCGGGCGTCGAAGGTGGTGGCGGGCATTGGTGGGGACGTCAGCGCACTGATTCTGTCGACAGTGAGAGACTATGAGAGAGGATTGTGTTCGACAATCAGAGAGACTGAGTGAGTTCAGTCGTACGACTAAAATTGGGGAAGGACGGATTTATATACTTATGGTAGTGGCGGTTGCATTATGGCGGTTTTAATCGCCACAGTAGGATTCTCGACTTGCAGGATGGAAAGCTGAAAACCTCTCTCTAGCTGGTAGAGTTTCCCTTGCAACCTCGGTCCTCAATTCACTGCCTTATTATGTGATGCATATAGCTTCTCTTCCGCTTTCCCTCTGCGATAGGATTGATAGAAAGATTCATAACTTTATTTGGGGCTCTTCTGATGGTGTTCGAAAAGTTCATAATGTTAATTGGGATATAGTTTGTAGGCCAAAAGACATGGGCAGTCTTGTATTGAGAAGTACGAGGGAGCTAAACTTGGCCTTCCTTATGAAAGTTTCGTGGGATATTATTTCTCAGCCGGAGGAGTTGTGGGTTAAAACCCTGGTTTCTAAATATTTGGTTAAGAATTAGGTGGGGTTTACTCTCAGAAGTAATTCAGGTTTTTCGTCGCTCTGGAAGGGATTTATGAAGGTTTGGAATTATACTCTCAATGGTATTCAATGGAACATCAAGGATGGAAAGAAGACTAATTTCTGGAAAGATAAATGGTTGGACATTGAAATCATTGATGTGAACCACGGAGTCAAGATCCAAGACCCTTCCACCTCTTGATGGGAACCACGACTAAAATGCTCTACGACCCGAACACCTTCTGCTGATAGCAAGCACTCAAGTTGAATCTATGAAACCGGGGCGGTTGAGTACTAAGACCCACTAGCACATGAAGTCTAGGAACCTTAGTTTCCAGTCAAAGGCGTCACTTCAAGGGGTGAATACCCTAGACAATAAGCCGAAACCTTAAGACATGCTCCTCACATAAGCTTGAAGGGAAGAGAACAAACTTTCTGAAATTTCTTTGTATTAATTCAAGGGGGGTGTGTTACAATGAGGCCAAAGGCCTTTATTTATAGATGGGGATGGAGAACAAGCTCTCTGATGACACTCGATTTGACGTGATTATCAGCCCCATTTAAGTAACATTTCATACCCTTTGATGCCATTTTGATGAGTATTTGGTGCATTTGTCGTAACTTTGTGATTATCGGCTCCTAGTACGTACATTGTCCATTTCTTGGCTATTTTTACCCTTTTTTGAGCTTTTATGTTGAGACCCCAGGTTACCACATTATAGAGGAATCTCTCACGAGTCTAGCGCCTCAAACGGGGACCAAATCAGAGTTCAAACGGAGCGGGAATCATCGAAACAAGTTGGAGCTGGTTTTTAACTAACATTTTCGGCGAAAATTCCTTCCTATTTTTGGCGAAAATTCCTTTGAAAATCCGGGTAGAAACCCTAATTTTCAGCCTTTTCCAACTTGTAAAGGGTTTCTGGGGTTATATATAGACTTTTTGAAGCCAGATTAGATACACACGAATTTTGGCTGATTAGCCACGACCTTAGGGTCGATAGATAGAGTTTAGAGACTTCGAAGATCCGTGGAGAGATCGTGACACCATCCTTCCACTTCGAAGAGCTCAGAGCGTAAAGTTGAAGATCTAGGAGATCAAAGCTTCGCCGGAGTCGTCAGAATTAGGTTTTTCAGTTCTTATCTGTTCTTCCTCTGTATGATGATCTTCTTTGTTGCCTTTGATTCTTCTGTTATCGTTATGAGTAGCTGAACTCGTAGAGCTTAGATTAGATGAACCCTAAGTGACCCAGGGCTTTAAAGCGGTCACGGATCGACGGTAATTAGATTCAAAGTTCAATCAGTTTCTCTTTGCATGGTTGTTTTGCTCTTGATTGTTTATGTTTCTTCTCTGGTTGATCGCCTAGATTATATTTTTGCAAGTTAGGGTTAGTCGCCAGACGTAGTCACTAGACGTAGTCGTTAGACAGTTCCCTGCTTTGGCGCATAAACTTGTCTTCCTTGATCACCTAGTTTAGATTCTTATTAAGCTGAGGATAGAAGCGAACGCTCGCCTCTCTTTAAAACATCAATTCAACCAGTTAACCTTATAATTGGAGTGTGCCTTTCGTATGAACCGATTAGGGTTAATCCACTACAAGAGTAACTCATAAATCGTTAGTAATTGCACCAGTTAATTAAGTCATTGCGAGAGGCGACCGTACCCGGGCGGCTAGTTAATCTTGGTAGTTAGATCGGATAGAGCGAACGTTCGCCAGTCTTAAACCTAAGGGTAAGGAGTTATGGTGGTGTATAGAAATCGATTGAATTAGAATTGAAAACCACTGATCTGTTGATTGCCAATGCTCTGGTGATCTAAGGGGGATTCGAAATCTAAGCTCGTCTATCTTCTCGTTAGTCAACCTTTTACTTTTCTGTCTTTTATTTTCCTGCTTTTTTAGATTAGAAGTCATGGAACTCACACCACGCACTAAGTGTTTAAACCTGAGTAATTTGCCAGCTTCTTTGAGTAGTCAATTAGTAGAAACCCTGTGGAATACGATCTAGTCTACTTCGGTAGGTTAGTTATTTGATACCGCTAAAACTGCAGCATCACTCTCCTATTCCTCCTAAGAAACTAACTCCTAAAAATGATAAATACTAATAAAGAAAATAAAAGAGACCTAATTGAACTACTAAAAAGGACTTAAACTAATCCTAAAATAAACTAATAAGGAAGAAAAATTCGTAAATATTCGCCAAATAAATTCAGAAAATTAAGCCCTTTGACAAATCACTAGTAAACTCCATGGGCTTCAACTTTAATGTTTGACATCATCCCAAATTCCATCTCCCAGTAGCCCAAATCTGTCAATCTTTGTCATACTACGAATCTATTTAGAAATCCAACTTTGGCCTAGTATTGGTTCAGCATTGGCCCGTGACTACTTGGCCATGGACTGACCTCTTGGCCCATCTTCAGGGTTGGGTTCTCCTTGATTATATTCTCTCGGATCAGGCTTTCGACAATGCCTGACATCAGTGGTAATGCCGAGTAGGGTTTGGTCACAGCACCGGGCATGGTTACATCAATCATCCTCATTGATCATGCTGCAAATATACTGGGAACTGATGTTTCTCTCTCAGTTTCAGATTTCTGGTGACCTAATGGTTCTTGGGATATTGATAAATTGTAAAGGTACTTAAATAGGGATGTTGTTTTGCAGGTTTATGGCATGACCATGCCGTGCAACCAATTAGGAGATGACTCGTTTTCATGGGGACTGGAAGCAAATGGGATCTTTTAGGTCAAACCAGCTTATCTACTAATCAAAGAAATTAACTGCAACGAAGAGGAACCAAAGTGGAAGAAAATATGGCAGTGGGAAGGTCCGGTGGAATAAAGCAATTTTTGTGGCTTGTTTCCCATGGCAAACTAATGACGAATGAAGAGCGCAGAAGCCTGCCCAGAATGCAGCCTGCCCGGAATGTAGTGACAGTTGTGAAGATGTGGACCATGTTTTTCGAAGATGCAATTTCACGTAGCAGGTTTGGAGGGGAATATTTTTCCCGAGGTTATGTCCATTGCCTCTAACTTTGAGGAGTGGTGGCTTAGTGGGATTCGTAATTCGGCCTCCTACCTCCTTTTTGGTGTCACTGCTTGGTTATTATGGCGTCAATGAAACAATATGGTGTTTTAGAGTGAGTCTACTACAGTTAGAGAGGTGTGCAGTAAGGCTATGTTCTGGAACCATTTCTACTCGTCGAGCTGGAAGGCTCGTAAGGTGAGTGAAGAATCGCCAGGTTTAGCTCGGTAGAATCAACTGATTGGGTGGTAGCCGGCTGAGGAGGGATGGTTTACAACAGACTCTTATCTAATGCTGAAAGAGTTAGGCGTCATATTGCTGCTGACCCCCTTTAATGATTAGTTTTTTAACATGGAATTGCAGAGGAGCGGGGCACCATGAGTTCGTCCCGTCTCTTAAGTATTATCTTTCTCATTACAAGCCAAAGTTAGTTCTTATTTTTTAACCTCGTATTAGTGGTCAGTGTGCTTCTTCAGTCATCTGGAAGCTGGGTTTTTAGTGTTCAGCAGTGGTGGAGGCTATCTGATTTTCGGGTGGGATTTTGGCATTGTGGAATGATCAAGTTATTTTTGTATCAGAGTTTCGGCGATCCGATCAGGTGCTCCATTTAGAAGCCGAGCTTGATGACTGCCTGAAATCGATTCTGTCGGCTGTGTACGCTAAACCTTTCCCAACCGGCCAGGCAGTTCTCTAGGATGAGCTTCGAGAAATGTCTGATTTTGTGTCGCTTCCCTGAAGTGTTATAGGTCACTTTAATATTGTGGCGACCCTGGAAGAAAAGTCTGGAGGGGCTCCCTTCAATCCAAATAGGGCGATCTCATTCCGGAATTGTGTTAACGATTGATATCAGTTTCTCGGGGCCGAATTTCACTTGGTTCAGAGGTGTAATTAAGGAAAGGTTGGACAGAGCGTTAGCTACACCTGACTGGGTCAATAACTTCCCTAAAGCATTGGTCCTGCATCTACCCAGGATTCGATCTGACCATCGCCCCATTCTCCTCTCTTTCTCGAGTGTGACTCCTATTCGGCCTAGAACCCGCCCCTTCCAGTTTTTGGTAGCTTGTCTTGAACACCAGACTTTAAGCGGCTGCTTGATTCATCATGGTCAGAGTCTAGAGGGCTTATGGGTAATTTGCGGTGCGTGGCCTCGGATCTTAGAAGATGGAATCATGATGTGTTTGGGAATATTCACCATCATAAGGTAGCCTTTTTACAGCATCTTTCGGATTTAGAAATTTGTGCAAACCATCTTTGGATGGTTATTGATCGTGAGTGGGAGGAGGCGGTTCGTAAGGCTCTCGAGCAAACGTTATGGGAGGAGGAAATTTTGTGAATGCAAAAGGCTCGTACAAAATTTATCAGGGATGGGGATCGGAACACACATTATTTTCATACTACTACACCGTGCCGAAGAGGTTGCAATTGGATCAGGATATTTCGTAGACAAGACGGATCTTGGGAATCTGATCTAGAAGGATTGAAACTTATGGCAGTGAATCATTTGAAGAATATTTTTAGTGTGGATGGCCCAGTCAGCTACAGCCTACCTTGGCTATTTGATGGCCCTGATCGGGAAGCTCGTTCAGATATTTGCAGGAGGCCGAATATTGTTGACTGAAGCGGGTGATCTGTAGTATGGATGGACTTAAATCGCCTAGGAAGGATGGATTCTAGTTGTTATTCTTTCAATGTAATTGGGAGACAGTCAGCTCTGGTGTGGTTGATTTTGTTGAAAACTGTTTTGATAATCCAGAGTTAGTGGGATGGGTCAATACTACTATTATTCTTCTGATCCCGAAGCGTCTGCACCCCGAGTTGATGAATCATTTTATACCGATTAGCCTTTTCAATGTGATCTATAAAAAAATCATAAATGCTTGGCACAAAGGCTGAGAAGGTTAATGCCATCCCTTGTGAAGTCGACCCAATCTAGTTTTGTTCCTGGCACACAGATTGCGGATAATATTATCATTCTTCAAGAAGTTGTTCACTCCATGGAACACGACAAGGGGCGCAGTAAGATGATGATTCTTAAGATTGATTTAATGAAAGCCTACAATCGGATCCGGTGGTCTTTCTTAGAAGATACACTCAAAGCGACAGGTTTGGAAGACTGTACTATTAAGCTTATTATGAACTGTGTCTGTTCGGCAAGTTTCCAGGTCTTATGGAATGGTTTAACTGAACAATTCTGTTCGAGTAGGGGGAATTCATCAAGGATGTCCCCTTTTTGCCTTTCCTATTTACTCTTTGTATGGAATGGTTGAGTCATTTACTCTTTGTATGGAATGGTTGAGTCACCTTATTATTGAGGCTATTGATGATGGGAGATGGAAGCCTGTTACATTATCTAGAAGTGGTCCGCGTTTATCTCATTTTTTCTATGCAAATGATCTTATCCTATTTTCTGAGGCTTCGACTTCGCAAGTGGTGATTATTGTGAGCTTTCTGGACAGATTTTGTGTTGCTTCTGGACAGGCTGTGAGTAAAGAAAAATTGATCATTTTCTGTTCAAGAACACAGACAGACATACGAGTGCAACTATTTCAGACAAGCTTGGGATTCCTATGACTAGTGATCTTGGAAGGTACCTCAGAGTTCTTGTACTTCATGGGCGTACCACGGTGACAACCTATCACAACATCTTGTCTCGAGTGGATTTTAAGCTAGATGGTTCGAAGGCTAAAGCACTTAGTCTCGTAGGTAGGGTTACTCTTGCGAAATCTTTCCTCGCCGCTATTCCTACCTATGTGATGCAGACTTTAGCTTTACACATTGATACTTGTAAGGAGATTGATAAGAGGATTCAAGCTTTTGACTGGGGGATTCTGCATATCAGAAGAACATTCATCTTGTTTCTTGGGATACGATTTGTCTCCCGAAGGAGGAGGGGAGGCTTGGGGCTCAGATCGTCTAGAAATATTAATTTGGCCTATCTTCCACCAAAACTTGGATTCGTTATGGGCAAAGGTTCTCCACGCCAAATATCTCAGCGATGTTGCGGGGGGCTTTCCACCCTCTCACAAGAGTTCTCAATCGGATGTGTGGAAAGGCTTATGTGGCGTTTGGCCTTTGATGATGCAGGGTGCAAGGACTGGAATTTGGGATGGTAGAAATACCCCGTTCTAGTCGGCACGGTGGGTTGATTCGAGGATCGTTTTGAGGAGTTTGTTGTACTGTCAGATCCTGGATATAATGGTTCGGAAATGGTGGCATATTTTCTTGATGAAGATGGCCAATGGGATATTAATGAGGTCAATCAGCTTCTTCCTAGTGAAATTGTCACTCAAGTGGTGGGCATGTCATCAACAAGAGTTAATAGTGGGGAAGACGTTTGGATTTGGGGTGGGAAGAATGATGGCAATTTCTCCATAAAATCGGCTTATAATCTTATTAACTCTCAGCCCGCCGTGGAACAAGAATCGCTTTGGCAGCTGATGACACTCGATTTGACGTGATTATCAGCCTCATTTAAGCGACATTTCTTCACTTAAGACATGGTTTTTAGGGTAGAATAGCGAATATTCAATCGATTGCCCTATCTCGTGCCATTTGTGTTACCTTGGCCCGTTTCGGGTCTATTTGATGGTTTTCTAGTGTTTTTATGTTAGCACAGGTTTTTGCCATCGAATAAGTAGCCAAGGACGTGTCTAAGGCGTTGGAACCTCGAGGGATTGCACCGGAATCGATCAAAGGAGCCAATCAAGTTCAAACAAATCCCTACCCGGTTTACAAAGGGATTTTCACCGAAAATATCCTATTATTTTCGGTGAAAATATCAGCACAAATCAACTGATGACCGGCTGAAAGAGTTTTCGGCGAAAATGTAAAGTTCTCGGCCGAAGCGAAAATTACAGGAGAAGTCAGCTGAGGGTCCAGCCATTTACACCATTATTTTTGGCGAAAATAATCCCTTGTTTTCGGCGAAAATATCAGAGGAAATCCGGGTCAATTAGGTTAAGTATAAATACTTAACCCGGCGGCCAAAATCAATATACCACATCATACCAATTAATTTCAGAATTCTCACGAGTTCTGGAGGAGAGTTAGAGTTTGAAGAGCCGGAAAGAAATCATGACGTCATCCCTTTCATCTCAGAGACTCGGAGCTAGGAGTGCAGATTACCGAAGATCGAAGTTCTGCCAGAGTCGTCTCAATTAGGTTTTTCAGATCCTTTTCTATTTTTCCTCTGGATGATGAACTCTTTCTTTATCTTTGATTCTTTTTGTATGAACATGAGTAGCTAAACTCGTAGAGCTTAGATTAGATGAACCCTAAGTGACCCAGGGCTTTAAAGCGGTCACGGATCGACGGTAATTAGATTCGAAGTTCAATCAGTTTCTCTTTGCATGGTTGTTTTGCTCTTGATTGTTGTTCTGCGTTTCTCGTCTAGTTGACGCCTAGATTAGTTTCATTGTTCTTGTGTTTCTTTTCTGGCTGATCGCCTAGATTAGGGTTTGTGTGAGCTAGGGTTTGTCGCCAGACAGCTTCCCTGCTTTAAAACATCAAAAACTTGTCTTTCGTGATCACTTAGTTTAGATTCTTGTTAAGCTGAGGATAGAAGCGAACGCTCGCCTCACTTTAGAACATCAATTCAACCAGTTAACCTTATAATTGGAGCGTGCCTTTCATAGGAACCGGTTAGGGTTAATCCATTGCAAGAGTAACTCATAAATCAATAGTAATTGCACCAGTTAGTTAAGTCGTTGCGAGAGGCGACCGTACCCGGGCGGCTAATTAATCTTGGTAGTTAGATCGGATAGAGCGAACGTTCGCCAGTCTTAAACCTAAGGGTCAGGAGTTATGGTGGTGTATAGAAATTGATTGAATGAGAATTGAAAACCGCTGATCTGTTGATTGCCAATGCTCTGGTGAACGAAGGGGGATTCAAAATTTAAGCTTGTCTGTCATCTGTTTGAACCTTTAAATCATTCTATCTTTTAGTTTCATTTTAATTTTCCTGCATCTTAGATTAGAAGTCGTGGAACTCACACCACGCACAACGTGTTTAAACTTGGATAAATTTCCAGCTTCTTGAGTAGTCAATTAGAAGAAACCCTGTGGAATACGATCTACCCTAGCTTCTAGCTTGGTAGTATTTGATACTGCTAAAATTGCAGCATCAAATTGGCGCCGTTGCCGGGGACTCTTCTATATTGTTTGAAAGAAGAGTTGGCATTTTATTCTTCTACTTTCCATCTTTCATTTTTCATCACACTTCGATTTTACACCGGTTGTGTTTGTTTTTGTCTCTTGCAGGTTAAGGAAATTATAAAGCAAATCACTTCTGATCCACCTTCCCCTACCGCATTGGTTGCTCAAAAGAGTCTTGCGGATTACAATAAGCCAAGTGCTGCTAGTGTTTGTTCTTCCATCTTTGTACCACTTGATGAAGACGGTCCTGACTATGAGATCAAGATCCCCTTCCTGGAAATGATCTCTAGGGATTTACAATTTGAAGGCAGGCCATTAGACAATCCGTGCACGCATCTGGCGGATTTCCTTGATCTCTGCAACACTTTCAAGAATGGGAATCTCGACAAGAACACTCTTTGCCTGAGAGCTTTCCCGTTCTCTCTGAAAGGTGCAGCTAAGAGGTGGCTCACTGGTAAACCACCTGGTTACTACACTAACTGGGAGACTCTTGCTCAGGAATTTGTAGAGGAATATTTCCCTCCTTCTAGAACAACTGCTTATAAGAAAAACATCTCAAGGTTCAGACAGAGAGAAGGAGTAAGTTTACATGATGCTTGGAATGAATTCCAGGAACTCCTCCACAGCTGCCCTCATCATGGCTTCACTCAGAGGCAGCTAGCAGAGATATTTGTTTGGGGTATGAACGAAGAGTCATCTGAATGGGTTAACTCCTTAGCTGATGGAGATTACACCGCACTTGCACCGAAAGCTGCTCTTCTTCACTTTGCAAAATGCGCATCTAAGTTGAGAAGCTGGGAGAGACAGTTTGAGCAGCTAAGAGCCGACCAAGCCGTGAAGATCAGATCAAGATTGAAGTGCAGAAAGAAATGAAGAAGATTTTCGGTAACTGGTCTTCAGAGGAAGTGAACTTTATTGATGAAGGCTTCACCAACAGTCAACAGGGCCACCCCAACTATCGTCAGTTCAGACAACCTCCTCAACAACAAGGAAGCTTCCAAGAGCGTCCTCCTTACAACCTCGGATACAACCAGAGTCAGAATCAGTACTTGGGCGATAGTTATCAAAATCAACCTCAAAGATCTACATCAAGGAACACAAGGGATATCGAGGTAGCCAAGACGCTCGACCTGATCATGGAAAGGCTCGATAAATATGAAGAAAAAGTCAAGCTTCAAGCCGCCATAAATCAAGAACATGAAGCTCGAGGTCAACGAATGGAGAGCATGATAAATAACATGTGTAGCTTGGTAACTAGTAGCCCCCTCCTGAATCAATCATCGGTTCAAATCGACTCTACCATTAGGAAGGAGCACGTCAAGGCTATCTCCACAAGAAGCGACAAGCAATCAGCTGATCCTGCAGCTCCTAAACCGTCCATAATTCCTGATGCTATAGCCATTGACAAACCAGAGATCGAGGAGGAGGATAAAGAAGAAGAGGAGGAGGTGACTGCCCCGCCTTCCCTGACAAAGACAGCACCTGCGCCACCTCTCCCTCCATATCAGCCTCAGATTCCGTTTCCTAAGGCCGCGAAATCAAAGGAGAAAAAGATCATGATACCCGGTACAGAAAGTGGCATGGATACTTGAAGAACACGATTATGAATACACCAGTTACTGATGCTATCCAAGTAATACCGGAGGCTGACAAAATCGCAAGGGATCCTGCGAAGAACAAGAAGAAGAAAGAGTTGTCTCCCGGCCCCCTTGGGGAAGAATGCTCTGCTATCCAGGGCCATGCGACACCCATACCACCCCCAGCTAAGTGTCGAGATCCCGGTGCTTTTACTTTGCCTTGCACTATTAATAATGTGAAAATTGATCGTAGTTTAATTGATCTAGGTTCTTCCATTAATGTCATGCCTACATGCTTGTATGAGAAATTAAACCTAGGAGAATTGAAACCGATTAGCATGCATTTAGTGTTTGCCGACAGATCTGTGAAATTACCTAGGGGATTGATAGAAGATGTGGTTTTCAATTGTGGTCCTTTTACTATTCTGGCTGATTTTATTATTATGGATACCCGAGGGGAAGATGCCACTCTTCTCCTAGGCCGATCATTTATGGAAACAGCCGGCATTAACATTAATGTCCCGAATGGCTCGTTGACATTAAGGGTCGGCAAGAACACCATGACATTCCGCCTCAAGGACGGTATGCAAGTCCCAGTCAAAAAGAGATGCATTGTTTATCTGTTGAAGCTGTGGAGTTGGCTTCGGTCAACTCTAGTTCTAACGAAAAATTTGGAGTTTCTTTAGAAATTTTCTGCCAGGTGTCGGA
The DNA here is from genome assembly GCA_034768395.1 of Linum lewisii. NCBI lineage: Eukaryota > Viridiplantae > Streptophyta > Magnoliopsida > Malpighiales > Linaceae > Linum > Linum lewisii. Next base: position 31,274,865 of record CM068297.1, read on the forward strand.
CAGGTCCCTAATCTAAAGAATGAGCTGCCGGCACAAGAGCCAAGAAAGAAGGAAGATCCGACGACATTCCCCCATAAATCACCAAAAGTTAAAGATCCTGGCGAAATAAAGAAGGAGAATGAGGAGAAGACGAAGGAGGTCTGGAAGCCGATTGCTCAGCCCCCATCTACTGAGCCACCAGAACGAACCAAGATAATTCACGCAAATGGGAAGAAGTTCACACTTGCCGGAGGATCCCCAAGGCCATATTTCATGAACTCCGGCTCAGGCCTAAAAGAAATCCTGAGTTGGGATGTCTCCTAACACCGTCCAGGTATCGTCCGGCTCAAGGACGTTAAGCAAGAGCGCTTCGTGGGAGGCAACCCACGGCTGGAGTCCATTTTTTATTTATGTCGAACTTAGTGTTTTAGAGTCGGTTCGGGGGAGCCAAAAGTGTCGGTTTGTTTGATTTATTATTTTTCGTGTGTAGTCTGTGTGTCGTAGTGTCAGTTGCAAGTCGATTGAGGTCTTTTCGATTTTTGTGGATTTAACTGTGATTTTCTGAAGTTTACCGGATTTGCAAAAATATTTTGACCCGAACAGTTAAAAATTTTCGGCGAAAATACACCCCTGTTTTCGGTGAAATTGCCTTTTGAATTTTCACTGAATTTCCCTGTTTCATATTTTCGGTCCGAAAATCCATTGTATTTTCAGCTAAATTTTCTTTGAAAACCGGCAGTGCTTTTGAACATACATTTTCGGCGAAAACTTCCTATTATTTTCGCCGAAAATATCTTTGCAAATCACCCAAATTTTCACTTTAAAATCCGGATTCAATCTCTCTCCTCTCTTCTTAATTTTTGAAACCATTTGATCGTGTGTTGCTGTGCTTAAAGATAAATTCTTTGCGGTGTTGACTTTTGTAAAGTGTCGGTTTGACTTCTGATCCCTAATTATGATATGAACGTTCCGGCTAGACATATACATGCTCTGTGATTGATTGTGATTACCGGTTACTTACTTTGCTTACCCCCACTCGGTTTCCCTCATTTCCTTGAAAATTTGAGTTTTTCGACTAAGTGTGGGGTGGGTTTATAGTTAATTAATCTGGTTTCGTTTCTGGGTTTAGGAATGTCACTCATAAGCGCAGGACTAAGGCGAAACTTGATATCGCCACTCAGGACGTCAGATGAACTATTATGTAGCAACACATGCTCCACTCTGACGAGAGGAACTTGAGTAGCTACTTCGCTCTGCTCCGGGCTATCCGTGCTCAGCCACTACACCGACCATCTCATTTCAGGTTCTTCGTATATCTCTACTCTAGTTTAGTCCTGTGAGGACACAAAATGATTTAAGTGTGGGGTAGGCTGCTAGAGAACCTTGCATGAACTTGATTGCCCTTGATTGTGTTTTTGTGTGCCTCGTGATTCCATTCCAGTCTCTCTAGCATTAGAATGGCTCAGTTCTCAATTTTTGATGTTAAGTTGTTGTTCAAACCTACATAATGATGCTTAGACTGCTTAACCTAGAACTTGAGAACCAATTTGTATACTTTGATGCTAAATTGCCTGGTCAGAACAGAATTTTAAAAAAAAATCACACTTGTAGTTTGTAGCCTTGATTGCATGATAATGACTGAATCCGACTAGCAAACCAACTGTGAGCTTTTGATTCATTGCACGTAACTTGCAATTTAAATTATTTCTGAGTGGTTTTCTGTTACTTGAATGAGTTAGAATTTGCATGAGACCTACTCGAGACCACACGATGACACGAGTTCTAGAATGATAGGGGCACCTAGATTCAGCTACTAAGCCAGATAGCCTACCTAACGATAAAATCCATTAGGTTTAGACCCTTGAGCTTGGCCTGTTCTTTCGGTTCGATAATACATTACAGCCATTTCCCATTTCTTTCATTCCCCGTTGATCCCCTGTGGTTGTAGTTCTAGATTGACCTACCGGAAGTCGGTTTGTGGTAACCTGCCTATAGCCATTAAACAGGTGGTCTTAGCTAATATGTCCAGACGTGTAAACCCCTCTAGCAACTAAAAGAAAAATCGGCACAAGAAAAAAAAGAAAAGAAGAAAAAGAAGCAAGCTTCGAAAAATGAAAAGAAAGAAGAAAAATCAGAAAAGTTTAAAGTTTAGTTCAAATAAACGTTCTTCTCCCTACAAATGGAAGAACGAAGTCAAAAGAGAAGTTGAAAAGAAAAAAAAATTGCAAAAGAAAAGAAAATAAGTGCTAGGTTGCTTGAGGGTATCATAAGACGAGCGTTCATTATTCCACCCGTGTTTGGTTAGACGGTAGGAAGCCATAGATTAGGTTCGAGGGAAGTTAGTCGAAAGCTACACCGCACAAAGCCATCATCATACATTCCCATCATCCATCGCATCATAAACCCTTGTAGTGTAAAATTCATTACGGTCCTAGCAGGGAAGTCCTTCTTGACTAGATTCTCGTGTTGTCACAGTGGTGGAGATGTGGTCGAAATGCAAACTTATGAAAGAATTCAGTGACAGAAAATGATTGAGAGCAGAAACACGTCCTTAAACACAGAGACTGAGAGTTCCCCATTTTACTAAATGTTTCCTGTGTGAGGAGTCTGGTCGGTCAGGTCAAAGTCATGCATAATTGGTTGTAAATTACTTGTCGTGTTCAGTTTATTAGTGAGACCAGGTAGTTTGGCTGATCTGTATGCATGTTAGGTTTCTTGTTCTAGGATCGAGCTGTCTAATAATTCATTGAGTTTAATTGAGCCCCAATTTAACTGATCTTATCATTCGTGAACATGAGTGTTTCTATTCAGTTTGCTTGAGGACAAGCAAAAGCTTAAGTGTGGGGTATTTGATGACACTCGATTTGACGTGATTATCAGCCTCATTTAAGCGACATTTCTTCGCTTAAGACATGGTTTGTAGGGTAGAATAGCGAATATTCAATCGATTGCCCTATCTCGTGCCATTTGTGTTACCTTGGCCCGTTTCAGGTCTATTTGATGGTTTTCTAGTGTTTTTATGTTAGCACAGGTTTTTGCCATCGAATAAGTAGCCAAGGACGTGTCTAAGGCGTTGGAACCTCGAGGGATTGCACCGGAATCGATCAAAGGAGCCAATCAAGTTCAAACAAATCCCTACCCGGTTTACAAAGGGATTTTCGCCGAAAATATCCTATTATTTTTGGCGAAAATATCAGCACAAATCAACTGATGACCGGCTGAAAGAGTTTTCGGCGAAAATGTAAAGTTCTCGGCTGAAGCGAAAATTACAGGAGAAGTCAGCCGAGGGTCCAGCCATTTACACCATTATTTTCGGCAAAAATAATCCCTTGTTTTCGGCGAAAATATCAGAGGAAATACGGGTCAATTAGGTTAAGTATAAATACTTAACCCGGCGGCCAAAATCAATATACCACATAATACCAATTAATTTCAGAATTCTCACGAGTTCTGGAGGAGAGTTAGAGTTCGAAGAACCGGAAAGAAATCGTGACGCCATCCCTTTCATCTCGGAGACTCGGAGCTAGGAGTGCAGATTACCGAAGATCGAAGTTCTGCCAGAGTCGTCTCAATTAGGTTTTTCAGATCCTTTTCTGTTTTTCCTCTGGATGATGAACTCTTTCTTTATCTTTGATTCTTTTTGTATGAACATGAGTAGCTAAACTCGTAGAGCTTAGATTAGATGAACCCTAAGTGACCCAGGGCTTTAAAGCGGCACGGATCGGCTGTAATTAGATTCGAAGTTCAATCAGTTTCTCTTTGCATGGTTGTTTTGCTCTTGGTTGTTGTTCTGCGTTTCTCGTCTAGTTGACGCCTAGATTAGTTTCGTTGTTCTTGTGTTTCTTTTCTGGCTGATCGCCTAGATTAGGGTTTGTGTGAGCTAGGGTTTGTCGCCAGACAGCTTCCCTGCTTTAAAACATCAAAAACTTGTCTTTCGTGATCACTTAGTTTAGATTCTTGTTAAGCTGAGGATAGAAGCGAACGCTCGCCTCACTTTAGAACATCAATTCAACCAGTTAACCTTATAATTGGAGCGTGCCTTTCGTAGGAACCGGTTAGGGTTAATCCATTGCAAGAGTAACTCACAAATCAATAGTAATTGCACCAGTTAGTTAAGTCGTTGCGAGAGGCGACCGTACCCGGGCGGCTAATTAATCTTGGTAGTTAGATCGGATAGAGCGAACGTTCGCCAGTCTTAAACCTAAGGGTCAGGAGTTATGGTGGTGTATAGAAATTGATTGAATGAGAATTGAAAACCGCTGATCTGTTGATTGCCAATGCTTTGGTGAACGAAGGGGGATTCGAAATCTAAGCTTGTATGTCATCTGTTTAAACCTTTAAATCATTCTGTCTTTTAGTTTCATTTTAATTTTCCTGCATCTTAGATTAGAAGTCGTGGAACTCACACCACGCACAACGTGTTTAAACTTGGATAAATTGCCAGCTTCTTGAGTAGTCAATTAGAAGAAACCCTGTGGAATACGATCTACCATAGCTTCTAGCTTGGTAGTATTTGATACCGCTAAAACTGCAGCATCAGCAGCCTATTTGGAAATGGCAGGGGCTGAATAGAGTTAAATTCTTCGTATGGTTGGCTGGACACAACATATTCTTATCTAAACGACTAAGGTTGTTTAAAGTCTAAAAGAATTTATACATGTGATATTATTATATTTTGGGACTTAAAATATGGGTAATGATTAAATGATACACAATCATATTCAAAGTAACGAAATGATAGATATTTTCATTAATTTTTACGTCTGAATTTCAGTTAAACTTTTAACTCTCAAATCTCTTATATGATAGATTATTTTGAAGATCGATCCGACAACATTCAAATTACACCATGTTAAAAAGTTTGAACTTTAAAACAAGTAATATTTTTTGACTAAATCTGGTTCAAGGCATTAGATCATCCTTTGACTCTTTAACCAATCGAATGGTTTAGATTGTTAGGGGTATTTAGGACATTACACATATAATTTAATTTTTATATTTAAATTAACTAATTAATATTTCAAGGGACCAGCCAGTGAATCTCCGGCGACTGGCCACTGTCGCCGGTGACTTTTCTGACGACCGGCCGCCGTCGCCGACGACTTTTCCGGCGAGTCTCCGGGCGAGTTTATTTTTTATTTTTTTCTTTCAAAAAAAACTTGTTAATACTTTTTTTTCCTGTTAACCATGTTTTTTAACGGATAACTAGTTAACAGCGTTTTTTGTTTGATAACTTGTTAACAAATTTTAACTTGATAACTAGTTAACGAATAATCAAATTTTTAATGAGATTTTCTGTTAACAGATTTAGGTGATAACTTATTATCAAAAGTGTTTTTTTAACTGATAACTAGTTAACATAGTTTTTAAATGATAACAAGTTAACATGGTTTTTACCTGATAACTAGTTAATTAATCGAGTTAACTAGTTAACAAATTAACATAATTAGTTAACTAGATTACTTATTGAGTTAACTAGTTAACATTTTTTTAAGATGATAACTAGTTAACCAATCGAGTTAACTAGTTATCCAATCATGTTAACTAGTTATCTAATCAGGTTAATTAGTTAACTAGTTAACAATTTTTTTACTTGATAACAGTTATTTTTGTTAACTAGTTAACCTACCGAGTTAACTAGTTAACTTATCAAGTTGTTAACTAGTTAACAAATTTTTACTTGTTAACTAGTTAACTAGTTATCAAGTTGTTAACTAGTTAACCAACCGAGTTAACTATTTAACTTATCAAGCTAACTATAAACTGTGAGTCATGAGTCGGTAAAAGTCCCAACAAAAAGGGCAAAAAATGCCTACTATAATACTACCAAAAGCAAGAACAAAGCCAACATCTAACCCAAACAAATGCTAAAAACAATCAACACCATCATCTATTGTTTCTGGCGGTAAAAACTCTTGTGTCTGAACACAATAAATGCTCTTTTGACTTCTTGGAACAAGGAATATTTACACGGTTCACACCTCTCCAAACAATGTTCGAATGAGGGTGTTTGATGTTTTTTGGCTATGTCTACTGCTACTGCTACTGCTACTGCTACTCCTATGGAGGTTCTGAGAGAGCTCCAAAAGCAAAGATAACTATGGCTACGAAAACTGAAGTTGTAGAGAAAATTAGAAATTTGGGCAAAGTGTTTGCTTGTGTGATTGCGCGGGGCTCCTTTTGTCGAATAAACTCTCATATTTATAGACAAATGTGAGTGGTAACTGCAGATGGAGGTAGTAACTGCCATGGAGGTTACTTCCTCTCTCTTGAACGTGGCTATCATCGTGGTGGTGGCGGTTTCTTCTCTTCAACTGCTTTGGAGGAGTAGTGATGTTGGTGGAAGAAGCTTGTATTCCTGGGATAGGGTTTGATATGATCACATCATCCCTTAGGGTTTCACTCTTGATGAGGAGATGACACCGTCTCTTGAAGTTGGCCTTAGGGTTCCCTTCTTGATGAGGAGGCTATCCTCCTTGCTTCCCTCCTTCTCTCTTGACGAGGAAGTAGACATGATGATGGCTTTCCTCCTTGCTTCCCTCATTCACTCTTAGCGAGGAGGTCGTCATGATGACCTCATCATCATGGAGTCGGCCTTAGGGTTTCCATCTTGATGAGATGGCTTTCCTCCTTCCCTCTTGACGAGGACGTCATCATCATCATCATCATGAAGTCGGCCTTAGGGTTTCCATCTTGATGAGATGGCTTCCCTCCTTGCTTCCCTCCTTCACTCTTGGCGATGAGGTCGTCATGATGACGTCATCATCATGGAGTCGGCCTTAGGGTTTCCATCTTGATGAGATGGCTTCCCTCCTTAGGGTTTCCATCTTGATGAGATGGCTTCCCTCCTTGCTTCCCTTGACGAGGAGGTCGTCATCATCATCATGGAGTCAGCCTTAGGGTTTCCATCTTGATGAGATGGCTTCCCTCCTTGCTTCCCTCCTTCACTCTTGGCGAGGAGGTCGTCATGATGACGTCATCATCATGGAGTCGGCCTTAGGATTTCCATCTTGATGAGATGGCTTCCCTCCTTAGGGTTTCCATCTTGATGAGATGGCTTCCCTCCTTAGGTTTCCATCTTGATGAGATGGCTTCCCTCCTTAGGGTTTCCATCTTGATGAGATGGCTTCCCTCCTTAGGGTTTCCATCTTGATGAGATGGCTTCCTTCCTTCCCTCTTGACGAGGAGGTCGTCATCATGACATCATCATCATGGAGTCGGCCTTAGGGTTTCCATCTTGATGAGATGGCTTCCCTCCTTAGGGTTTCCAACTTGAAGATATGGTTTCCCTCCTTAGGGTTTCCAACTTGATGAGATGGCTTCCCTCCTTAGGGTTTCCATCTTGATGAGATGGCTTCCCTCCTTAGGGTTTCCATCTTGATGAGATGGCTTCCCTCCTTAGGGTTTCCAACTTGATGAGATGGCTTCCCTCCTTAGGGTTTCCATCTTAATGAGATGGCTTCCCTCCTTAGGGTTTCCAACTTGATGAGATGGCTTCCCTCCTTAGGGTTTCCATCTTGATGAGATGGCTTCCCTCCTTAGGGTTTCCATCTTAATGAGATGGCTTCCCTCCTTCCCTCTTCGATGGGATGCCTTCCTCCTTGATGGGGAGGCTCCGTGAGGATAAAATAGTAAATCCATGGCCTCGCTTAATCAATTTAACTTAATAGAATGATTAAAGGTTAATAAAGCCATTCAAACCTCCACAAACAAGCAATGTGGTATTTTTGGTCGTCATCTTGCAGAGGCCATATCTCACTGGTCCGGTGGAACTGGGTTGTCATCTATATATGGATGGAAAGATAAATTATCTTTCCACCGCCACCGATTTCACATCAATCGGATTTCGTATGAAGAAGTTATGGCCAAAATACTACTCTGGACAGAATTAACACGAAAAATAGGCCAAAAGATGACGTCATGGCCCAATTTATGTTATTTAATTACTAAGGCAATTAATGGCCTAATAAAGCCATTTAATTCCTTAATTTCTTCAATGTGGTATTGGCTCAAAATAATTTAAGGTGTAAACAAATGCCCCCCAACAACTTAGTACACAAGAATTGTGTATTAAGTTGTTGATACCAAGTTAAAGTAGGATTTCTCTTTTTTTTTTTGGGTTACTGTTCATGTTACCGCTTTTTTTTTTTTTACCTTTTCCTAAATGGTTTCTTGTTAGGAGTAAACCCCTTTTCCTTCTTGGGTTTGGTATTTTCACCTAAACCCCTCCCTATAAATAAAGGGGTTTCCTCCTCTTTCTTCACATGTCATTCACAAATCCTCATATCATTCATCCACCATCCTCCAAAAGTTATCAATCTTTGAAAGAGGTAAAAGTTCATCTTTTTTTAAAATTTTTTTTTAAATCTTTACTTTTTGATTATATTGAACAACTCCTTCTCTTATTTATTTTTTATTTTTTTTAGAGATGGCAAAGTCAAGTAAACGAGTTGAAACCGAGGAGATGGACAAAGCTCTTGAAGAGGAGTATGAAGCTTTATATCAAGATGAAGGAGTGGAGATGACCATTCTTACGCCAAACAAGCAAGACGAAACAGAATTTCGACTAGGTCCTTATTTCATCAACTCATCAGGACCACATCTCCAACACCTCAACAAGTATCCGCTTGGAGGGGGGACAGTATTGTTCAAAACCATCCCACCAAGCTCCTTCTTCCAGCCCAACCTCAAGAATCAAAAACCAATAACCTCATGGCCTTTGAACGATTCAGATTTCAACAAATGGTACATGTGCCTGGCGGCCGACAAAGGCACCACCAAACACTGGTCGAAGGCTGACAATAGTCGGTTGTTGGCTCTCTCAGCAAGGATTCCAGAACCCGATATTCAACTTTTCAAGGCGATATTGTGTTTTTGGTGCACAGGGTCTAACTGCTTTATCTTCAGACACCCCATAGGCGCCATGACTAGGGCTGGCAGTCGGTTGCCGGTTTTTCAGTTTCAATCCAAAACCGAGATGACCGAACCGAAAATAAACCGAGGCGGTCTGGTCGTCGGTTGATCAATTTACCAATTTTCGGTTTCTGCCGGTTTTCGGTCAAAACTGAAAATAAACCGAAAAACCGAGGCAGAACCGAATTGGTCACAACTCACACACACAAAGACTCACTTTCTCAAACCTAATTGCAATTTCACCACTCTCTCTCTCAGTTTCTCTTTACCTAAAAATTGGTGGCTGCTGACTCCAGATTTCGACGCCGGCGAACCATCGGCCCTCGACTCGACGGCGTACTCTCAGAAGCTTCAGCGGCCTCCATCTCCCGAAGCGTCGACGCCGGCCTCCATCTCCGGAAGCTTCGACGCCGGCCTTCGTCTCCAGAACCTTCGACGCCGGCCTCCATCTCCAGAAGGTTCGTCGTCGATAGTAGACTTCTCCTTTCCTGGTTTTGCGATCGTCTTCTTCTTCATCTAATTCTTGATTCCTTCCTTCATTTTTCTGTGAAGGTGAAGAATGAATGGTTCAATCGAGGAGGGTTGACTCCTCTTTGCATCGACCATGTACTGGTACAGCTTCTGGAAATCGATTTACATGATGATGATTATAGGAGAATAGGTTGTTATTATCTATGGCTTTGCTTTTGACTGTTTTTAGTTTTGAAATTTCAGACGTTGATGTATAATGAAGGTGATATTGTTCCGATTTCGAGCCTTGTCAATTCGAGGAACTTGATGGTCAGAAAAGCTGTGAGTGTGGATATAATGCTTGAAGATCATGTAGTTCTTGTAGCAGTGGTCAAGGTGTGTGATTTAGATTTATTCCTCTGTTTGTTAGGAGTGTTGTTGATGCTGGGTTTGATTGATCTTCGACTGAAATTTGTTCTTGTTCTTGATAGGATAGAGCTACGGAGATTGTCGATCTGTTATCCGAAAGCCACTGGTCGAGTTCTTGCATTGTCACTATGAACAAGTTTAAAGATATGTGTGGTTGAAAGAAAACTTCGCAAAAACATGATATGTAGCTAAGGTTGAATTTGCTGCAGTATTGTTTTTGTTTCACCGTACTGAATTCCGGTATTCACTCCATCTCCCTGAATTTGTTCACAGACCAGGAGGCTCAGTGACTGTCTGTAGCACTGAATCTTTGAAGAGGCAACGGAGGTGGAATTCCGAAAGCATTAGAACTCCTGAGCTGCAAGCTGTATGGGATTCCTTTGTAATTGATTGAACTTCATTATGTTGTTCTCGGTTGCATTACAATAGTCCAGAGAAACATGAGAACTGACAAGTATTTAAGTCCATCCAACAGTTCGTCCAGCACATTACCTTGCGATACAATACAACGGAAAATATGGTATTCCAGCACATAACCTTCCAGATATACATTATAATTTCATTCAGTTTTTCGGTTCGGTTCGGTTCTCATTTTTGGTTTTCGGTCAAATGCGGCTGCTTCGGTTTTTTGGTCATGGTTCGGTCATAAACCAAAACCGGTCGGTTCAGCTCGGCTAAAAACTGAGGAATTTCGGTTCGGTCGCCGGTCTCACTTTCAGCCACAATTCGGTTTCGGTCAACCGACCATTCAGTTCGGTTTTTGACCGAACCGGGCCGACTGCCAGCCCTAGCCATGACCATCACCCTCATGGATTTAGCTGCCCTTACTGGTTTTCGTCCACCCTTTGATGATGATCATCAATGACCCCAGGCGATGAATTTACTCTAAGTCGAAAGTGGAGGACTTTGCCCCTTTTAGAAGTCATCTCTACGGTCCAACATCATTCACTAATAAATTCACCCAAAGACCTGGCATAGGTTATCCTAGAGCTGCAGCCTATCGTCGGTATGTCCTTCAATGGAAGAGTTGGATTTCAGCTCGGGACCTCTTCATCAATATTCAGGGTGGCAAGAACACCATATATGCAGAGGTATACAACCCCCACTATGTTGCCCGCCAATTCGGCCTTACCCAGGCATGGCCCGTATTACTACCATCTTCCTGTCAAATTGATGCCCCTTCCCAATGCAAGATGTTAATGAACTCGGATGTTGATGTACTAAGTAGATGGCAACGCAAAATCATGGAAGGAATCTCCTTTGTGTGTTTTACCCCAAAGGCTCGTTCTCTCCCTTCATTCGTGGTACGTTTTCAAGAAGCTTTCCGGAGTAATAACATCTTTGATGAAGATGCCATCCCCATTGCCCGACGTTTACTCAATGGAGAAACAGCAAAGACGGGAGCTATTGAAGGAAACAAAGGCTCGAGTGGCACCAATGCTGAAGACACAGATGAGCCCCAATCATCTCATGCCTCTTCTGCCAAACGTCCAATAGGTAAATCCTGTACATCATTGTGAAATCTTTATTTTTGTATTTTTAAATGTTGTCCCCTCCTTGATATGAATTACACTCCTTTCATTTTATCTTTCCCAGAAATGATGGTTGGTAATCCCCCTCAGCCAGCTAAACGGCCTCGTAATCACCCTTCATCATTTACCCTTCAAAATCACGAACAATCTCATCAATCTGATGGCCATGTAAGTTTTTCGTCATTCCTTTCAATCAACTCATATTGTATGAATTCAATCATGACAAATATTTTTTTTTTAGATACATAACTTAGGCGACGATCAGTTGGGTGATAATGAAATTCTTCCGTCAGACGCGAAAGAAACCCATGTCGCCACGGATGAAGGCCACTCAACTTCAAGCAATGACACATCTCACGAAGCTGATAGTCCTCATGGCAACACGACAGTCGATGGTAGTGATACCGAAGATGATGCTGAGGTCTCCAACTTCCCTCCAGAACTCACCAAACCTCTACCATCCATTCAACTTGGCTTTCAACAATATGCCTCTAAAACTCCATTGGATTTTAGCACGGCATGCGGGGTTGCTTCATCGGTCCCAACCAAGAACTTGGTCTCTCAAGGCCAAGACCCTTTTTTCTTGTCCCTGGCCCCCACCTTCCTTGGAGATCATAATGGTTTTCCTCATAGCCAACCAATGTCTCCCTTGCTTGATGCCGCTAGAGGAGATTATCATCCCACCAATCCTGATCCAACTCCACGACCTGATGACGTCCTCTCAAGCCTCAATAACATGGCTACACAAGCCAACTTGCCACCTACTCCCTTTCCTAGTATTCCTACTGATTCCTCATTAGGAATTAATAACTCAAACGAGCAAGTAAGTTTCCTTTGCAAAATTTTTTTTATATAATATATGTTTCTTTCTTTTTACTCATGTTACTCTCCCTTTATCTGTTTTTAGGGCATGTCCAGCCTTGAATACAATCTCGAGTACTTGGCCGCTTTAGACAACCATTTCTCGAGTTCAATCTTTCCTGCCACATATGTCCCTCCGTCAGTTAAAGATGCGCTTATCCAGATTAAGAGCTTCATTTCCCTACCACTAGAAGATATGCTCAGATCATTTGAGACCGAATGGCCTATCAACGCTTTTGATCTCCTTTCGAGCCCCGACTTACGCCTTCCTTTTCCAGGATCAGACAACAAGTGGAAACAGACCCTCCAAACTCATCATCAAATATCAAGACTTGGCTTGATACCATCAAGCAAGGCAATAAGCTCCAAGGCGTTGTGTCTCAACACGATCGTGAAAGAGGGGTTGCATACAAACTCATGCGAGACATGGTGACCAAGGGAAAAGACAAGTCCAATATGCTAAAAGGTGTGAGCGCGGAAGAGGTGGCTTGCCGTGATGAAATAGCGAGGTTGGAGGCAGCTCTTATCGCTGAGCGAGGAAAGATGGTTGAAATCCTAGCTCGAAAGAATACTATTACTCTTGACCTCAATAAAATTATGAAGGAGGCACGGTCCATTCAAGACAAGGAGAAAACCCTTATGTCCGTGGAGGAAATTACCCTCAAGAAAGAGCAAGTCTTCCAGACTCGTGCAGCCAACATAGTCAATATTATTAACATGAAGACCATCGTCGAAGATATCCTCCAGTCTCTCGATGCTTAAGTTACCCCATTTCTTTTCCTTAGTCTAAAGCTTAGCCATTTGTTTGGCCTTTGTTTACTTTTTCTATCTTAAATTTCGGATTTTATCAACCTTCTTTCATATTTCTTTTGTTTACCAAGACATTTTTATTTTATCCACTTTAGTTTATATATCATGCCATTCGTTAAAAATATAACATGCAGTTACTTTGCTCATAATGGTCTCTTCAGTAGGACCATTGAGTCCCCACGCCAATACCAACATAAGTGAGCTATGGCATGATACATCCATCACCTTTGGTTTCAAAATTGAAACCCTTTAACGTCCCACAAAGAAGGGACATAAGGCTTCAGATACTTGCCATTGATAAGACGTTCATGTAACACCCCATCGAGGTCCTTCAATAGATATGCTCCGTTGGGTCGAGTAGCATGGATGATAAAAGGCCCTCGCCAATTCAGTGACCATTTACCAAACTTAGGATCCTTATCACCAATAGGCAAATGAACTTTCCAGACTAACTCTCCCTCTTCAAATGACTTATGTTTGACTTTCTTGTTGTAGGCACGAGCAACCCTTTCTTTTTGTACCCGTATGTTGTCCAACGCCTTGAGTTGTACTTCATCCAAGTCAGATAGTTCCAACATCATAGACTCATAGTATTCTGATGGAGTCATATCATGTTGACGTAGATACCGTAATGACTTCACAGTCACTTCGACTGGTAGGAATGCCTCATGGCCATATGTTAAAGCAAAGGGTGTCACCTTGGTGCTACTTCGTGGTGACATCCTGTATGCCCATAAGGATTCTGATAACAACATATGTCATTCCCTTGGATTGTCTTCGATCATTTTAGACAATATTCCTTTCACCACCTTGTTAGAAGCCTCAGCTTGTCCATTGGCCTGAGCATAGTATGGCGTGGAATGAATAATCTTGATTCCTAATTCTTTGGCAAATTCCATCACTTGCTCCCCCGTGAACACGGTCCCTTGATCCGTTGTTATAGTAGCAGGAAGACCAAACCTATGGACCATGTTTTCCTTAATGAAAGTAATCACTTCCCCTTGGTTTACCACTTTCATTGGCTTAGCTTCCACCCACTTGGTGAAGTAGTCTGTCGCTAGAATAACAAAAGTGTGTTGTTTAGAGGATAGGGGGTAGATCTTCCCTATCAAGTCCATTGCCCACCCAAAGAAAGGGCGAGGCTTGATGATGGACTTTAGGTCGACAGCAGGAGCTCTTTGCACTGGACCATGGCGTTAGCAAGCTTCACAACCTTTGGCATAGGATGCACAATCTTCTCTAATGGTAGGCCAATAGTAGCCATACCTATGAAGTATCCACCTCATTGAAGGGCCAGCTTGGTGGGCTCCACATATTCCTTCATGAACTTCAGCCATGGCTTGTAGAGCCTCTTTGCCCCCCAAGCACTTTAGTAGTAAACCATCTGCCCTCTTCTTGAATAAGGTCTCGTTTATCACTACATAATTTCTTGCTTTGAATTTGGTAGTATGGCCAGTTTCCCCATTTGGGTTCCTTATATGTTAGCAATGGGACTCGCCAATCATTAGAATCCTCCTCAATCATGTATACCTCTGCTACTTGTTCTAAATGGTCTCATAATGGAAGGAGGGATTTCACAAAGATTTGTCCTCCTCCCTCATGCGAAAACTCTCTAAAACCAGAAGCCAACTGTGCCAAGTAGTTAGCTTTTCCATTGTCTTGGCGAGGAATGAATTTAATTGACACGTTATGAAAGTGGGAGATTAAATCTTGGACATGGTTGAGGTATGTCTCTAACACATAGTTGACACATCGGAAGTCACCAAGTACTTGGTGGACTACTAATTGTGAATCTCCTTTGATATCTACGTTCTTTGCCTTTAATTCAACAAGGATCTCCATGCAAACCACCAAAGCCTCATATTCAGCTTGGTTGTTGGTACAAGGGAAGTCAAGGGTGAAGACAAAGTGCATGGAGTGACCCACTGGCGAAGTTAGTACCACTCTAGCTCCTGCCCCATAACGTGTTTTGAACCATCAAAGAACAAAGACCAAGGAACCTCTCCTATCATCCCAATCTCTACTGCTTCGCCTAGCACGTCCACACATGGGTGGTCTGCCAAGAAGTCAGCGAGAGCTTGCCCTTTAACGGCTTTTTGTGGAACATATTGTAAATTAAATTCAGATAGGGCAAGGGTCCACTTGCCAATCCTCCCATGTATGATTGGCCGTGATAACATATATTTGATAAGGCCAGTCTTACAAATGAGTTGTACTTGAACAGGCATCAACTAATACCTTAGCTTCATACAAGCAAAGAACAAAGCTAGACGTAACCTTTCTATGGGGGAGTACTTCCTCTCCGCTTCATTTAAAAGCCTACTTAAATAATACACGGCTTGTTCATTTCCCAAGTCATTATCCTGGGCTAACAAACATGCTACTGACGTGTTAGTGGCTGAGAGATACAACTTCAGAGGTTGATGTGGGATGGGTGAGTTAAGTACTGGCGGGTTCGCCAAATATCTCTTGATGTCATCAAAAGCTTGTTGGTGCTCTTCGCGCCATGCAAACTCTTCTTCCTTCCTCAACTTCAACAAAGATGAGAACACTTGGGTTCGGCCAGCACAGTTTGAGATGAAGCGCCGAATATAGTTGACTTGGCCAAGGAACCTCTGTAACTCCTTCTTAGCACGAGGTGGCAAGGCCTCGATGATGGCCTTGGTCTTGTTTTTGTCGACCTCATTGCCACGTTGGTTTATGATGTGATCTTATTTAGTGCATTTTAAGCCTTTGATTAGCCTAAGGATCTCCCATGTTTGATCTCATTTTGCTATGATTTATAGGCTTTTATGGATGTTTTATGCAAACTGCCCTTTTGTTGCCCGGTTGCCACTTTGAGGCCAATTCTATGTCTACTGGAGTTGTTTTCTTTGCATTTTGCAGGTTTTGTCATTGAAGTACTGGTGACAAGGAGCACGTAGGATCAAACGGGAGGTCAATCGGAGCTAGGACGGAGGAGATATGGCCATTGCAAAAACGAGAAAAAACACCCTTCCATTGAATAAGTTTTCGGCGAGAACTTAGAGTTCTCGCCGAAAACCCTCGGCTCGTGACAAACAGGAGATTCCAGAAGATTAACATTCGATTTATGAAGGAGTTTTCGGCGAAAATCTTAGTGAGTTTTCGCCAAAAACCTATGAAGAAATACAAGAATGCTCGGTGATTTGTGAAGACATTTTCGGCGAAAACTTTGAAGAGTTTTCGCCGAAAATTTGAAGAAGAATCAGCGCAGTATATAAAGTGGAAGCGGACACAATTCAGGGGAGCAATTCATTATTATTATAACACTCGAACCAAAACCCTTTTCTCTCTCAATTCTCTTCCATCACCTATCCAACATCAACCCTAGCTACTTCTGGTGCAAATTGGAGTAAGGAGCTTGGATTGAAGCCCACAACCTTGGGGAGAGGAGCTTGCAAGAAGAGGATTGCCATGGAGCTCTTGGTGACCATCTCTCCTTCTTTCTCTTCTGTACCCTTGGCCATGTGTGGCTGATTTCCTAGGTTTCCTTGGATTGATAGATAGTTATGCTAAGATAGAGGTTGATTGTACAAATTTGCCATGATTGATCTTGGATTGTAAGAAGATGGTCTCTAGACTTGTTGTTAATTCCAAATTGTGTTATGGCTTGATTTGGTCTATCATTTGTGATGTAATGCATGAGAGTGCTTAGATTACATGGTTTGTAGGTCTAGGGATTGAAGGGAGTGTGTTCTAAGAGATTAGATCATCTCAATTCAACCATAGTTGCATGATGTCTCTCTTGTGCATTTTATCGAACACTTGGTGTGCATTAGGTTTTTCATTCAATTGAACTTTGATTAGTCTTTTGATGATTCTCTTAGTGTTAGGGCATTGACATGAGAGTGTGGTGCCTAGCCTAGTGGTCATAGAGTCATAGAAGAGGGTTTTGTAGCTTGGCATTTCATCAAACACCTTTAATGCATCCTTAGTCACTTAGCTTGAGAGCGAGAGCCTAGGTTGAGTGGTTATAGGATAGGGATTTAGTGCGACGAGAGTGCATTGAGTCTATAGAAGGGATTTGCGTGATCATTCGATTGCATCCTCGATCATGTTTGGCTTGTTTGTGCATTTGTTCCTCTTGAGGACGATAAAGCTATCTTTCCAAGTTGACCTCCTTCACCTTTGATTTGCACCGCTTTGTTTGTTTGTTTAGTTTTCTTTATGTTTTCTTTTGTTCTTATTTCAAACTAAAACCAATTTCAAATGAATAGACCGTGTAGTAACCAAATTTTGTCCGGCTTCTCGAATTATTTCCACGTTTTAGGTCTATTTTTATCTATCGAAATTTGGCCATATTTACTCCTATTTAAGAAAAAATGACAAAAATGATCTCTCTTGCGCTCCTGGAGTTATCTTGAAATTTATGAACTATTTTGAAATTATTCTATAGCTATAACGAATTGTATTATAAAGGTGTCTCGTTTAATATTGTTAACGAAGTGAATTTCGAATTAGTCGAATCTCATGATAAATTTCTAGTTGGGCTTGCTTGAATTGTCTCTTTGGGCCTTGGGCCCAATTAGAAATAGTGTGTGGGTTGGGCTTTTAGCCCACAATTAATTTCTGAAAATAGTACAGAATTTACATAAAATAAATTACAGAAAATTAAAATTATTATTGCATAATGAAATAAAATAAAAAAATGGCAAAATACTCTAATTTTCCCCTATAAAATGAAGCATATGAGGAGGCAGACATGGACGAAAATTTGGCCCCCTCCCCATAGCTTCAGCCTTCTTCCTCTTCTTCTCCTCTCAACTCCCCCAAACCTATAGAAGAGCAAAACAAAACAAAGAGATAAGAAGCAGTTGGTAAGGCAAACAAGCAACAAGAAGTTGTATGGTAGGAAATTGATAGAGATGGTTGAGTTTCGGGTTTGGCCTTTGAAACTCTCAACGAGTTCTATCGATGTTCCTTCCATACAAAGAGCCATTTCCTTAAGCTTTGTTTATTTATCTATCTATACTATTGATCTAGTTTGTTTATTGCCTGCATTCATTTTTAAGCTTTCCTCCTACACTAACTAACTAATGGCATTTTTATTTCAATGCTAGTTTATACGATTTGAATAACATTAGCAATCAACAATAGCTAGTTCTGGTTCATATTGATTCATAATCCCAACTAACCAAGAACACATCCTCGTCAACCATAGCCCCAACCCCAAAGGCCAAAACACAAAATGATTCAAGCAAAAGATTGATTGATACCAAGCCAAAAATCAATGTCTAAATATGAGGTTTTAGGTCAAATAAACCTGTTTCGAGTCAGTTGTGGTCTAACCAAATTGCTTCTCCTCGAACTAGGCTCGTGATCATCTCCTCTAATCTCTCAATGATTGAAGACACGCGGTCTGCAATTCGTAATTGGTCTCTGTTTTTTAATCGCCACCATTAGCCTTCACCAAAACCTAAATCACAAAGTAAATTAGAGTCAGATTCAAGTTTTCTGGAGCTTGAAACAAGGAAATAGAAAAAGGAACAAAAAAGCACAAACCCTTGTTCTTCTTCTGTCTTTCAGGTGGAACGAAGAGATGGAGCAGCGGAGTCGGCTCAGCAGCTGCAGCGGCTCAGTAGCGGCGGCGGCGGCGGCTCAGCAGCAGAGGTCAGAGGCCGACGATGGCCCCTTTCTGCTCCACCGACGGCGCGACGGCTTCGAGATGAGACGGATCGGCGGCGATCTCGATCGGACAGCAACGACTGAAGGAGCGGCGGCGACGAGGCGGCAACGACGACGAGACGAATCAGCGGCGACGGGATGGCGTGGTGGCAGCGAGATGGAATGGCGGCGATCGGCGTCGGCGTCGGCAGCGAGATGGAGCGACGGCGGCGACGACGAGAATGAACGGCGGCGGCGCCATGAGGTAAGGGGTTTAAGTGTTTAATTTGTTTTTTGGTTTCCTTCTTTGGGTGAGAGAAGAGGAAGATGGAAGATGAGAGAAAAGAGAGGAGGAAGTTGTGAGAAAATTGGAAGAGAAGAAGAAGAAGGATCTGGAGATTGAGAGGAAAAGAGAACAGAGAGAGAAGAGAGGGGGACGGCGCATGAATAGTGAATAAGGGGCTGATTTTTTCAGCCCTCTTATCGTTTATATGGCTCATATTAGGGTTTCGTATTTACAAAATTGCCACCGGTCGTTTTAATTACGAGTTTGCCATTGAGGGGGTGGGCTGACCGAATTTTGGTCATCTGGGCCAAGTTTATAGCCCAAATCCTTGTTTCTTTAATTAATTAAATAAGCCCAACCAAATTTCAATTATTTTCAGCCCATATAGTACAATTAGAGTGGCGATCAACTAAATCGATTAGAGTTTCCCAATTTCGAGTAATCGCGGAATTGGTAATTATGACAATCATTTCGTGAGCAACAATTTTACATATTTGTTAATTAAAAGATGATGGTGTAATAATGACCTTAGACTAATTTCAATTCGAGATTTAATTGTACCCGTAAACTTAACTCTGGTATTAAGCTCAAAAAGTTTATTAACTTAATGTGTCCTTAGGGGTTAGTAACGATATTTTTACACTCGCGAAATATCGTGAAAATCCCGAACATAAAATACTCAAAACCATTACTAACCTTTGGGATTAGTAACGAAAGAAAACTCGTGAAAAATCTCGATTATGCAAGAATCCTAATAATCGCTCTCATCATGGTAAATAGTAACGTTAGCCTCGACACTAGAAGTGGCGCGTGAAAACCCCTCACTCCAAAAATTATTGAACCGAAGATCAACTAAATCATAAAGAATCTCTACCCAAAGCAATCCGCGTTTTCTAAAGCCTGAACTACGCGGACTTTGATCCCAATACTCATTGGGTACGTAGGCAGCCGAAAGGCGCAAGTCCACCTTTTTTAAAAATTATTAAATCAAAACTCTTTTTATATAAACCAAAATAAATAAGATTAGTTGTGTTAGTCTTTACAGCGGTAAAGACGCATAAACCTCTTTCTTCCTAAAATCACATTTTTTACGAAATGTGAGCTAAAATTAATAATCTTTTAAATAAAATATAAGGAGAGATTAGTAACGTCAGACTTAAGACTACTAAAGTCACGTGAAACGCTCACAACCTAAAAATCACAAAACAACCAAAACAAACTGCGACCACTCGGATGCAAACCAACTCAAATCAACTTTTCAAATCGAACTATGTGGACTTTGATTCCGGTCTCCGGATACGTAGGCAGTCACTAGACTCGAGTCCAACTTTAAAACAACTTGACATTTTTCCAACTTTAAAACAACTTTACTATTTTCACAAATTTAAAACTATCTTTATTCAAAAATCATCGGGAGTAGTAGTGTGTCCTGACACTAGGCCAGATACATGAAACTCCCATTTTACGAAATTAAACACATTTTAATTAAAAGCACATCGACTGACTTATCGATTTTGGTAGTACCGGTTTACCGGGCGTTGTGGGGGTGCTAATCCTTCCCCACACGTAACCGTCCCCCTTATCCAGATCTCTGAACGCAGACCAAACCCGATTTAGGTTAAAATCATCTAAATCGGGCTCCAAGTGTCCAATCCACTTTAAGTGATTGGTGGCGACTCCAACCTTTTACCAAACCCACCAAAGAGATAAACACGAAGCCGGAGGGATCGCGCGCCGCAGACGGAAACGTTCACGACAGACCGTCCATGAACCGTGTGAGTATTAGTTTTTGAGAGAGCCCTCGTGGAATACGACCTTGTATGTTGTGAGTTAAATCTCACACATCAGTTTACAAGGAAACCAAGGAAGTTGCCTGCACTCACCCCAAAAGCACATTTAAGAGGATTTAATTTCAAACCATGACTTCTCATGCGTAGGAAAGCCATACGTAAGTTATCAAGGTGGCAACGCCTTACCTTTGATTTGACGACTATGTCGTTTACGTATACCTCCACAAATTCACCAATCAAGTCATGAAAGATGGTGTTCATAGCTCATTGATAGGTCGCCCCAGCATTCTTCAAACTAAAGGGCATGACCACCCATTCATAACATCCAATGGCACATGGACAACAAAAAGCTGTCATGTGGATATCCTCATCGGCTATGTAAATCTGATTATAGCCCGAATAGCAATCCATGAAAGAGAAGACTTCATGCCGAGTAACTGTATCAAGCAACATGTCAGCAACTGGCATGGGATACTCATCCTTAGGAGTGGCTGTATTTAAATTTCTAAAATCTACACAAACACGAAGCTTTCCATTTTTCTTCCTAACTAGCACCACATTACACAACCACTCTACATACCTAGCCGTTCTTATAAATTTAGCCTTTAACAGGTGATGACACTCGATTTGACGTGATTTTCAGCCTCATTTAAGCGACATTTTCTTGCTTGAAACGTGGTTTTAGGGGTAAAATAGTGAATATTCACTCAACTGCCCTATTTCCTATCGATTTGGTTATTTTGGCCCTTTTGGGTCTATTTGATGGTTTTCTAGTATTTTTGTGATAGCACAGGTTTTTGCCGTCAAATACATAACCACGGACGTGTTCAAGACCTCAAGGAGTAAACCGGAATCAAACCAGAGTCAGAACCTAAATTCCACCTGCCCAATACAAGGTTTTCGGCAAAAACCCAACAGAATTTTCGCCGAAAATATCTTAAGAAACTCACAGGCGGACGAGCTGAATTACACTGAAGTTTTCGGCGAAAACTATTAAAGTTTTCACCGAAAAGTTATGAAGAAATCAACGAAGGAAACAGGGGATTTTAACTGAAGTTTTCGGCGAAAACTTCTTAAGTTTTCGCCGAAAACTCCTTCCTTTTCCGGCGCTGTCTTGGAAACCCTAATCTTACCTATTTAAACAGGGCAACGACTACAAGGAGGGGGGAGAGAATTCATTATTCATATTTTCACAAATCAGACTTTTGAGAGTCAGCCGACTCTAGGGTCGATAGATAGAGTTTAGAGAGTTCGAAGATCCGTGGAGA
This sequence comes from Linum lewisii, assembly GCA_034768395.1. Taxonomy (NCBI): domain Eukaryota; kingdom Viridiplantae; phylum Streptophyta; class Magnoliopsida; order Malpighiales; family Linaceae; genus Linum; species Linum lewisii. The sequence goes on from CM068297.1 coordinate 31,296,808, forward strand.
GATCGTGACGCCATCCTTCCACCTCGGAGAGCTCGGAGCTTAAAGTTGAAGATCCAGGAGATTGAAGCTTCACCGGAATCGTCAGAATTAGGTTTTTCAGTTCTTATATGTTCTTCCTCTGTATGATGATCTTCTTTGTTGCCTTTGATTCTTCTGTTATCATTATGAGTAGCTAAACTTGTAGAGCTTAGATTAGATGAACCCTAAGTGACCCAGGGCTTTAAAGCGGTCACGGATTGGCGGTAATTAGATTCGAAGTTGAATCAGTTTCTCTTTGCATGGTTGTTTTGTTCTTCACTGTTTATGTTTCTTCTCTGGTTGATCGCCTAGATTAGGTTTTTGCAAGTTAGGGTTAGTCGCCAGATGTTGTCGCTAGACGTAGTCGCTAGACAGTTCCCTGCTTTGGCGCTTAAACCTGTCTTCCTTGATCACCTAGTTTAGATTCTTGTTAAGCAGAGGATAGAAGCGAACGCTCGCCTCTCTTTAAAAAATCAATTCAACCAATTAACCTAATCATTGGAGTGTGCCTTTCGTAGGAACCAGTTAGGGTTAATCCAGCATTAATCGTTAGTAATTGCACCAGTTAGTTAAGTCGTTGCGAGAGGCGACCGTACCAGGTGGCTAATTAATCTTGGTAGTTAGAACGGATAGAGCGAACGTTCGCCGGTCTTAAACCTAAGGGTCAGGAGTTATGGTGGTGTAAAGAAACCGATTGAATTAGATTTGAAAATCGCTGGTCTTGTGATCGTCAATGCTTTGGTAATCTAAGGGGGATTCGAAATCTAAGCTCGTCTATCTTCTCGTTAGTCAACCTTTTAATCATTGTCTTTTATTTTCCTGCTTTATTAGATTAGAAGTCATGGAACTCACACCACGCGCAACTTGTGTTTAAACCTGAGTAATTTGCCAACATATTTGAGTAGACAAGAAGAAGAGACCTCGAGTAGAATACGATCTAGTCTACCTTGGTAGGTTAGTTATTTGATTGCACGCATTACAACGTTCATCAACAGGCGTTCAATTTCCTTCTTTATCTCAGCCAATACCTCATACGCAAAACGCCTAGGAGGTTGTTTGAAGGGCTTAAATCCCGATTTAATTGGCAGCCTATGTTCTACAAATTTCCTATCTAAGCCTGGCATCTCATGGTAGTCCCATGCAAAACAATCCTTAAACTCATTTAGTAGATTTATAAGATCATACCTGTCAGCCTCAGGCATGGTGGCACTGATGAAGGTAGGACGTTGATCGTCCTCAGTGCCAAGGTTGATCTCCTCTAAAACATCACATGCGGCAATGTGTTTGCCGTCCTCTTCATTAAATCCTATCTCTTCGCCTTGTCCAGGCAAATCATCATCTGGAACACAATCAGCCATCAACAGAGGCTCATCACATACTAGCCTCTGCTCACATTGGTAGATGGCCAACCTTTCTCTCAAGGCCGTGACTTCGACCTCCCTCGCCACCTTGTCTTGAGGTGGTCTATTCATCATCAACAACTTTGGTGGCGTCAAGTGGACCATCCAAAGAGAACATGGATGGTCTCACTATCTCTGTCAACGGATCAATCCATGCCTTGCTCAAAACTTTGGCACTCGAGATGACCACCGTACATTGTCCTCCATCCATACCTCTAACTTCCAATGGGCCAAAATCACCATGGTATAGAGGGGCTTCAGCACAGTTGGCTCCTACTGCAAATGGCATTGTGTCGGCTTGAATGACCTCAACCATTCCTTCCTTGTTCCACAACATCATGCATTGATGTAATGATGATGGAACACATTTACTTTCATGGATCCAGTCTCTCCCCAATAGGGCATTGTAACTGACAACACCATCCACAATGAAGAAGGCACTCATCTTCTCCTGGCTTCCAACTCCTACTACCACTGGCAAAATCCCCTTCGCCGAAGTGGATCCTCCATTGAAGCTGGTGACGAACACCTCAGTAGGAATCAAGTCACCTGTGTTCTTACCAAGCTTCTTCAACATCCTTGTTGGCATCACATTCACAGCTGCGCCATTGTCAACCAAGACCCTTGACACTGGCACTTCATCCAATCTTGCCTTAATATAGAGGGGCCTTAGATGCCTTAACATGTTTGGCTCTGGCTCCTTGAATACCACAAAGTGGTTAGGTACATCACTTAACTCCTCTTCCATTATACCCTTCCCTTTCGAAGCCATCACTGACATGACACCTCCTTATTGGGCAAGCTATCCTCCTTAGTCAATGAACTCTCAGGTTCATCGAATTCTGGACCCCATGTGGGGTTTTCTACTGGAAGAGACATTGTCTCCTCTGGACCTTGGTACAACACATAGAAAGGATAACGCCCTCCATCTTCACCAAGCAAACCCACATGCTTGTGGCCTGCTTCATATAGCTCCTTCAACAATCGTTGTGAACTTTTGTATTGCCTCTTGGCCTCTGTGGCCAAGTCGATCCTACACCCCAACCGAACCATCTTCACACTCCATGGCTCGTCATCCATATCGAGGTGATTGAACTCCTCGACTAAATGTGCCACAGATTGATCCTCCATTACTTCCTCATCCACTTCTCTACTTTCCACACGTACCTGTTGATCTTCCTCTTTGGATTGGAAAATTGATGAACGCTGTAGTAGAGCAGGTTTAGCAAATAACTACCAAGCTGTGAATTCTAGGGTAGATCGTATTCCACGGGTCTTCTATGATCGACTACTCAAATAAGCTGGCAAATTACTCGGATTTAAACACTTCGTGCGTGGTGTGAGTTCCTCGACTTCTAATTCTAAGAAATGCAGAGAAATTAAAAATTTAAACTAAGAACAGATTGGAAATTGGTTGATTAAAACAGAGATGACAGACGAACTTAGACTTTGAATCCCCCTTCGTTCCCCAGAGCATAGACAATCAACAGATCAGCGGATTTCGATTCTCATTCAATCAATTCTAAGACACCACCATAACTCTTTACCCTTAGGTTTAAGACTGGCGAACGTTCGCTCTATCCGTTCTAGCTACCAAGATTAATTAGTCGCTCGGGTACAGTCGCCTCTCAACGACTTAACTTAACTGGTGGAATTACTAACGATTATTGAGTTACTCTTGCAGTGGATTAACCCTAACCGGTTCCTACGAAAGGCACGCTCCAATTATAAGGTTAATTGTTCAATTTGATGTTCTAAAGTAAGGCGAGCGTTCGCTTCTATCCTTAGCTTAACAAGAATCTAATCTAGGTGATCAATCCAGATAAGAAACATGAACAATGAAGAACAAACCAAACATGAAAGAGAAACTGATTGAACTTCGAATCTAATCACCGCCGATCCGTGACCGCTTTAAAGCCCTGGGTCACTTAGGGTTCATCTAGTCTAAGCTCTAAGAGTTTAGCTAAGCATATTCATCACAAAAGAATCAAAGACAAAGAAAGAGTTCATCATACAAAGGAAGAACAGAAAAGTATCTAAAAAACCTAATTAAGATGACTCCGGCAGAACTTTGATCTTCCGGTAGACTGCAATCCTAGCTCCGAGTCTTCGAGATGGAAGGAATGGCGTCACGATCTCTTTCCGGCTCTTCGAACTCTAACTCTTTGCTCCAGAACTTGAGAGAATTCTGAAGTTTTGATTATGATGTATTATGAGGTATATTTTCCCGTCTAGTGATTTTGGGCCGCCGGTTAAGTATTTATACTTAACCCTAATTCAGCCAGATTTTGCCTGATATTTTCGCCGAAAATACTGAAGAATTTTCGGCGAAAATTCCTTTGTAAATGGATGGTCCGCCGGCTGATTTCTCCTGTAAATTTCGGTCCCATAGTTTTCGGTCGAAAACTTAACATTTTCACCGAAAACTTCTGTTGATGAGCATCGCCGATTTGTACTGATACTTTCGCCGAAAATGCTGAGGTATTTTCGGCGAAAATTCCTTTATAAACCGGGCAGGAATTGTTTCGACTTAATTGGCTCCTTGGATCGATTCCGATGCAATTCCTCGAGGTTCCAACGCCTTAGACACATCCTTGGCTACTTTATTTGACGGCAAAAACCTGTGCTAACATAAAAACACTAGAAAACCATCAAATAGACCCGAACGGGCCAAGGTAACACAAATGGCACGAGATAGGGCAATCGATTGAATATTCGTTATTCTATCGTAAAAACCATGTCTTAAGCAAAGAAATGTCGCTTAAATGAGGCTGATAATCACGTCAAATCGAGTGTCATCAAAATACCCCACACTTAAGCTTTTGCTTGTCCTCAAGCAAACTGAATAGAAATGCTCATGTTCACAAATGATAAGATCGATTAAATTGGAGTTCAATCAAACACAATGAATTATTAGACAGATAGATCCTAGAACAAGAAACCTAACATGCATACTGATCAGCCAAACAACCTCAGCAACCAATTATACATGAATTTGACCTGACCGACCAGACTCCTCACATAGGATATATTTAGTACAATGGGAACTCTCACTCTCTGTGTTTAAGGACGTGTTTCTGCTCTCAATCATTTTCTGTTACTGAATTCTGTCAGAAGTTTGCAATTCAACCACATCTCCACTACTGTGACAACACGAGTATCCAGTAAAGAAGGACTTCCCTGCTAGGACTGTAATGAATTCTACACTACTTGGGTTTATGATGCGATGGATGATGGGAATGTATGATGATGGCTTTGTGCGGTGTAGCTTTCGACTAACTTCCCTCGAATCTAGCCTATGGCCTCCTACCGTCTAACCAGACATGGGTGGAATAATGAACGCTCGTCCTATGATACCCTCAAGCAACCTAGCACTTTTTATTTTTCTTTACACAATTTTTTTCTGACTTTTCTTTTGACTTCGTTCTTCCATCTGTAGGGAGAAGAACATTTTATTGAACTAAAACTTGAAACCTTTTTGGCTTTTCTAATTTTTCTTCTTTTCATTTTTTTTGAAACTTGCTTCTTTTCTTTTCTTTCTATTTTTTTTCTTTTGTGCCGATTTTTCTTTTTGTTTCTAGAGAAATTTACACGTCTGGACATAATAGCTAAGACCACCTGTTTAATGGCTATAGGCAGGTTACCACAAACCGACTTCCGGTAGGTCAATCTAGAACTACAACCACAGGGGATCAACGAGGAATGAAAGAATGGGAAATGGTTGTAATGTATTATCGAACCGAAAGAACAGGCCAAGCTCAAGGGTCTACACCTAATGGATTTTTATCGTTAGGTAGGCTATCTGGCTTAGTAGCTGAATCTAGGTGCCCCTATCATTCTAGAACTCGTGTCATCGTGTGGTCTCGAGTAGGTCTCATGTAAATTCTAACTCATTCAAGCAAACAAAAAACCACTCAAAAAGAATTGAAATTGCAAGTTACGTGCAATGGATCAAAAGTTCACAGTTGGTTTGCTAGTCGGATTCGGTCATTTTCATGCAATCAAGGCTATAAACTACAAGTGTGATTTTAAAAATTATGTTCTGACCAGGCATTTAGCATCAAAGTATACAAGTTGGTTCTCAAGTTCTAGGTTAAGCAGTCTAAGCATCATTATGAAAGATTGAACAACATTTTAACATCAAAAATCAAGAACTGAGCCATTCTAATGCTAGAGAGACTGGACAGGAATCACGAGGCACACAAAAACACAATCAAGGGCAATCAAGTTCATGCAAGGTTCTCTAGCATCCTACCCCACACTTAAATCGTATTGTGTCCTCACAGGACTAAATCTAGAGTTCAGAGTGAAGTAGAAGAACCTGGACCGAGATGGTTGGTGTAGGGGATGAGCACGGGTCCTCAGAGCGGAGGGAATCTACCGAAGCGAAGCAAAGGGAATCTCCCTACTGCCTACAAAACAAAAACAAATGAAACATAAAAAGGAAATCGGGACAAGTGTCCTGGATCCACACAGAAAAAATTTGGATCAGAATCCGAAAAGAATAAATAAAAAGAACGGACAAAAAAGAGGATACAACCCGGTCACTGCTGGTCAGGCGCGCCGGGAGATGGGAAGTGGAGGAAATCGCCGAGCTGACGTTGCCACTCCATCTGTGCCTGATACCGCCTATCAGCGCGGTGCATATGCTGCTGCATAATACTCCATCTCGCCTCTTGACTGGCGTTGTCGGTGATGCGCCACTCCTGCAGTCGCTCATACAGCTCACCAATGTCCGCGGGGCACGGTCGGTGCTGAGGGTGAGGCGCCTGGTATGGATCTGGAATGTGCGGCGGCGGCTGGTGTGCATACCCTGCCTGATGATGTGGCGAGGGTATACGGTCATGAAACTCTGGTTGCAGTTGCGGCTGCTGCTGGTCATAATCATCTTCTTCCTCCGACTCGTCCTCGTCCTCGAGAGGAGGATCCGCTGCTACCAGAGGGCTGATGTCCAGATGAGGTTGTACTCGACCACCAAATCTCCTCCAACGGTGCGTACTCTGCGGCATGGGATGTTCGGGCCATATTCTTGGCTGAGGCCGAAGGAGATGATGAGTCGGCCCCCAAAGTTGCCTCCCAGGAGTGAGCGGGGGCGACCTGATCTCTGAGTCTTCTTGCGGAGTAGGCGAGCAAGCACCCATCCGGGATGAAGTGGATATCGCTCCCGGATGGCGTGAAGAAGAAGAAGCTCGTCCTTGCTGATATGGTGGCGGTCTTCTCTGGAGCATATAAAAGCGATCTACGCCAAACCATATGAATGTATCTAAAGAAAGGGTGAGAGATCGACTTAACTGAGTTATGGTCCCCGAGGCGATCGCCAGGCACTCTAGTCATGTGGCTCCAGAGCGCATGGTACTCCTCTTCGTCGTCCTCGTCGTCCGCCCAGCCAAGGTAATGTCCGTGGTAGTGCTCGTAGGGAATGCCTAGATGAGCTGCAAACTCATCATAGGTGAGGGACTTATATACCCCGCCCAGGTAGAAGGAAACAACCTTCCTGTGCTGCCTCCTCTTGTGCTCGTCCAGCTCGAATGTCGCCCAAAACTCCTGGAGAGCAATGTCTGGGAAGTCGGCGGCGAGCGTGGTCAGCTCCAGCAGGCCGGCATGGGTCAATGCATCGAGCACGTTCCGGTACCAGTCATCATCGTGCTCTGAGAGCGACTCCATGGAAAGAGGGCGAACATCAGCTCCACGGGTGTTCTCAAACCGTTGGTAGCGTGCACAGTAGTGCTGAGGTAGGCGAGCAACGATGCGGTGATACCCAGCACGGTCAAGGAAAACTGGTGGAGGGCCTTGAACGGCGGGCGTGACGGGAGCGGGGGCTCCAGAGCTCGAGGCGCCATCAAGTCGTGCCTTGGTCCTGTGCTCATAAGGGGTGTTCCTAAACAAGAAAACAAACCAGATTAGTCAAACTAAATCCCTACCCCACACTTAGTCGAAAAACTCAATTTCACAAAGAAATGAGGAAAATCGAGTGGGGGTAAGCAAAGCAGATTAACCAGTAATCACGAACAATAAAATACATGCTTAGGAACAGCCATAATGGAATTAGAACAATCAGAGTTCAGAAGTCAAACCGACATTTGAAAAGTCAACATTATAAAACACTGAACTCTAATCATGGCAAGACTATCACAAATCGGAGAATGACGGTATAATATGATCTCAGATGGAAAACACAATAATTGGAACGAGTATGAGCACATAGGGCAGCCAAATGATCAAAAATAGTTCATGGTCAAACCGACAGTTCTCCAAAAGTCAACCTAATAAGGAATGGGATTTAGGCATAGCAACACATGATCAAACGATATGAAAATTAAGCACAACACTCCCTAAGCATGCTAGAACAGTTCAACAAGTTCAGCTAACCTAGTTCACACGAAATTAGTCGGCATGCAAATCGAGGCAAACCGAAAAGTCAACCGAAAGTCAACCCCGATGAAATTCAGCATTCAATATGTCAAAAGATTCGCAATGAAAAGTTCTACAACTTACCTTGAAGCCATGGATGCTAAAAACGAACGGATTGGGAGAAATCGGAGAAAAATCGCAAGTTTTAGGGTTTGGGTGAACTAGAGTTGTAGAGCTCCGATTCGGCTGTTCTAGGGCTTAAAACGATCGGAAATGGGAGGGAAGGGAGTGGCGGCGATCGGCGACGGCGGCGGCGGTGGCAACGAGCGACGGCGGTGGCAACGGGCGGCGGCGATGAAAAATGGGTGGCGGCGGTTGGGTTTCAAAATAAAATAGGGGATGGGTTTTTTTCGGATTCTGTTCGAAAATAGAAAGTGAGAGAGAGAGGGTGAAAATCCGGATTTAAAGTGAATAGTTGGTTGATTTTCAAAGAAATTTTCGGCGAAAATAAGTGCAAGTTTTCACCGAAAATTCTAGTTAAAAAGACCTGCCGGTTTTCAAAAGAAATTTTTGCCGAAAATATTAATACATTTTCACAAAAAATGTAAAACAGGAACGTTTGGAAAACTCTGTGGGATTTCAAAGAGAATTTTCGCCGAAAATATGGGTTGTTTTCGCCGAAAATATTGAACTCTACGATTGAAAATATTTTCGTAATCCTGACAAACTTCAGAAAATCACAGTTAAATCCACAAAAATCGGAAAGACCTAAAACGGCTTGCAACTGACATTATGAGACACAGACTACACACGAAAAATATGAAATCAAACAAACTAACACTTTTGGCTCCCCCGAACCGACTCTAAAACACTAAGGTTGACACAAATCAAAAACTGACTCCAGCCGTGGGTTGCCTCCCACGAAGCGTTCTTTTATTAACGTCCTTAAGCTGGACGATACCTGGACGGTATTAGGAGACATCCCAACTCAGATTCTCCTTAATGCTAGCATCGGAGTTCATAAAGTAGAGCTTCGGGGCTTCTCCGGTGAGCATGAATTTCTTCCCGTTCGCGTGTAAGAGCTTGGTACGTTCGTCGGGAAGGTGGTCAGTAATCTTGAATGGTCCGAACAGTTCTGTCAAAGGATCATCTTCTACAAGGAAGACAGTGGACGGAATGAGAACGATCGGCTCCTTCTTTTCTTTGACCTCCGGCTTGATATCACCAAGATCGGTGATCGTCAGTATTTCCTTAGGAGATGCTTTTGGCTTCTCCTTCCATACTTGTTCCGGCGCCGGTAGCTTGGAACGAATTGGTGGTGCAGCTGGCTCGGTAGACGGTGGCGGCACAACTAGTGTCCAGACCATGTGAGTTTTCGTCTTCTTGTTCTTTCCTCGAGGTCTGCTAGGTTTTGTGCTCGGTGGCTTAGAAGAGGCTTTCAGTTCCTTTTTCTTTGGCGTCTGAAGAACAGATTTCGGTTTCTGCGTGGTCATCTGTCCAGCACCTGCAACAGCAATTGATCTAGGCATACTAGAAGAGACATCAGTAACAGAGTTGACCGGAGTCAACTCCACAGTTTCAACAGCTAAACAATGAAATTTTTCACTCTTAGGATTATATTTCATTCCGTCTTTAAGGTGGAACGTGACAGTTTCTTTACCAACTCTCAAAGTTAAAGAACCATTTGGAACATTAATTTGCATTCCAGTAGTGGCCATGAAAGGTCGTCCTATGAGAATGGTAGAATCATCCTTACTAGTGTCAATGATAACAAAGTCAGCTAAGAACGTGAAAGGACCACATTTAGTCACAACTTCTTTGATTTCTCCCCTAGGAGTTTTAAGTGATCTATCAGCAAAGATAAGTTGTATACTAGGCGGTTCAAGTTCTACTAGGTTCAATTTTTCATATAGACTCATAGGCATAACATTAACAGACGTGCCAAGATCAACCAAACAACGTTCTATCTCAACATCATTAATGACAAGAGGTAGAGTGAAAGAACCAGGATCAGAACACTTAGCTGGATATGGAGAGGAAGGTTTCTTAATACGAGCATCAGGATATCCTTCTTTATTCCCCTTCATGCCAGTCTCGATCCTTGCATTTGGCAGCAATGCTCTTGGAAAAGGAAGCTTCACGACGTACGATGCAAGATGAGGATCTTCCTCCTTAGGCGCCACTTGTAGTGCTTCCTTCTTCTCCAGAGTTTCAGCGGTCCTGCGTAAAACAGCACAAGCATCAGCAGATAAGCTTGGAAATTTTCTAACAGATACCATCTTGGCTTGCTCCTTTCTTGGATTCGGCTCTGTCTGGCTCGGAAGTTGGCCAAATGGTCGACCAGATGCTAGCATGCTCGAGATGTTCTTCACAGCTAGCTCAGTTCTTTGACCGGCTGCGATCTGTTCTTGATTGAGAAGAGCTTGAGCTTTAAACTAACTGTCATGATCGTCGAGTCTGGTGATGATCTGACTAAGCTTCTTATCCAGGTCACTGACATTGTTTTCCTTCTGGTACTGCTGCCCTGGATAGGTGTTATTCAAGTATTGATTCTGGCGATTGCCAGGAGCAGTTCCATAGTTACCCGGATTATGGTGCGGCGGCTGGTAGACACCTGCCGGCGGATGGTTAGGCTTCTGATCCTGAGCTGGACCAGCCGGGCGGTTATTCTGGTTCTGGTTATGGTTGGCGCCAGCATTATAGGAAGGTCTGTCTTGATAGTTCCCTTGCTGCTTGAAGTTGCGGTAGCCAGCATAACCATTCTGATTATTAACGAAGCCTTGTTGAACGAAATTTACCTCTTCGGCGGACCAGACTTCTGTCTTACCAAAATTCTGGCATCGGCCTCCATTATGTGCGCAAGCTCCACACCATTCACAATCGGCAACATAGACGGAAGCTGCCGGCGGTTTGACTGGTGTGGTAGACTTCTTCAAATGCTTCTCTACTTCGGCCTTGATAGCTGCTTCGAGATCGAGCTTGCTCCTTGATCCTTCATATTGTCGTTCCCAGTTCCTTGACTTGGAAGCACAGTTTGCGAAGTGAAGAAGAGCAGCTTCAGGTGTGAGAGTAGTGCAATCCCCTTCACCTAGGGAATTGACCCACTTGGCAGATTCTTCTCGAAGACCTCGAGCAAAGGTTTCAGCTAACTGCCTCTGCTCGAATCCATGATGAGGGCAGTTGTAGAGAAGTTCTTGGAATCGATTCCAAGTATCATATAAGCTTTCTCCTTCTTTCTGGGAGAACCTGGCAATGCTGTCCTTGATGGCTGTTGTTCTGGCAGGAGGAAAGTATTCTTCAACGAAGTCCTGAGCCAGAGTATCCCAATTAGTGTAATATCTAGGTGGTTTGCCAGTAAGCCACCTCTTAGCGGCGCCTTTCAGAGAGAACGGGAAAGCTCTCAAACAAAGAGTATTCTTGTCGAGGTTTCTGTTCTTAAAAGTGCTGCAGAGATCAAGGAAATCCGCAAGATGAGTGCACGCATTGTCTAGGGGCCTGCCTTCGAACTGTAGATCCCTAGAGATCATAGTCAAGAATGGAATTTTGATCTCATAGTCAGGATCTCCTTCAATGCGCGGTACGGCAATGGCAGATCGAACGCTAGTCGCGCTCGGCTTGTTGTAATCGGCTAGACTTTTCTGTGCAGGCGGCGGTGGTGGTGGATTTCCGCCTGGTGGTGGTAATTGATCAGTCATGGTAGGATATGGAGGAGGTGAAAGTGACTCGGTGTATGAAATGGATTAGGTGACGGTAACGGTGAAGATGAGGGACTATCCTTCAGTTCCTCAATCTTAATCGGAGTGACGGGTGGAGGTGGATTGGTTCTGCCTCTCCTTGGAATCTGTGATTGTCGAGGTGGAACAGAACTACTTGGTCTCTCTATACTCTTAGCCTTGTCGGTTTGAGAGCGAGTCCAAGGGCGGCGATGTATACACCTGTGATAAACCTACAAATAACAAAAACAAACAATAACCAGTGTAAAATCAAAGTGGGTGGAAAAGTGAAAGATGGAAAATAGAAGAATAAATTGCCAGTTCTTCTTTCAAACAATCAAAAGAACTCCCCGGCAACGGTGCCAATTTGATGAACGCTGCAGTAGAGCAGGTTTAGCAAATAACTACCAAGCTGTGAAAGCTAGGGTAGATCATATTCCACGGGTCTTCTATGATCGACTACTCAAATAAGCTGGCAAATTACTCGGATTTAAACACTTCGTGCGTGGTGTGAGTTCCACGACTTCTAATTCTAAGAAATGCAGAGAAATTAAAAATTTAAACTATGAACAGATTGGAAATTGGTTGATTAAAACAGAGATGACAGACGAACTTAGACTTTGAATCCCCCTTCGTTCCCCAGAGCATAGGCAATCAACAGATCAGCGGATTTCGATTCTCATTCAATCAGTTCTAAGACACCACCATAACTCCTTACCCTTAGGTTTAAGACCGGCGAACGTTCGCTCTATCCGTTCTAGCTACCACGATTAATTAGTCGCCCGGGTATGGTCGCCTCTCGCAACGACTTAACTTAACTGGTAGAATTACTAATGATTATTGAGTTACTCTTGCAGTGGATTAACCCAAGGCACGCTCCAATTATAAGGTTAATTGTTCAATTTGATGTTCTAAAGTAAGGCGAGCATTCGCTTCTATCCTTAGCTTAACAAGAATCTAATCTAGGTGATCAATCCAGATAAGAAACATGAACAATGAAGAACAAACCAAACATGAAAGAGAAACTGATTGAACTTCGAATCTAATCACTGCTGATCCGTGGCCGCTTTAAAGCCCTGGGTCACTTAGGGTTCATCTAGTCTAAGCTCTAAGAGTTTAGCTACGCATATTCATCACAAAAGAATCAAAGACAAAGAAAGAGTTCATCATACAAAGGAAGAACAGAAAAGTATCTGAAAAACCTAATTAAGATGAGTCCGGCAGAACTTCGATATTCCGGTAGACTGCAATCCTAGCTCCGAGTCTTCGAGATGGAAGGAATGGCGTCACGATCTCTTTCCGGCTCTTCGAACTCTAACTCTTTGCTCCAGAACTTGAGAGAATTCTGAAGTTTTGATTATGATGTATTATGAGGTATATTTTCCCGTCTATTGATTTTGGGCCGCCGGTTAAGTATTTATACTTAACCCTAATTCAGTCGGATTTTGCCTGATATTTTCGCCGAAAATACTGAAGAATTTTCGGCGAAAATTCCTTTGTAAATGGATGGTCCGCCGGCTAATTTCTCCTGTAAATTTTGGTCCCATAGTTTTCGGTCAAAAACTTAACATTTTCGCCGAAAACTTCTGTTGATGAGCATCGCCGATTTGTACTGATATTTTCGCCGAAAATGCTGTGGTATTTTCGGCAAAAATTCCTTTATAAACCGGGCAGGAATTGTTTCGACTTGATTGGCTCCTTGGATCGATTCCGATGCAATTCCTCGAGGTTCCAACGCCTTAGACACGTCCTTGGCTACTTTATTTGACGGCAAAAACCTGTGCTAACATAAAAACACTAGAAAACCATCAAATAGACCCGAAACGGGCCAAGGTAACACAAATGGCACGAGATAGGGAAATCGATTGAATATTCGTTATTCTACCCTAAAAACCATGTCTTAAGCAAGGAAATGTCGCTTAAATGAGGCTGATAATCACGTCAAATCGAGTGTCATCAAAAATCCTTGGGAGTATGTAGTTAGTAGCCATTGTGGGTGGCAAGCTTCCAAACTTGATAGTTACAGGAGGGCCTTGGTCATCACCATCATCCTCCTTATCCTTCCTCTCAAACCTAGGGTTTGGATGATCCACATCGATCATCACATCATCAAAGTCATCATCAATGTCAGCATCATACCCTGCGTCATACAATCCAAGTCCATCATCTATCTGAAGGTTATCTTCCACCTTATCATTCATCTCTCCAACCCTTGGGGCTTGGACACGCTTGCCCTTTCCCAACACAGTGACTTTGAGACCAGAGGACATGAAGTTGTCCACCTTGATATCAGCTTGAAGGGCATCCTCTGCTCTGGGTTGTCTCATCCTTCCCATCTCATGGTGGGCCATCTCATGTTGGCCTCTACGACTTTGTGCATTCTTGCCAAGGAACCTTCTCTTCTGAGTCCTCGTCAAGTTAGCCAACGCTACTGGTTGTTGACGTCGGATATCATAGGTATGCCAACCACCATGTGGCACATCGGGAATTCGAGAATTCCTTTTCATGGGATGGCCAGGAGCCAACCATTGCCTTGGCTGCCATCCGACTGGTTGTTGCACTCCCTCCACCATTCTCTGATATGGTGGATACCTTGGTCTACTGGGAGGAAGGCCAAGCCTCTGATGAACGGGCTTGCTTGGCTTCACCTCATCAAAGTTGAGACTCCTCTTGCACTGAACACACAACTTTTCCTCATCTTGCCTACCAAGTGAGGCAGGAGTGGATTGTACATTCGAAGATGAACTTCCCTCTTGAGGCGGCGTTGTGTCCAACACCAACTTGAATCGGGGCAACTCAATCTTCGAGAAATCAGGGTTAACCATGTTCACACCAACTGTGGCGGGGAAAGGATCAGTATCCACCAACATGGCATCTTTCCTTGGCTCAGGGAACTTAATGCGTCCCTTCTCAATGGCATCCTGTAAAATATTTCAAAAAACCACGCATGAATCAGTAGAGTGAGACATGCTATTATGCCACTTGCAATATCATCTTCCTTTCAACTTATCAGGCGATGGGAGGTTATGCCCCCCCTGAGAGCTTGACTTGACCATCCTTGTAAAGTTGGTCAAATATCAAGTCTGCCTTTGTCACATCGAATGAATACTTCCTTGGTTGGATGAGCGCACGATTAGGTCTCCCACCTTGTGTCCCAACATCAACTTTAGACAATGAACTACACACATAGGGTTTCCCTGGCACTATCTCTGCCAAGTCAACCTCAACCTCACCAACACCACCATCGATGTGGTGGATGGCATAATCAAAATTTGGGAGGTATTGCCCCCTTGAGGCACTCCTCCTACTCTCCTCCTCATGGAGAAGAGATTCATACCTAACATCACATGACATGAGTTGGAACAAGTCAGAGAACTCTCGATCTTGGAATTTCTTACTAAGTTCGAAGTTCAATCCTCCTTGAGCCAGCTTGACAAACTCTCTTTCTGTTAGGTTAACAAAGCAACAATTTCGAGCATTCTTGAAACTAGTCAAGAAACTCTCAACTGACTCTCCAGGCTGCTGGCACATACGTGCCAAGTCTGCCATAGAAACCTCTGGCTCAGATATATAGAATTGGGCATGGAAGATCTACTCCATCTGTTGCCAACTTTGTATGGAGTTGGAAGGCAAGTTGACGTACCAAGCGAAGGCTGGTCCTGTCAACGAGTTTCCAAACAACCTAAGTTTGACGAAATCACCTACGTCACCACATTGGACAGTGAATCGTCCAACATGCTCGACGGTAGACTGATCTCCTGTCCCCGTGAAGGTGGTAAACTCAGGTACCCTAAAGCCTCTAGGAAAGGGATGGTGTCTATCCACCCACTCTGGATAAGGCTTTCGATACACAGGCGGCATGGTTGGCCTTTCTCCAAGACCAAGATGCTCATTGAGCAATTGTGCCACCTGTTCCCTTAAATTATTATTATCATGTAACCCTGGTGGTTGCCCCCCGGGTGGTGGCATGAATCCTGTTGGATCCATTCCATGTCGATTGACTTGGGGTGGTATTGGTGGTGGTGGATACGCACGTGGGGGTACCTCCACATTAGGACGTGGTGGTACTTGATCCATATTGAATGGACGGTCAGGGGCTACATATGGCCTAGCCTCTGGAATATGTTGTCGAGCAAAACCTATGGTAGGCATTTGCTCAACATGGGTGTTGGATGTGGTGGCAAGATTTTCGCCATTCCCTTGTTGATGGGAAGGTGGTTGACTTGCCACTGGAGGTGAGAGGTTGTCCTGCCATGGTTGGCCATTCCGACCACTAGCAGGATGAGGACTTACATTCCCAATGCCATTGCTCATCGATCCTAGACCATCGGGTGTTAAGGCTCTAGACTGAACTAAATGCGTCGTTAAAATTTTCCTGAACTCCTGAAACTCAGTTTGATTTTTGTTAACCACATCAAATACTTGAATTAAACGTCTTTCAACATGAGAACTTAAAGACTCAATTTGAGAATTCACCTGGCGGGCATTCCCTGCCATTGAAGCCTCCATGAGTTGGTGGTGCTCCACCATTGTCTGGCGGAGTGACATGATTGCCTCGCCTAGATCAGCACTTGGCGCCACGGGCTGTGGCCTTGCCTCCTTGTCGCCGCCATGAATTCCGGCAACATCTTCAATTGTTTGGCCATGTTCAATGTTGGCCACCTGCTCCTCCACAGATCCGGATTGAAGTTCACCCTCTGGGTTCTTTCGCCTTGGAGCCATGATATCAAACACAATGTCCCACCGAGCGTGCCAATTTGTTTCTGGTGGTAAAAACTCTTGTGTCTGAACACAATAAATGCTCTTTTGACTTCTTGGAACAAGGAATATTTACATGGTTCACACCTCTCCAAACAATGTTCGAACGAGGGTGTTTGATGTTTTTTTTGGCTATGTCTACTGCTACTGCTACTCCTATGGAGGTTCTGAGAGAGCTCCAAAAGCAAAGATAACTATGGCTACGAAAACTGAAGTTGCAGAGAAAATTAGAAATTTGGGCAGAGTGTCTGCTTGTGTGATTGCGCGGGGCTCCTTCTGTCGAATAAACTCTCATATTTATAGACAAATGTGAGTGGTAACTGCAGATGGAGGTAGTAACTGCCATGGAGGTTACTTCCTCTCTCTTGAACGTGGGTATCATCATATTGGTGGTGGTTTCTTCTCTTCAACTGCTTTGGAGGAGTAGTGACGTTGGTAGAAGAAGCTTGTATTCCTGGGATAGGGTTTGATATGATCACATCATCCCTTAGGGTTTCACTCTTGATGAGGAGATGACACCGTCTCTTGAAGTTGGCCTTAGGGTTCCCTTCTTGATGAGGAGGCTATCCTCCTTGCTTCCCTCCTTCACTCTTAGCGAGGAGGTCGTCATGATGACCTCATCATCATGGAGTCGGCCTTAGGGTTTCCATCTTGATGAGATGGCTTCCTGATGAGCCGCAATCGTTGTGCGTGCGTTCAATCAAATAACTAACAAAGCTAACAAAAGCTAGGGTAGATCGTATTCTACGGGCCTTCTAATGATTGACTACTCAAATAAGCTAGCAAATTACTCAGTTTAAACACTTCATGCGTGGTGTGAGTTCCACGACTTCTAATTCTAAGAAATGCAGAGAAATTAAAAATTGAAACTAAAATAGATTGGAAATTAGGGTTGAAAATAGAGATGACAGACAAACTTAGACTTCGAATCCCCCTTCGTTCACCAGAGCATAGACAAGCAACAGATCAGCAGATTTCAATTCTCATTCAATCAGTTCTAAGACACCACCATAACTCCTAACCCTTAGGTTTAAGACCGGCGAACGTTCGCTCTATCCGTTCTAGCTACCAAGATTAATTAGCCGCCCGGGTACGGTCGCCTCTCGCAATGACTTAACTTAACTGGTGGAATTACTAACGATTCATGAGTTACTCTTGCAGTGGATTAATCCTAACCGGTTCCTACGAAAGGCACACTCCAATTATAAGGTTAATTGTTCAGTTCGATGTTTTAAAGTAAGGCGAGCGTTCGCTTCTATCCTTAGCTTAACCAGAATGTAATCTAGGTGATCAATCCAGACAAGAAACATAAACAACGAAGAACAAACCAAACATGAAAGAGAAACTGATTGAACTTTGAATCTAATCACCGCCGATCCGTGACCGCTTTAAAGCCCTGGGTCACTTAGGGTTCATCTAGTCTAAGCTCTAAGAGTTTAGCTACTCATGTTCATCACAAAAAAATCAAAGAT
Source organism: Linum lewisii (assembly GCA_034768395.1). NCBI lineage: Eukaryota > Viridiplantae > Streptophyta > Magnoliopsida > Malpighiales > Linaceae > Linum > Linum lewisii. Next base: position 31,314,520 of record CM068297.1, read on the forward strand.
AAAGAAAGAGTTCATCATACAGAGGAAGAACAGAAAAGTATCTGAAAAACCTAATTAAGACGACTCCGGCAGAACTTCGATCTTCCGGTAGAATGCAATCCTAGCTTCGAGTCCTCGAGATAGAAGGGATGGCGTCACGATCTCTTTCTGGCTCTTCGAACTCTAAACTCTCCTTCAGAACTCTCAGAGAATCCTCCAAATTCTGATTATGAAAAGTGTATTATGATAAGGTATGAAAAGTATAATGATTTTGGGCCGCCAGTTAAGTATTTATACTTAACCCTAAACCGCCGGATTTTAACTAGGATTTTCGGCGAATATATGAAGGAATTTTCACCGAAAATTCCTTTGCAAATGTGGATGACCGCCGGCTGTTTCTTCTGTGATTTTCGGTCCAACACTTCTCGGCGAAAACTTAGTGTTTTCGCCGAAAATATCCTTCAGTTGACATCAGTGGATTTGTGCTTGCATTTTCGCCGAAAATACTAAGGGATTTTCGGCGAAAACTCCTTTGTAAACCGGGGCAGGAATTTGGTTGATTTGGTTGACTCCTTGGATCAATTCTGGTGCGATTCCTCGAGGTTCCAACGCCTTAGACACGACCTTGGCTACTTTATTTGACGGCAAAAACCTGTGCTATCATAAAAATACTAGAAAACCATCAAATACGCTCAAAACGGGCCAAGGTAACACAAAGGCACGAGATAGGGCAATTGATTGAATATTCGTCATTCTACCCTAAAAACCATGTCTTAAGCAAGGAAATGTCGCTTAAATGAGGCTGATAATCACGTCAAATCGAGTGTCATCAAAATACCCACACTTAAGCTTTTGCTTGTCCTCAAGCAAACTGAATAGAAACGCTCATGTTCACAAATAATAAGATCGATTAAATTGAAGCTCAATCAAACACAATGAATTATTAGACCGATAGATCCTAGACCAAGAAACCTAACATGCATACAGATCAACCAAACCACCTGGTCTCACTAATAAACCACACACGACAGGTAATCGTAACCAATTATGCATTAATTTTACCTGACCGACCAGACTCCTCCCACAGGAAATATTTAGTAAATTGGGAACTCTCACTCTCTGTGTTTAAGGACGTGTTTCTACTCTTGATCATTTTCTGTTACTAAATTATGTCATAAGTTTGCAATTCGACCACATCTCCACCACTGTGACAACACGAGTAACCAGTCAAGAAGGACTTCCCTGCTAGGACTATAACGAATTCTACACTACTTGGGTTTATGATGCGATGGATGATGGGAAAGTATGATGATGGCTTTGGTGCGGTGTAGCTTTCGACTAACTTCCCTCGAATCTAATCTGTAGCTTCCTACCATCTAACCAGACACGGGTGGAATAGTGAACGCTCGTCCTATGATACCCTCAAGCACCCTAGCACTTTTTATTTTCTTTTAACACATTTTTTTCTTTTCTGACTTTTCTTTTGACTTCGTTCTTCCATTTCTAGGGAGAAGAACGTTTATTGAACTTAAAACTTTTTTGCTTTTCTGATTTTTTTCTTTATCTTTTTTTTCGAAACTTGCTTCTTTTCTTCTATTTTTTTTTCTTTTGTGCCGATTCTTTCTTTTGGTTGCTAGAGGGGTTTACACGTCTGGACATAATAGCTAAGACCACCTGTTTAATGGCTATAGGCAGGTTACCACAAACCGACTTCCAGTAGGTCAATCTAGAACTACAACCACAGGGATCAACGGGGAATGAAAGAATGGGAAATGCCTGTAATGTATTATCGAACCGAAAGAACAGGCCAAGCTCAAGGGTTTAAACCTAATGGATTTTATCGTTGGGTAGGCTATCTGGCTTAGTAGCTGAATCTAGGTGCCCCTATATTTCTAGAACTCGTGTCATCGTGTGGTCTTGAGTAGGTCTCATGCAAATTCTAACTCATTCAAGCAAACAGAAAACCACTAAAAAAGAATTGAAATTGCAAGTTACGTTCAATGGATCAAAAGCTCACAGTTGGTTTGTTAGTCAGATTCGGTCATTTTCATGCAATCAACGCTACAAACTACAAGTGTGATTTTAAAAATTCTGTTCTGGCCAGGCAATTTAGCATCAAAGTAGACATGTTGGTTCTCAAGTTCTAGGTTAAGCAGTCTAAGCATCATTATGAAAGTTTGAACAAACAACTTAACATCAAAAATCTAGAACTGAGCCATTCTAATGCTAGAGAAACTGGAAAGGAATCACGAGGCACACAAAAACACAATCAAGGGCAATCAAGTTCATGCAAGGTTCTCTGGCATCCTACCCCACACTTAAATCGGACTGTGTCCTCATAGGACTAAAATTAGAGTTCAGAGTGAAGTAGAAGAACTTGGATCGAGATGGTTGGCGTAGGGGATGAGCACGGATCCTCGGAGCGGAGGGAATCTACCGAAGCGAAACAAAGGGAATCTCCCTACTGCCTACAAAACAAAAACAAATGAAACATAAAAAGGAAACCGGGACAAGTGTCCTGGTTCCACACAGAAAAAAAGTTGGATCGAAATCCGAAAAGAATAAATAAAAAGAAAGGACCAGAAAAGGAATACAACCCGATCACTGCTGGTCAGGTGGACCGGGAGGTGGAAAGTGGAGGAAATCGCCGAGCTGACGTTGCCACGCCATCTGTGCCTCATACCGCTCGTTGGAGCGGTACATATGTTGCTGCATAATAGTCCATCTCTCCTCTTGGGTGGCGTTGTCCTGGATGCGCCACTCTTGCAATCGCGCGTACAACTCTCCAACATCCGTGGGGTACGGGTGAGGCTGCGGGTGAGGCGCCTGATATGGCTCTGGAATGGGTGGCGGCGACAGGCGTGCATATCCGGCCTGATGGTGTGGCGAGGGTATCTGATCATGAAATTCTGGCTCGGACTGAGGTGGAGACTCCTCAGAATCATCTTCTTCCTCCGACTCATCCTCGTCCTGGGAGGAGGATCTGCTGCTACCTGGGGGCTGAGGTCCAGCTCGAGGTTGTACTCGACCGCCAAATCGCCTCCAACGGTGCGTACTCTGCGGCGTGGGATGTTCGGGCCATATTCGTGGCTGAGGCCGAAGGAGATGATCAGTCGGCCTACAAAGTTGCCTCTCAGGAGTGAGCGAGGTGGCTTTGACCTCTGAGTTTTCTTGCGGAGTAGTCGGGCAAGCACCCATCCGGGATGAAGAGGGTAGTTCTCCCGGATGGCGCGATGAAGAAGAAGCTCCTCTCGGCTGATGTGGTGGCGGTCCTTCTCTAGAGCATACAAAAGAGAACGACGCCAAACCATGTGAATGAATCGATAGAGAGGGTGAGAGAGAGACTTAACTGAGTTATGCTTCGTGAGGCGATCGCCGGGCACTCCAGTCATGTGGCTTCAGAGTGCATGGTACTCCTCCCCGTCAGCATCGTCGTCCTCCCAGCCGAGGTAATGACCATTGTAGTACTTGTAGGGGATGCCTAGATGAGCAGCAAACTCATCATAGGTGAGTGTCCTGTGTACCCCGCCCAGATAGAAGGAAACGACCTTCCTGTGCTGCCTCCTCCTGTGCTCGTCCAGATCAAAAGTCGCCAAGAACTCATGTAGAGCGACGTCTGGGAAGTCGAAAGCTATAGTGGTCAGCTCTAGGAGTCCAGCATGTATCAGGGCGTCATGCACGTTCCGGTGGTAGTCTTCATCGTGATCGAAGAGGGACTCCATGGAAAGTGGGCGAACATTAGCTCCAGGGATGTTCTCGAGCTTCTGGTAGCACTCGAAATAGTATGGGGGCAGGCGAGCAACGGTGTGGTGGTACCCAACACGGCCAGGGAAAGCTGGGGGAGGTCCATGGATGGCAGGTGTGACGGGAGCGGGAGCTCGGGAGCTGGAGGCGGCGTCAAGTCTCTGCTTGGTCCTGCGCTCATAAGTGGTGTTCCTAAAACCAGAACGAAACCAAATTAGTCAAACTAAAACCGTACCCCACACTTAGTCGAAAAACTCAATTTCACAAAGAAATGAGGAAAACCGAGTGGGGGTAAGCAAAGCAGATAAACCGGTAATCCCGAACAATTAAAATACACGCTTAGGACACAGTCAGAATGGAATTATCACAAACAGAGTTCAGAAGCTAAAACGACATTCAAAAAGTCAACATAATCGAACATTGAACCCTAATCATGGCAAGACTATCACAAAGCGGGAGATGACGGCATAATATGATCTCAGATGGCAAACACAAGAACATGAACGTAAATGAGCACATAAAGCAGCCAACTGATCATAAACAGTTCGTGGTCAAACCGACATTTCTCAAAAGTCAACATCACAAAGAATAAGTCTTATTTATAGCAACACATGATCAATCGATATGAAAATTAGGCACAAAGCTCCCTAAGCATGCTAGATCAGTCCAACGAGTTCAGCTAACCTAGTTTACACGAAAACAGTTGGCACGCAAATCGAGGCAAACCAAAAAGTCAACCAAAAGTCAACCCTGATGAAACTCAGCATCCAATATGTCAAAAGATTCGTAATGAAAAGTTCTACAACTTACCTTGAAGGCATGGACGCTAAAAGTGAACGGAGGATGAGAAATCGGTGAAAAATCGAAAATTTTAGGGTTTGGGTGAACTAGAGCTGTAGAGCTCTGATTCGGCTGTTCTAGGGCTCAAGATGATCGGAAATGGAAGGGGAAGGGAGCGACGGCGGCGGCGGTCGGCAGCGGGCGGTGATGGTGAAAAAGTGGCGGCGGTCGGCGAGTTTTCGAAAAAACAAGGGGAGGTTTCGGGTTATTTTCGAAAATGAAAGAAGGAAGAGAGAGAGGGTGAATCCAGATTTTAAAATGAATAGTTGGTTGATTTTCAAAGGAATTTTCGACGAAAATAAGTGCAAGTTTTCGCCGAAAATGTTAGTTAAAAAGTACTGCCGATTTTCAAAAAGGTTTTCGCCAAAAACATTAATATATTTTCGCCGAAAATGTTAGTTAAAAATGTCTGGAAAACTCAGTGGGATTTCAAAGAGAATTTTCGCCGAAAACAGGGTGTATTTTCGCCAAAAATATTGAACTCTACGATTGTAAATATTTTTACAATCCCGGCAAACTTCAGAAAATCACAGTTAAATCCACAAAAATCGGAAAAACCTCAAACGACTTGGAATTGACACTACGACACACAGACTACACACGAAAAATAAGAAATCAAACAAACTGACACTTTTGGCTCTCCCAAACCGACTCTAAAACACTAAGGTTGACACAAATGAAAAACTGACTCCAGCCGTGGGTTGCCTCCCACGAAGCGCTCTAGATTAACGTCCTTGAGCTGGACGATACCTGGATGGTATTAGGAGACATCCCAACTCAGGTTCTCCTTAACACTAGCATCAGAGTTCATGAAGTAGAGCTTCGGGGTATCTCCGGTGAGCGTGAATTTCTTCCCGTTAGCGTGTGTAAGCTTGGTACGTCCATCGAGAAGGTGCTCAGTGATCTTGAACGGACGAAAGAGCTTTGTCAAGGGATCATCTTCTACGAGGAAGACGGTAGAGGGAATGAGAACGATTGGCTTCGTCTTCTCTTTAACCTCCGGCTTGATATCACCAGGATCGGTGATCGTCAGTATTTCCTTAGGAGATGCTTTTGGCTTCTCCTTCCATACTTGTTCCGGCGCCGGTATCTCGGAACGAATTGGTGGTGCAGCTGGCTCGGTAGAAAGCGGCAACACAACTGGTCTCCAGACCATTTTAGTCTTCATCTTCTTGTTCCTCCCCCGGGATCTACTAGGGTCTATTCTCGGTGGCTTAGAAGAGGCTTGCAGTTCCTTCTTCTTTGGCGGCTTCTGAGGAACAGATTTCGGTTTCTGCTTGGTAATCTGTCCAGCACCTGCAACAGCAATTGATCTAGGAACACTAAAGAGACATCAGTAATGAAGTTGACCGAGGCCAACTCCACAGTTTCTACGGTTAAACAATGTGATTCTCCCTTAGGCATGTATTTCATATTGTCCTTGAGATGGAATGTTGCAGTATCCTTTCTAACCCTTAATGTTAACGAACCATTTGGAACATTAATGTTAATGTCGGCGGTCGCCATGAACGGTCGACCTAGGATAAGGGTAGAATATGTCCCTTGGGTATCCATTACTACATAATCATCGAAAAAACGAAAAGGGCCACAACAAGTGATTACATCCTTGATTACTCCTCTAGTTTCTTTTAAAGTTTTGTTAGCGAACACTAAATGCATGCTAGCAGGTTGTAGTTCACCTAGGTTCAGTTTCTTGTATAAACGCATAGGCATAACATTTATAGATGCACTTAGATCAACCAAACTACGCTCGATTTCAATGCCATTAATGATTACAGGTAATGTAAAAGGGCCAGGATCAGAGCACTTAGCTGGAATAGGTATGGGAGATGATCGAGAATCAATAGCTGAGCATTCTCCCGTAGAGGAAGGGGAAAGTGCTTCCTTCTTCTTCTCCATGCTGTTCTGTTCAATGCTCCTGGTTGTGATGACTTCCGCATGCTCATTCTTCATGGCGGAGTTGCTTTGAGATGGCGCCTGATTAAAGAGAGGAAGGTTAGCTAACATGCTAGCAACTTTATTTACCATGCTCTCTATTCTCTGTCCTTGTGCGATCTGTCCTTGGTTAAAAGCATCTTGGGCTTTAAACCTTTCTTCGTGATCATCGAGCCTTGCTGCAATCAGGTCAAACTTCTTGGCTACTCTCCTCTCCCAAGTGTTCTCAGACGTAAAATTCTGAGGATGTTGTGCACCGGTGAATCTGGGAGGTTCTTGATAACTATTGTCCCAGCATTGATTCTGACTCTGGTTGAATCTGAAGTTGTAAGGATGACGCGAAAGGAAGCTTCCCTGTTGTTGAGGAGGTGTTCTGAACTGACGGTCGTCGGGGTAGCCTCTTTGATCATTGGTGAAGCCTTGATCAATGAAATTCACTTCCTCTTTAGACCAGTTATTAGCTGTACCGAAGATCTCCTCCATGTGTTTCTGTACTTCGATCTTGATCTGCTCTTCACAGCTTGGTTGTGTAGTTGCCATTAGCTAAAGTGTTCACCCATTCAGCCGTTTCTTCATTCATACCTTGGGCAGAGATTTCGGCTAGCTGCCCCTGGTTGAATCCATGATGAGGGCATTGAAAGAGAAGCTCTTAGAATTCGTTCCAAGCATCGTATAAGCTTACTCCTTCCTTCTGAGAGAATCTAGCGATGCTATCCTTGTAGAATGTCGTTCTTGAAGGGGGATAGTAGTCCTCTATGAAGTCCTGAGCTAGCTTATCCCAGTTGGTGTAGTAGCCAGGTGGTTTGCCACTGAGCCACATCTTGGCGGCGCCTTTAAGAGAGAATGGGAATACTCGTAAGCAAAGATTGTTCTTGCCGAGATTCTCGCTCTTAAACTTCTCGCACAAGGCTAGGAAATTCGCCAAGTGTGTGCATGGGTTATCTTGCGGCTCCCCTTCAAATTGTAGATCCCTAGAGACCATTTCCAAGAAGGGAATTGTGATCTCATAGTCAGGATCGTCATCGTTGTGTGGCACAACAACGCTAGGTCGAAAGTTAGCCGCACTTGGTCTACAGTAATCCGCCATGGTGCGTTGAGCAATCATTACGGGAGGAGAAGGTGGTGATGAATCTGAAATAGTGGATGAAGCGGGCGAAGATGAGGAGTTCTCCTTCAACTCCTCGATCTTAATATGGGTAGGAGGTGTAGGCGGAATGATTCTGACTTGCTTCTGAACTCGCAGTTGCTTTGGTGGAGCAGAACTACCCGGCTTAAACTGAGAGTGAGCGATCGAACGGTTCATAAACCTGTAGAACAACCTACAAGCAACAAAACAAAACATACCGGCGTAAAATCGAAGTGTGATGAAAAGGTGAAAGATGGAAAAATAGAATAATAAATTGCCAGTTCTTCTTTCAAACAATCAAAAGAAGTCCCCGGCAACGACGCCAATTTGATGAGCCGCAATCGTTGTGCGTGCGTTCAATCAAATAACTAACAAAGCTAACAAAAGCTAGGGTAGATCGTATTCCACGGGCCTTCTAATGATTGACTACTCAAATAAGCTAGCAAATTACTCAGTTTAAACACTTCGTGCGTGGTGTGAGTTCCACGACTTCTACTTCTAAGAAATGCAGAGAAATTAAAAATTGAAACAAAAACATATTGGAAATTAGGGTTGAAAACAGAGATGACAGACAAACTTAGACTTCGAATCCCCCTTCGTTCACTAGAGCATAGGCAATCAACAGATCAGCGGATTTCAATTCTCATTCAATCAGTTCTAAGACACCACCATAACTCCTAACCCTTAGGTTTAAGACCGGCGAACGTTCGCTCTATCCGTTCTAGCTACCAAGATTAATTAGCCGCCAGGGTACGGTCGCCTCTCGCAATGACTTAACTTAACTGGTGGAATTACTAACGATTCATGAGTTACTCTTGCAGTGGATTAACCCTAACTGGTTCCTACAAAAGGCACACCCCAATTGTAAGGTTAATTGTTCAGTTCGATGTTTTAAAGTAAGGCAAGCGTTCGCTTCTATCCTTAGCTTAACCAGAATCTAATCTAGGTGATCAATCCAGACAAGAAACATAAACAACGAAGAACAAACCAAACATGAAAGAGAAACTGATTGAACTTTGAATCTAATCACCGCCGATCCGTGACCGCTTTAAAGCCCTGGGTCACTTAGGATTCATCTAGTCTAAGCTCTAAGAGTTTAGCTACCCATGTTCATCACAAAAGAATCAAAGATAAAGAAAGAGTTCATCATACAGAGGAAGAACAGAAAAGTATCTGAAAAACCTAATTAAGACGACTCCGGCAGAACTTCGATCTTCCGGTAAAATGCAATCCTAGCTCCGAGCCCTCGAGATGGAAGAGATGGCATCACGATCTCTTTCCGGCTCTCGAACTCTAAACTCTCCTTCAGAACTCTCAGAGAATCCTCCAAATTCTGATTATGAAAAGTGTATTATGATAAGGTATGAAAAGTATATTGAGGCTGCCGGTTAAGTATTTATACTTAACCCTAAACCGCCGGATTTTAACTAGGATTTTCGGCGAAAATATGAAGTAATTTTCGCCAAAACTTCCCTTGCAAATGTGGATGACCGCCGGCTGTTTCTTCTGTGATTTTCGGTCCAACACTTCTCGGCGAAAACTTAGTGTTTTCGCCGAAAATATCCTTCAGTTGACATCAGTGGATTTATGCTTGCATTTTCGCCGAAAATACCAAGGGATTTTCGGCGAAAACTCCTTTGTAAACCGGGGCAGGAATTTGGTTGATTTGGTTGACTCCTTGGATTGATTCCGGTGCGATTCCTCGAGGTTCCAACGCCTTAGACACGTCCTTAGCTACTTTATTTGACGGCAAAAACCTGTGCTATCATAAAAACACTAGAAAACCATCAAATAGACCCGAAACGGGCCAAGGTAACACAAATGGCACGAGATAGGGCAATTGATTGAATATTCGTCATTCTACCCTAAAAACCATGTCTTAAGCAAGGAAATGTCGCTTAAATGAGGCTGATAATCACGTCAAATCGAGTGTCATCACTTCCCTCCTTCCCTCGTGATGAGGAGGTCGTCATCATCATCATCGTGAAGTCGGCCTTAGGGTTTTCATCTTTATGAGATGGCTTCCCTCCTTGCTTCCCTCCTTCACTCTTGGCGAGGAGGTCGTCATGCTGACGTCATCATCATGGAGTCGGCCTTAGGGTTTCCATCTTGATGAGATGGCTTCCCTCCTTAGGGTTTCCATCTTGATGAGATGGCTTCCCTCCTTGCTTCCCTCTTGACGAGGAGGTCGTCATCATCATCATGGAGTTGGCCTTAGGGTTTCCATCTTGATGATATGGCTTCTCTCCTTGCTTCCCTCCTTCACTCTTGGCGAGGAGGTCGTCATGATGACGTCATCATCATGGAGTCGGCCTTAGGATTTCCATCTTGATGAGATGGCTTCCCTCCTTAGGGTTTCCATCTTGATGAGATGGCTTCCCTCCTTAGGTTTCCATCTTGATGAGATGGCTTCCCTCCTTAGGGTTTCCATCTTGATGAGATGGCTTCCCTCCTTAGGGTTTCCATCTTGATGAGATGGCTTCCTTCCTTTCCTCTTGACGAGGAGGTCGTCATCATGACATCATCATCATGGAGTCGGCCTTAGGGTTTCCAACTTGATTAGATGGCTTCCCTCCTTAGGGTTTCCAACTTGATGAGATGGCTTCCCTCCTTCCCTCTTCGATGGGATGCCTTCCTCCTTGATGGGGAGGCTCCGTGAGGATAAAATAGTAAATCCATGGCCTCGCTTAATCAATTTAACTTAATAGAATGATTAAAGGTTAATAAAGCCATTCAAACCTCCACAAACAAGCAATGTGGTATTTTTGGTCATCATCTTGCAGAGGCCATATCTCACTGGTCCGGTGGAACTGGGTTGTCATCTATATATGGATGGAAAGATAATTTCGTTATCTTTCCATCGCCACCGATTTCACATCAATCGGATTTCGTATGAAGAAGTTATGGCCAAAATACTACTCTGAACAGAATTAACACGAAAAATAGGCCAAAAGATGACGTCATGGCCCAATTTATGTTATTTAATTGCTAAGGCAATTAATGGCCTAATAAAGCCATTTAATTCCTTAATTTCTTCAATGTGGTATTGGCTCAAAATAATTTAAGGTGTAAACATCTATACATCATCATCATAAAAAAATTACAGAATCTTGAACTTGGACATGGTTGTTTGGTTCAACAAGGTTAGGGGTGACATCCCTGTTTGCTCCAGGAGGAACATGCATGACCCGTTGTTCTTGAGTAATTCCAAGCATTTGCCTGTTCATGCCATTGCAAAAGTTACTATCACTGAAAAAACATGGGAACAAACGCAAAGGCAAGAGGCTCAAATTCTGATCAATTCTCCCAAACAAATTCCAAGATCAAACATGTTAAATGAGAAGATAAAATACCTTGAAATGGAATTAGGAGAAGTTAAATCACAACTGCCACCATTTTGATTTCGGTTGTTGTGTCTTCGGAGGAGGCATTTGCGGCTGAGATTGAGTTGGTGTAGGCCTTCTGTACCCCACAGGAACCCCTTGTTCGGATCTCTCGTCATCGGCGAGAGTAATAGGCATCGGCGATGGAGATGAAATTACCTTATACCCCTCCTCTGGCTTCTGCACAACACCACCACCCCTTGTTCGGATCTCTCGTCATCGGCGATAGTAATAGGCATCGCAGTCGATCTCGATTTCCTCATCATCATCGTCCGCCGCCGCTCTATCTCATCACCGCAGTCGCCTATCGCCTCCGACCGCTGCTCAACAACTTCCTTGCTGCGTCTCACCAACCGCTGATGCTTCCGCAGTCCTCCTTGCCGCTTCGGCCCAAGTCGCTCCGATGTGAGAATGGAAGTCTGGCTTCCTATTGAAGATTTTTGGGAGTTAGAAGTTTTGCGGCTGGTGTGCGGAGAAAGAAGATAAGGAAAGAGAAATGAGAAGGCGGCTGTGTTTTAGGATTAGGTATTTTTTTTTAAATGCTGAAACTGCCCATCCGTGTTGTTGGGTTGGACCGGTCCAACCTTTAAAGGTTGGGTCCGGATTCTGAGCCCTGTTTCAACACAATTTGTGTTTCGTTTTACAAATATTGAATCCAAACCATCCGGGGAAAGAATAGTCAATCTTCGGGTCTCAACTGTCAAAGAGGAAACTTTTCAGTGAAATCATGCTATAAGGTTCTGAATATTCAACGAAATCAGGGAGTTACTGGTTCTTTTAGTCCTGAGAGTTGGAAGTGGTTATGGAACTTGTCCTTACCTCGGAGTCTAAAATGTTTTCTTTGGAGAGTGTGTTCGGGAGCCATTGCTACAAGATGTAATCTGAGAAGAAGATTTTGTAGTGTGCAGGTGGAATGTCCATGTTGTGAGGGGAGTGCTGAAACTACAGAACATATGTTCTTCCATTGCGAACATTTCTCAGGACTGTGGAGCAGAATCCCCCTTCTGTTCAGCTTCCGGAAGAGGGGAGAGACATCTCCGAGTGGTTTATGAGCATTAGAAACTCGAGTTCAGCTTCCCAGGTTGTTAATATTTGTTATGTTTTGTGGACAATTTGGAGATGTAGGAACAAGAAGGTGTTTGAGAACAAGGAGCCAGTCTTGAACAACATGGAATTTATTGTTAGAAGTGAGTTACAGAGATGGATGTTAAGTTGCAGGTTTGTTCCTTTGGTGACTTCTAGCTCGATTCAGCAGTGCCACGGTCTACCCTTTCCTCGACAATCTTTTAGAGGAAGATTGTGTGTGATGGTTCTTTTGACAGAACCACCCAGTGTGGGGGATATGGGGTCATTGTTTATGATCTCGAAGGGAGTGTTGTGGATGGTAAAGCTAAAAGTTTCTTTTGTAGAGCTCTGATTTGTGCGGAAGCCATGGCTATTCTGGCAGCGGTGGAACTTGCAGTGACTCAAGACACTAGTACCATCATCCTTTCAGATTGCCTGGTACTGACAAATGCGTTGAACGACCAGCCGTATCAGTGGCCGTGGGAAGCGGCTGCGATCCTGGCTTCGATTACTCATTCATTGAGAAATCACGGGGAGATCTCCATTTCCTATGTGGGTAGAAATCAGGTACAAGAAGCAGATCGTGTGGCAAGGAGTGCTCGTGAGAACTGGTGCTCCGACTTCAGGCTACTGTTTTAAGATTTTTGTTTTTTTTTTTTTTTGGTTGCTTTCAGACTGCTTTGAAGTCTTCTGTACTGAAACCCCTTTTTTTGTGGTCATTGCTCTGATTAATGAAATTAATCATCTCTTTACCAAAAAAAGCTGTCAAAGAGAGAGAAACTTGAAAAGAAGGCCTCTCCTTTACTTGTCTTATAACAAATAAATAAAAACCCTTTTAATCAATCAAATTCGGACCAAGGAAGAACTACCCGAAAGAAGAAGAAGAAGAAGAGAGGAAAGTTCTTCGCCTACTCCTCTTTGGTATCTCCCACAACCAGCTGCTCATCTGCCTTCCAAAACTGACATCAAACCCAGTTCCATTGCTTCTCTCGGGAGGCAAGTTACTCATGTTTCATCGCATACTCTTCAGCTTCTTTCTCATCTTTGTTTCAATTATATTAGATGATGATTGCTTCAAATTTTGTTTTCTTTGCTTTGTGGGTTTTGGATGAATTTCATTATAGGACTCACTCAGTTCGTTGGTTAATTAGCCCTTGTTGAGTTGTAATTTAGGAATGAGTTTAAGGAAGTTAAAGTTTCTCAAGGAGATTCGAAGCAATCATGAGACTGGCGATTGTGCTGCCTGGCAAAACCAATTTTCTTTAATATTTTGAATTTGTATCTGATGGATCATCCTTGTAAACAAGTACGGGAAGATATCGATTCTGCAGGCTTCTCAATGTATCATCCTTGTATTGGTTTTATATTGTTAGCAATCATATCGGAGAAATTGCAGTGAATTTTTCTTTGCTGTGTCGTCCTCTTCTACCTATCACGTTGATCAAATTGCAAAGTTGTTCCAATTGTCAATATTATGTTGTATGGCAGTATGATCCTTCAAACTGCAATGGAAGTTGAGAAATTGAAGACTTACTCTCTCCTGTTTTGTTAACAGGTAGATTGTTATAAGAGGTTTCATGCTGCCTGAAAGAATCTCAACCGAACCACTTATGGACACAAGTAAAGAAGCTCTTTTTCTCCACTTTTATTTCTTTGTAAACTTGTACCCCTTCTATATGTTTGTTTCTCCAGTGAATGGTCCATTATAGTCCTATTAGAAATTGGTTGCTTTTATCGGTGAATTGTGGTATAAAATAGTGTCTAAGATATGGCTTTGACGAGCCATGTTATAATGACATGGCCAGGAGGATTCATTAGACTGTGCTTTTACAATGAATTGCTGAAAGCTTTCAGCAGTTGTTTTCTTGCGTAAATCTTGCTCTGGTCCCTTGATGTGAAAGTAATCTCCTCACCTTGACTTGTCATATCGGGTGTCGTAGATGCTAACTTTGAGGAGACAAAGAGCTTAAGGAATGGACTTGAGTTGGTAAAACCAGGCAATGATAAACATATTGATCGTCTCAGACCAGCTGCTAGACATCATTCCCTATTCAGAGGTATTGATCTCTTTCCCCAATTAGTTTTTTTTTTTTTGTCATACTTTAGAACATCATCTCTAAAATATTTTTCAACCAATTAATGTGAAAATCTTATATCAGTCATTTCCTATTATGTCTCTCTATTGCATGGCCAACATATAGGTATTAATCTGTGTTCAGTGACTAGTGTAATGGTTTGGTTTTTAGATTCACTTTGAGATGTTATATTTACTTATTCAAAATGTTGCACATAAATTGTGGAAACCCATTGTAGGGCAACCAGATTCATCAGGGCATGAAAAGGGGAAATACAGCCTGATAAGAGACCCTGAGGATTTCCTAGCAGCAGGAGGTGCATTTGATAAACCCCTACCATGCTTTGGGTGTGGGATAGGATGGTTCAGCTTTCTTTCAGGGTTTTTGTTCCCACTAATGTGGTACTATGCCACAATCCTATATTTTGGAAACTACTACCGTAAAGATCCCAGGGAAAGAGCTGGTCTTGCTGCAGCAGCCATTGCGGTAAGTCGGATACCTTAGCTATTCTGTTTGTTTACTTGGATATATTTGTTCAATAAGGGTTGTTTGTTTTGGGGTTTGCAGGCAATGGGTTGCTCTCTTCTGATGGTGTTCATACTTGCTTATTGTCTTCTGTTTTAATCGAGTATATATCTATATCTGAGAAAAAGAAAAAAAAAAAGGGTTTTCCCAAGAATGCTGAGGAAAGGCGAATGCCCTAGAAAAAAGTGCGCACATTAGTTTGGAAGACAACAGAATCTGATATAAGAAGTCCATAGCCTATAGGTACATAATTGAATGAATGAATTGTAAAGAAGCGCTTCCGTCAGTCTTTTTAGTGTTCGTTTATAATTATTCTATATACTCTGCTGACCGACTGTTTTTGTAATGATGTTTCGATCGCAATTGATATGCACCTATCAGGCTCATCATCTTCATCCAACCCTAAATCCAACATTTTCCTAGCTATTAGATTATCATTTTGACCAATCTAATGGTCTAGATTGCTCGGATTATTTATAACATTTCACTCATAATTTAATTTTTTATTTATTTTTAAAAACTCGACTTTTTATCTGGTGACCGATCGGCGACTCTCTTGCGATTGGCCGCCGCTCTCTGACGACTTTTCCAGTGAAAACATGTTAGCACCTTTATTTGCTGATAACTAATTAATAATATTTTTTTTTGGATGAATAGTATACTTTCATTCCAAAAATGGAGAGGTGATTTAGAAAAATCAAACCTCAAAGTTAAGCTTACATCCAAAAACCTAGTAAAACCTTAAAACATAATTACAGGAACAAGGAAAAACCACAACGAGCAATAGCTAACGAAATCCGCGCGTCCCCTAGAGTTTGGTGAGAAGCCTCTTTTAGAATGAAACTCACCAAACAGTCTGGAGGGTTATGCGGAGCTCCATGAAGCCTACCACACCTTTCTTTCCAAAGGTGAGCAATAACACTAGTCCAAACAAGACGACACAGAATTCCTCTCGCTCCTTTTGACTTCGCCAAAGAACTGAGGGTCTGCACAATGGAAACAAAAGAACTAGGTGGCACAAAACTCACCAGCAACTTCTGAAAAACATCCGACGAATACGGGCAATCAAAGTAGATATGCTCGTGAGACTCAGCAGCACCAGAGTTACAAAGAAGGCATCGGGGATTAACATCAATCCCCCACCTGACGAGCCTGTCATTAGTGGATAAACGACCAAGCACAGCTAGCCAGGCAAAGAAACTGTTTCGAGGCCTACTACCAAACCCCCATATCAAATAGAACCAAGGAACCAGAGGACGCTTACACCGAATAGACTCTCAAATAGTAGAAACAGTCATTTTTTCTGCTGAACATTATCCCAACAGAAATCAACATCAACGATAGAGAAATGAGCAAGGAAAGCAGGCCTATGTTTGAGAAGCCTCCTCCACACCCAAGAACCAGTTCCTGTAGAAAGTGAAATGATGTCCATACCTTTGATCCGATAAGCTTTCAACCAGGCCACCCATATCGATCCCTGACTTGAGAAGACATCCCATAGAAGTCTGAAAACAAGAGCTTGATTCCAGAGCTTCATGTCCCTAAGTCCGAGTCCTCCCTCTTTCTTTGGATAGTTTATTTCTAACCAGGCCACCTTTGCTTTTCCACCAGAACACTCATCACCCCCTCCACCCCCACCCCCCATAGGTAAGATGCACAAATCTGCTGTATCCTTTTAATAATCTTCATAGGCAATGGAAAAACAGTCATCCAAAACTGACTTAAACTGAGCAACACAGAATTGACAAGCTGAAGACGACCTGCAAAGCTTAAGGTTTTCGCCCTCCAACCCTAATCCTCTTTGTCAGTTTATCAAGCAATGGTTCACAATCCTTGTTAGATAACTTCTTAGTGATAAGAGGTAAACCTAGGTACCTAACAGACAAGGTACCAATCCTGAATCCAGAAAGAGAACTCATGCTGATAAAGCACTAGAAGGAACTCCTGCACTGAAAATATCACATTTCACTGGATTGACCTTAAGACCAGACCACACTGAAAATTTAAGGAGGATAGAATAGATCATTTCAATCCCATAATAGCTCCATTTGTGAAAATCATCATGTCATCCGCAAAAGCTAAATGAGTAAGTCGAGTATGAACACACTGAGGGTGATATGGCAGACTACGATCAACACCTGCAATGTTAAGGATCCTAGAGAGCCCCTCTATAGCAATCACAAAAAGATAAGGCGATAGGTGATCCCCTTGCCTTACCCCTTTACGAGCAGGAAAGAAACCATGAAGTCCTCCATTTAGGGACACACTATAAGAATCCGTATGAACACAACCTCTGATCCAACCAATAAATTGATTCGGAAAGTTCATAGCTTCAAGCATATTAAACAAATAAGTCCAATGAACCGAATCAAACGCTTTCATAAGATCCATTTTAACCGTGCACCGAGGAGAGACAGCAGAGTTATTATACGTTCGGACCAACTCTTGAGCAAGCAAAATATTGTCAACTATCTTCCTATTAGCAACAAATCCTGATTGGGAAGGACTAATAAGAGAAGGAAGAACCGATTTCATTCTTGCAGCAATGATTTTAGCAATGCACTTATAGAACAGGGAGCAACAAGAAATTGGCCTATACTCACGAACCTGAGTCGGGCTTGCAACTTTCGAAATTAAAGTAAAAATCATCAATTGCAGTCCTTAAACCTTAAATCAACATCATCCAACCACTTTCATACATTGAATGACATAATAATGTACCATAGAAACCAATCAAGCTCACATGGCATACAAGCACAAGGTTTAAGAACCAACTTCTTACACACTGACTATGGAGGACTCAATCCAAACAATCACTCATCTTTCCTAGCATGAATAATCACCCCACTAAGTTAAACCCTAAGTTTAGCCTAGCACAACCATGGAGAAGACCTGAAATGGAGAGGGAGAGATCACCATAGCATCCATGGATGATTCTTCACTCTTGCACTTCAAGTTGCTACTCCAAGGTGAGAGGCTTCAATCCTTAGCTCCACTTGCTCCAACTTTGATCTTCAATTGCTTCTAGGGTTAAGAGGGTTGAGAGAGGGGAATGGATTGGCGATCCTCGAGTGATTATCTATTCAATTTTGTATCGTGTTGTACAGTGTCGAATGATGTCCCCCCCACAATTCTCGTCGAGTCGCACTGCTTAAATATGACACGCCGGAAAAGAGCAAAGTTCTCACTGAGAACCTATCTGAAAAGCAGCTTGGAATTCTCGTCGAGCATCAGCCTTCAATTCCTTAATACATTCTCGGCGAGAATTTAGAGATTCTCGCCGAGAACTCTTGTAGGTGCAAAAAACTTGATTTTGCATTGGCCTTAACTCCCTCGTCCTAGCTCTGATTGAGCTCCTGTTTGATCCTATGGGCTCATTGTCACCCGTACTACCATGCCAAGGCCTGAAAGTGCACAAAAACAACTCCAATAGACAACGAATTGGCCCCCAAGTAGCTTCCAG
This sequence comes from Linum lewisii, assembly GCA_034768395.1. Taxonomy (NCBI): domain Eukaryota; kingdom Viridiplantae; phylum Streptophyta; class Magnoliopsida; order Malpighiales; family Linaceae; genus Linum; species Linum lewisii. Next base: position 31,332,655 of record CM068297.1, read on the forward strand.
ACAACAAAAGTGTAATTTGTGTAAAACAACTCTAAAAGCACATAAGCCATGGCATAACAAGATCAAAACAGGAGATTCTTAGGTCAATCAAAGGTTTAAAACACGAGTAATAATATCAAATCAGTCAGATTAGTATTGGCTATTATGGGGGGAGTCTTTCACGTGGTCGAATAGACATTCTGATGACACCGACATTTATGAACGACTAGATTGCTTCCTCTTGAAATTGGATTGGTTAGATCACTGGCCGGAGTCGGCAATCAATCATCACCTCCCTGTGGCTGCCAATCATGCGTTGATCTTGATGCTCTTGTCTCCTCCATCTACAACAATGAAACATTTTTTTCAATTTGATTGTCGATGAGTGGATAACCCATAATTTTATCTACTAATCCTCCATTATTGGTTCGAGCATATTGTCACGGGTACTGCCCAATTCTTCCTGATGTCTAAACTAAAAAATGTTTGCCATGCGCTCTTTAATTGGTTCCGAGCTGGAACCCCTGATGCCGCACGACTAATTCATGACATTGATGTTGCACTCCAGATAGTCCTAGGTACCACAAATATCGATTGGCCAGAGGTGAGATGACTTGAGGATGGGTTGAATAGCAATCGTCGACAGGAACACCTTTATTGGAAGAAATGGTATCATTACCGCTGGTTAGAAGATGGTGAAAATAATACTAAATACTTCCACCATATTGTAACTATGACCAAGAAAAGTCGGTGGATTGATTCACTGAATAATGATGGAGGAGTTCCTCACTCTTCAAAAGAGACCAAAGTCGAATAGATAATTAATTATTTTCAGGAACTCTTCAGAACTCCGACAGGAGCTACCATCTCTGGAAGTACTGAGACTAGACCCTATCATTACGTCAATTAGTCGGACTCTTCTTGCACCGGTCTCGTCGCAAGAAACCCAGGAGGTCAGCTTCTCTATTGTCTTAAACAATTTCATCGGATTGTTCTTTCAGCTATACTGGAACATCATGGGCAGTGACATCATAAATGTAGTTCAAGATTTCTTACGTTTTGGAAAGTTATTATGCACCCTCAATCATTGATGGATAACGCTCATTCCAAAGGTAACGAATGTGACTACCATGCAACAACTACGCCCCCATTTGTCTTTGTACTGTCCCGTATAAGATTATCTCAAAGATTCGAACCAATCTGATGTGACTATATTTAGCGCATTTTAAGCCGTTGATTAGCCTAAGGATTTCCCTTGTTTGATCTCATTTTGCTATGATTTATATGCTTTTATTGAAGTTTTATGCAAAGTGCTATGTTGTTGTCCGGTTTCCACTTTGAGGCCAATTCTGTGTCTATTGGAGTTATTTTCTTTGCATTTTCAGGATTTCGCATTGAAGTACTGGTGACAAGGAGCATGTAGGATCAAACGGGAGGTCAATCGGAGCTAGGACGGAGGAGTTATGGCCGATGCAAGATTGGGAAAAATGCACCCTTCAACTGAAGAAGTTTTCGGCGAGAACTCTAAGTTCTCGACTGAAAACCGAATTACAGGAGACGGCCTTTCGATTTATTAAGAAATTTTCGGCGAAAACTCTTCAAAGTTTTTGCCAAAAATCTGTGAAGGAATGCCAAAGCCGCCGGTGATTTTCAAAGAGATTTTCGGCGAAAATCTTACATAATTTTCGCCGAAAATTCCAGTGATTTCCAGCACAATATATAAAGGGTGAAGCCGACGAAAATGAAGAACAATTCATTAATTCAGATTTCACACTTCATCAAAACCCTTTTCTCTCAACTTCTCAAATACTTTCTCCTCATCTCCAATCCACAACCCTAGAGCAAGGTGCAACTCAAAGTAGGGAGCTTGGATTGAAGTCCACAACCTTGGAAGAGGAGCTTGCAAGAGGAGGATTGCCATGGTGTTCTTGGTGATCATCATTCTTTCTCTTTCCTTCATTTCCTTGGCCATGTGTGGCTGATTTCTTAGGTTTCCTTGGATTGATAGATTAGTTGTGCTAGGATAGAGGTTGATTGTACAAATTTGCCATGATTGATCTTGGATTGTAAGAAGATGATCTCTAGACTTGTTGTTAATTCCATTGATGGCTATGGCTTGATTGGTCTATTATTAGTGATGTAATGCATGAGAGTGCTTAGATTACATGGATTGTAGGTCTAGGGATTGAAGAGAGTGTGTTCTAAGAGATTAGATCATCTCAATTCAACCATAGTTGCATGATTTCTCACTTGTGCATTTTATCGAACACTTGGTGTGCATTAGGTTTTTCATTCAATTGAACTTTGATTAGTCTTTTGATGATTCCCTTAGTGTTAGGACATTGACATGAGAGTGTGGTGTCTAGCCTAGTGGTCATAGAGTCATAGGAGAGGGTTTTGTAGCTTGGCATTTCATCAAACACCTTTAATGCATCCTTAGTCACTTAGCTTGAGAGCGAGAGCCTAGGTTGAGTGGATCTAGGATAGGGATTTAGTGCGATGAGAGTGCATTGAGTCTATAGAAGGGATTTGCGTGGTCATTCGATTGCAACCTCGATCATGTTTGGCTTGTTTGTGCTTTTGTTCCTCTTGAGCATGATGAACCTATCTTTCCAAGTGAGCCTCGTTTACCTTTGATTTGCACCGTTTTGTTTTGCTTTCTTATTTAGTTTCCTTTATGCTTTTGTTTCTTTTTCAAACTAAAACTCATTTTAAATGAATAGACCGTCAATGAACCGTGTGAGTATTAGCCATTGAGAGAGCCCTCGTGGAATACGACCTTGATTGTTGTGAGTTGAATCTCACACGTCAAGTTTTTGGCGCCGTTGCCGGGGACCTTTCTCAATCCTTTGAAAGCATTTAGTAGTGGACCGTTCTATTCACTTCCTTCCGTTTTAGTTTTGCTTCTTTGTTTTTTTTTTGTGATGTTGTTATCCCGCATTGTTGTACTACTTGGTAGTGTTTGTTGTGCGTGTTTGTAGGACCCTTATCCACCTATCTAATTCATGGGAGCAAGGTTGCAAGTAAGATGAACTCGTGGAATGGAGGTAATGGTTATGGTACCTATCAAGGGTGGAATCAATCTCCTAACCCATACTATGGTCATCCTACTTCATCCAACTACTACCAAGAAACTTGTGAGGGAGATAGCCAATGGTGGGGTCAAGAACAACAAGCTTCAACACCCATGTGGAATGAGCAATGTCCCTATCCATGTCCACCCTACCATCAAGTCTTGTCGGAGTATTATCAATAGGATTTCACAAGTCATGAACAACATTCTCAACCGCCTTCCATGCTAGAGGAGCTCTTTAAGATGGTTGAAGAAAGCAAGCGTCCTCAGGAGGAGTTCACAAGCTATGAGCAACCCTCTCAACCTTCTTCTATGCTAGAGGAGCTCTTGAAAATGGTGTAAGCTATGAGGAACCTTCTCCACCTCTTCCAAGGCTTGAGGAAGCTTTGAAGATTGCGGATGACAATGCGAACCAACTTAATCGCTTAGCTCAAGGCATGACACTCATCAAGGAAGCTCTAGAGGATGAACAACATTCTCCACCTTCCTCCACAATTGAGGAGATGTTGCAAATGGCAGAAGATAATGCGGCTCGGTTGGATCGTTTAACTCAAAATGTGAAGCTCATCTCCGACACCTTTGAACCGGAAGTGCTAGTCATGGAAGAAGAAGAATGTGAGTCTCCCCAAGAGGAATTCGTGAGTCATGAGAAACCTCTTCCACCTACTTTCATGCTATAGATCTTGCAAATTGCGGAGGATAATGCAAACCGAGTTAACCGCTTATCCCAAAGCATAGAGCTCGTCACGAAGATTCTTGAGAATGAACGCCATCTCAATCATGTGGAGCAAGTTTATGATGATGAAGATGACATTTGTGAATCCGAAGAGCTTGACACGGAGGAAGATTTGGTAGTGGAGGAGATTGAAGTGCATGTTTTTCCCATGGAAACACCATGTGACAATGATGTGAGGATAGAAGAATCAAGGAGACTTGAGGATAATGACCCTTTAGAGGAGGTGAGAGATGATTTGGAGACGCTTCAAGAAGAGGTGGCACCGAGAGTGGAGCACGAAAGTCAACAACACCATCCTATTGTGGCCCCACCAAAGATTGTTAGTGCTCTTCAATCTTCTTGCTTGATCATGAAGTATTTATGCCAAGAACCCAAGGAGACATGCATCTCTACCCCTCCTAAGGTAACCGTGGAAGTTGAGCCACCTCTACTTGAACTGGAAGACTCCTTGAGTGGTATCACCAACATGGAGACAACGGAGCTCGATGGCATCCCCCTTCCATACATTCTTCCTCAAACTCCTAAGCTCAATGGTAGAAGGCCTTGGCAAGGTAACAATTGGAACTCAAGCTTAGCTCATTGGTCATTCTACCCTTTGCCCCTATTGCTACTTGGAGCTCAAACTCCATCATGGAAGAAGATACTTGACATCAAGGAGGTACTAAGTTGGGCACCCTAACGCAGGTATCGTCGAGCTTAAGACGGTAACCAAGCGCTTCTTGGGAGGCACCCCATGTTATCTTTACTTTTATTGCTCTTGTTTGCTCTTTTTCGTTTTTGTGTTGTTTTAGTTTTTTCGAATAAGGTTGGCAAGCATTTGGGATCACTCTTCACCAAGGATCATCATGGAACTCTTTCACCACTATCACGTCCTATGCTCCTCTCTACCAACGCGGCAACTTCGTTCCACCGTACCCTCTCTCTCTTGATCATTGAGGACAATGCTCATGTTAGTCGTAGGGGAGTTTTAGGTTAGGTGTGATTATTTGTGGTAGAGATCTAAGGCTATGCTTTGATGAGTTGCATGATCTTGATTGAATGTCGAATTCCTCTATTGTAGAATCATTCGGTTCTTGACTTTTGGTGTTTAATTGACTTCAAGCTTTCATAATGACGTTTAGACTGTCCTACTTAGAACCTATAATCAGCATGTTAGAGCTAATATCAAATGAGTCTAGGCCAGAACAGAGATTTTATCACTCTTGTATGTTGGTTGATTAGTTTGATACGTGTTTTTGTACCGCTCGATAACACCGGTCTAAGATGATAAAGGCAATCAGAATTCTCCTTCCTTTTCCATTTTTTTCTTCAACTTTTTGATCCCTCGTGATTGTGGCTTGAGATTAGACGGAATCCAAATCGAAATCTTATGTGGAAGTTGTAAGGGGCTAAGGATCAAGTGGCTAATTTGGGAAGAAAAGGAAAGAAAAGAAAAAAAAAAAGAGAAAATACTCAAAAGAAAAGAAAAGCTAGGCAAGCTCGGCACCTAAGTGAAGTGTCGAGTTGAGCACTAGCAAAGGCAAAAGCTGTGAGCTAGGCAGGTTCAACACCTAAGTGAAGTGTTGGATCGAGCACTAGTATGCAGTAGAAAAAAAGAAGAGAAAAAAAAATGATGAAAATGGAAAGAAAAGAAAAAAAAAGAGTTCTCGAATGTGCCCTTGATCCTACGCCCGAGTTTGTAAAGAGCGGATCTAGAAGCGGATGTAGTCGAGTCGATAGCCACATCATGATCACTCATCACTCTCCTACCCCCGCCTTATCCGTTCCATTTCCCGAGTTCAAGTCCCAATCAACCACTACTTGAAGTGTGCAGAAAATAGTGAGGTCTAGATTTGTTTGGTTGATGTTCTTGCATGTGTAGGTTAAGTTTGTTCGTGGAACAGTTTAAGCCGAATTGTTTTTGCTTGAATCTCAATGGGGTCGATCTTGTCATTTGTGAACTTGGATGTTTTCTAATTAATTTGCTTGAGGACAAGCAAAGCTTAGTCATAGGGGAATTCGATGTGACTATATTTAGTGCATTTTAAGCCGCTGATTAGCCTAAGGGTTTCCCTTGTTTGATCTCATTTTGCTATGATTTATATGCTTTTATTGAAGTTTTATGCAAAGTGCTATGTTGTTGTCTGGTTGCCACTTTGAGTCCAATTCTGTGTCTATTGGAGTTATTTTCTTTGCATTTTCAGGATTTGGCATTGAAGTACTGGTGACAAGGAGCATGTAGGATCAAACGGGAGGTCAATCGGAGCTAGGATGGAGGAGTTATGGTCGATGCAAGATTGGGAAAAATGCACCCTTCAACTGAAGAAGTTTTCGGCGAGAACTCTAAGTTCTCGACCGAAAACCGAATTACAGGAGACGGCCGTTCGATTTATGAAGAAATTTTCGGCGAAAACTCTTCAAAGTTTTCGCCGAAAATCTGTGAAGGAATGCCAAAGCCGCCGGTGATTTTCAAAGAGATTGTCGGCGAAAATCTTACATAATTTTCGCCGAAAATTCCAGTGATTTCCAGCACAATATATAAAGGGTGAAGCCGGCGAAAATGAAGAACAATTCATTAATTCAGATTTCACACTTCATCAAAACCCTTTTCTCTCAACTTCTCAAATACTTTCTCCTCATCTCCAATCCACAACCCTAGAGCAAGGTGCAACTCAAAGTAGAGGAGCTTGGATTGAAGTCCACAACCTTGGAAGAGGAGCTTGCAAGAGGAGGATTGCCATGGTGTTCTTGGTGATCATCTTTCTTTCTCTTTCCTTCATTTCCTTGGCCATGTGTGGCTGATTTCTTAGGTTTCCTTGGATTGATAGATTAGTTGTGCTAGGATAAAGGTTGATTGTACAAATTTGCCATGATTGATCTTGGATTGTAAGAAGATGATCTCTAGACTTGTTGTTAATTCCATTGATGGCTATGGCTTGATTGGTCTATTATTTGTGATGTAATGCATGGGAGTGCTTAGATTACATGGATTGTAGGTCTAGGGATTGAAGAGAGTGTGTTCTAAGAGATTAGATCATCTCAATTCAACCATAGTTGCATGATTTCTCACTTGTGCATTTTATCGAACACTTGGTGTGCATTAGGTTTTTCATTCAATTGAACTTTGATTAGTCTTTTGATGATTCCCTTAGTGTAAGGACATTGACATGAGAGTGTGGTGTCTAGCCTAGTGGTCATAGAGTCATAGGAGAGGGTTTTGTAGCTTGGCATTTCATCAAACACCTTTAATGCATCCTTAGTCACTTAGCTTGAGAGCGAGAGCCTAGGTCGAGTGGTTCTAGGATAGGGATTTAGTGCGACGAGAGTGCATTGAGTCTATAGAAGGGATTTGCGTGGTCATTCGATTGCAACCTCGATCATGTTTGGCTTGTTTGTGCTTTTGTTCCTCTTGAGCATGATGAACCTATCTTTCCAAGTGAGCCTCGTTTACCTTTGATTTGCACCGTTTTGTTTTGCTTTCTTATTTAGTTTCCTTTATGCTTTTGTTTCTTTTTCAAACTAAAACTCATTTTAAATGAATAGACCGTCAATGAACCGTGTGAGTATTAGCCATTGAGAGAGCCCTCGTGGAATACGACCTTGATTGTTGTGAGTTGAATCTCACACGTCAAGTTTTTGGCGCCGTTGCCGGGGACCTTTCTCAATCCTTTGAAAGCATTTAGTAGTGGACCGTTCTATTCACTTCCTTCCATTTTAGTTTTGCTTCTTTGTTTTTTTTTGTGATGTTGTTATCCCGCATTGTTGTACTACTTGGTAGTGTTTGTTGTGCGTGTTTGTAGGACCCTTATCCACCTATCTAATTCATGGGAGCAAGGTTGCAAGTAAGATGAACTCATGGAATGGAGGTAATGGTTATGGTACCTATCAATGGTGGAATCCATCTCCTAACCCATACTATGGTCATCCTACTTCATCCAACTACTACCAAGAAACTTGTGAGGGAGATAGCCAATGGTGGGGTCAAGAACAACAAGCTTCAACACCCATGTGGAATGAGCAATGTCCCTATCCATGTCCACCCTACCATCAAGTCTTGTCGGAGTATTATCAATAGGATTTCACAAGTCATGAACAACATTCTCAACCGCCTTCCATGCTAGAGGAGCTCTTTAAGATGGTTGAAGAAAGCAAGCGTCCTCAAGAGGAGTTCACAAGCTATGAGCAACCCTCTCAACCTTCTTCTATGCTAGAGGAGCTCTTGAAAATGGTGTAAGCTATGAGGAACCTTCTCCACCTCTTCCCACGCTTGAGGAAGCTTTGAAGATTGCGGATGACAATGCGAACCAACTTAATCGCTTAGCTCAAGGCATGGCACTCATCAAGGAAGCTCTAGAGGATGAACAACATTCTCCACCTTCCTCCACAATTGAGGAGATGTTGCAAATGGCGGAAGATAATGCGGCTCGGTTGGATCATTTAACTCAAAATGTGAAGCTCATCTCCGACACCTTTGAACCGGAAGTGCTAGTCATGGAAGAAGAAGAAGGTGAGTCTCCCCAAGAGGAATTCGTGAGTCATGAGAAACCTCTTCCACCTACTTTCATGCTATAGATCTTGCAAATTGTGGAGGATAATGCAAACCGAGTTAACCGCTTTTCCCAAAGCATAGAGCTCGTCACGAAGATTCTTGAGAATGAACGCCATCTCAATCATGTGGAGCAAGTTTATGATGATGAAGATGACATTTGTGAATCCGAAGAGCTTGACACGGAGGAAGATTTGGTAGTGGAGGAGATTGAAGTGCATGTTTTTCCCATGGAAACACCATGTGACAATGATGTGAGGATAGAAGAATCAAGGAGACTTGAGGATAATGACCCTTTAGAGGAGGTGAGAGATGATTTGGAGACGCTTCAAGAAGAGGTGGCACCGAGAGTGGAGCACGAAAGTGAACAACACCATCCTATTGTGGCCCCACCAAAGATTGTTAGTGCTCTTCAATCTTCTTGCTTGATCATGAAGTATTTATGCCAAGAACCCAAGGAGACATGCATCTCTACCCCTCCTAAGGTAACCGTGGAAGTGGAGCCACCTCTACTTGAACTGGAAGACTCCTTGAGTGGTATCACCAACATGGAGACAACGGAGCTCGATGGCATCCCCCTTCCATACATTCTTCCTCAAACTCCTAAGCTCAATGGTAGAAGGCCTTGGCAAGGTAACAATTGGAACTCAAGCTTAGCTCATTGGTCATTCTACCCTTTGCTCCTATTGCTACTTGGAGCTCAAACTCCATCATGGAAGAAGATACTTGACATCAAGGAGGTACTAAGTTGGGCACCCTAACGCAGGTATCGTCGAGCTTAAGACGGTAACCAAGCGCTTCTTGGGAGGCACCCCATGTTATCTTTACTTTTATTGCTCTTGTTTGCTCTTTTTCTTTTTGTGTTGTTTTAGTTTTTTCGAATAAGGTTGGCAAGCATTTGGGATCACTCTTCACCAAGGATCATCATGGAACTCTTTCACCACTATCACGTCCTATGCTCCTCTCTACCAACGCGGCAACTTCGTTCCACCGTACCCTCTCTCTCTTGATCATTGAGGACAATGCTCATGTTAGTCGTAGGGGAGTTTTAGGTTAGGTGTGATTATTTGTGGTAGAGATCTAAGGCTATGCTTTGATGAGTTGCATGATCTTGATTGAATGTCGAATTCCTCTATTGTAGAATCATTCGGTTCTTGACTTTTGGTGTTTAATTGACTTCAAGCTTTCATAATGACGTTTAGACTGTCCTACTTAGAACCTATAACCAGCATGTTAGAGCTAATATCAAATGAGTCTAGGCCAGAACAGAGATTTTATCACTCTTGTATGTTGGTTGATTAGTTTGATACGTGTTTTTGTACCGCTCGATAACACCGGTCTAAGATGATAAAGGCAATCAGAATTCTCCTTCCTTTTCCATTTTTTTCTTCAACTTTTTGATCCCTCGTGATTGTGGCTTGAGATTAGACGGAATCCAAATCGAAATCTTATGTGGAAGTTGTAAGGGGCTAAGGATCAAGTGGCTAATTTGGGAAGAAAAGGAAAGAAAAGAAAAAAAAAAGAGAAAATGCTCAAAAGAAAAGAAAAGCTAGGCAAGCTCGGCACCTAAGTGAAGTGTCGAGTTGAGCACTAGCAAAGGCAAAAGCTGTGAGCTAGGCAGGTTCAACACCTAAGTGAAGTGTTGGATCGAGCACTAGTATGCAGTAGAAAAAAAGAAGAGAAAAAAAAAATGATGAAAATGGAAAGAAAAGAAAAAAAAAGAGTTCTCGAATGTGCCCTTGATCCTACGCCCGAGTTTGTAAAGAGCGGATCTAGAAGCGGATGTAGTCGAGTCGATAGCCACATCATGATCACTCATCACTCTCCTACCCCCGCCTTATCCGTTCCATTTCCCGAGTTCAAGTCCCAATCAACCACTACTTGAAGTGTGCAGAAAATAGTGAGGTCTAGATTTGTTTGGTTGATGTTCTTGCATGTGTAGGTTAAGTTTGTTCGTGGAACAGTTTAAGCCGAATTGTTTTTGCTTGAATCTCAATGGGGCCGATCTTGTCATTTGTGAACTTGGATGTTTTCTAATTAATTTGCTTGAGGACAAGCAAAGCTTAGTCATAGGGGAATTCGATGTGACTATATTTAGTGCATTTTAAGCCGCTGATTAGCTTGAGGGTTTCCCTTGTTTGATCTCATTTTGCTATGATTTATATGCTTTTATTGAAGTTTTATGCAAAGTGCTATGTTGTTGTCTGGTTGCCACTTTGAGGCCAATTCTGTGTCTATTGGAGTTATTTTCTTTGCATTTTCAGGATTTGGCATTGAAGTACTGGTGACAAGGAGCATGTAGGATCAAACGGAAGGTCAATCGGAGCTAGGACGGAGGAGTTATGGTCGATGCAAGATTGGGAAAAATGCACCCTTCAACTGAAGAAGTTTTCGGCGAGAACTCTAAGTTCTCGACCGAAAACCGAATTACAGGAGACGGCCGTTCGATTTATGAAGAAATTTTTGGCGAAAACTCTTCAAAGTTTTCGCCGAAAATCTGTGAAGGAATGCCAAAGCTGCCGGTGATTTTCAAAGAGATTTTCGGCGAAAATCTTACATAATTTTCGCCGAAAATTCCAGTGATTTCCAGCACAATATATAAAGGGTGAAGCCGGCGAAAATGAAGAACAATTCATTAATTCAGATTTCACACTTCATCAAAACCCTTTTCTCTCAACTTCTCAAATACTTTCTCCTCATCTCCAATCCACAACCCTAGAGCAAGGTGCAACTCAAAGTAGAGGAGCTTGGATTGAAGTCCACAACCTTGGAAGAGGAGCTTGCAAGAGGAGGATTGCCATGGTGTTCTTGGTGATCATCTTTCTTTCTCTTTCCTTCATTTCCTTGGCCATGTGTGGCTGATTTCTTAGGTTTCCTTGGATTGATAGATTAGTTGTGCTAGGATAGAGGTTGATTGTACAAATTTGCCATGATTGATCTTGGATTGTAAGAAGATGATCTCTAGACTTGTTGTTAATTCCATTGATGGCTATGGCTTGATTGGTCTATTATTTGTGATGTAATGCATGAGAGTGCTTAGATTACATGGATTGTAGGTCTAGGGATTGAAGAGAGTGTGTTCTAAGAGATTAGATCATCTCAATTCAACCATAGTTGCATGATTTCTCACTTGTGCATTTTATCGAACACTTGGTGTGCATTAGGTTTTTCATTCAATTGAACTTTGATTAGTCTTTTGATGATTCCCTTAGTGTAAGGACATTGACATGAGAGTGTGGTGTCTAGCCTAGTGGTCATAGAGTCATAGGAGAGGGTTTTGTAGCTTGGCATTTCATCAAACACCTTTAATGCATCCTTAGTCACTTAGCTTGAGAGCGAGAGCCTAGGTCGAGTGGTTCTAGGATAGGGATTTAGTGCGACGAGAGTGCATTGAGTCTATAGAAGGGATTTGCGTGGTCATTCGATTGCAACCTCGATCATGTTTGGCTTGTTTGTGCTTTTGTTCCTCTTGAGCATGATGAACCTATCTTTCCAAGTGAGCCTCGTTTACCTTTGATTTGCACCGTTTTGTTTTGCTTTCTTATTTAGTTTCCTTTATGCTTTTGTTTCTTTTTCAAACTAAAACTCATTTTAAATGAATAGACCGTCCATGAACTGTGTGAGTATTAGCCATTGAGAGAGCCCTCGTGGAATACGACCTTGATTGTTGTGAGTTGAATCTCACACATCACAATCCATTAGGAAAAATTTACCCGAAAAAAAGTCCATCCCATCATGGATTTGTTAGACATTGATCCATTACAAATAACATTCTTCTTGCCCATGAACTCATCCACTACCTCAAACTCATGATGGGGGACAACACCTAATGACCTAAAAATCTGACATGAAAAAACTATGATCGTGTAGCGTGGCGCTTTCTTTTCACCTTGATGTGTGGGTTAGGGTTCGATGAGAGATGGGTAATTTTAATTCAAGAATGTCTATTATCCGCCACCATGACCATCCTGGTTAATGGCACCCATGTGGGTACTTTGCCCCATCGAGGGGTTGCGACAAGGATATCCCATATCCCCACTCCTGTGTGCATTGTGCTCTGAAGGGATATCCGGATTACTACTATCAATAACTTTGACCCAAACATTGCACGGGCTCCATATTAACCATTGATGTTTGTCGATTTTGCAATTAATTTTTGTTGATGATACAATTTTATTTCTTCAATTGTCTGTTGCGTATATTCATACACTAATTTCCCTATTCGAGCAGTATAAGCACTACATTTCAGCCATAATACTCCAACTCACACCCATGTCAATTATAAGAACTGGTTAGGTGTTCGATTTTTGGAGTCATCTGAGAAGTGTTTAGGGCTATTGTCCTGTTATTTAAACAAGAGACGTTTCGGTTAATCAAGGATCAGGTAACGTTGCGACTTCGAAGCTAGAAATGGAATAGTCTCTCCTTATAGGGGTCCACACTCTCATTCCATCCATAATATCGAGGTTGTCAGTTTATAAAATGTCGTGTTTTGGACTCTCTAATGAGCTCTGCAACACATGAAATAAATTAATGGCCAAGTTCTAGTGGGGTCAGTAATGTGAACCACGGCCGGCTATGCTCAGTGACCCAAACACCGCAAGTTGATCTCCTAGCTATCAAGTCAAACCTATAAAACTGGGGCGGTTAAGTACTTGGACCCACTAGCACGCAAATTCTAGAAACCCTAAGTGTCCGGTAGATGGCGCCACCAAGAGATGAATGCTCTTGACGATAAGCATATACCTTAAGAGATGCAACAACTAGCAATAGATTTAAGAGATGAAGGTTGTCCTTACAATGAGGTCGGCGGGCCAGCGGGCTTTATTTATAGTGGTGGGATTCGTGAACAGGCTCTACGAATCCTCCTTGAACTCTAACTCTAAACTATTAAAGAAATAAAATAAGAGTCCTAATTAGATCACTAAAAAGAGTAAAAGATTCCTAAATAAACGAAACTAGAAAGGAAAATCTGGGATAAATACTAAAAGGAAGAAAAACTCCTAAATGGTCTAAAAAATCCTCATCCGAAAAAAGCGGGAAAAACCCTAATCTGTGACCACACCGGATTAGGTGACCGGGCCCGTGTCCACACCGGGTGCAGATTCTTTGTTCGTGTTGGATGCGGATGTTGTGTCCACGCCGAATGCGGATTCCGCGTCCGCATTCGATGTGGATGCCGTGTCCGCGCCGGATGCCACGTCCCCGCCGGATGCGGATTCCTTGTCTGCAGCGGACAAGGTCTTCATGTCCTCCCTCAATTATTCTCCTAATTCAATGGGACTTGAGGGAGGTTGATCCTTGGGCCATAAGGTTTCCAGATCCTTTGCAAAATCCCAAAAGGCACGGGCCATTTGCTGGCTCGGCCAAAAGCGCCCCTCTGATGCATCCGTGCCCGGGCCCGGCGCCTGTGGTAGGCTCGACTCTCGGCTTCCTCCATATCTGGCCAGGCCTTTTAGGTTCTTGCCCGGGCTATCTCTTAGGAATGCCTTAAGGATGCCTTCATGTAGGAACTAGCCCTTGGTGCCCATAGGAACTATCCTGGAGCCTAGACTGGGTGTTAGGCTCGGCCCGGAGCCCATGTCGGGGCTTGGCTCAGGGATTCGGGCTTTTGTGGCCAAGCCTTCAACTCTCTTTCTCTGGCGCTACTCTAGAAAAACCTCCAGGGGGTCTCTGGGCTGGTCCTTGTCTTCATCGCTCATAGGATTTGAGTTAAGGCCTAAGCTTGATGCTAGGTTCGGTCCGCTACTTGGTCCGACGCCTGTATCTGGTGTCGGTGCTAGCATGAGTGCATGGCGTGGCCTAGCCCTGATCATGGCTTGTGTCCTTATTGGGGAAAGTTTGTATTTGAACTGAGTCACATACCTAGGCTTGAAGAATCCTTGTAAGACACGGTTGTGAGCATGTCTTGGCTCCAAACGCATCTTGTAGGGACCTAAGCTTCGGCCCCTAGTTGGTGACCCTGGTGTGGTGTAGTAATAGGAATTGGCACCGGGGATGGTGGTCCAGATCACTTTCGTCAGGTTTCTGACGACCGTCATCTCCACTGTTTATTGTGGGCTAAGTTGAGCTTACCTAAAAAATCAGGTGGCTTGGGCTTCAAGGAGTTTCCCACCTTCAATCAAGAACTTCTTCCAAAGTAGTGTTGGCGAATAATTATATGCCCAGACTTGGTCCTATCTAGACTCCTAAACAGTGTCTACCATACCGCTTCTACTATCTAATGGGCGCACACACCCATCATGGGGTGACAGAATTTGATACTTGGTCGTGACTTTATTCTGTCGGGAATCCGATGGCAGATTGGGACTAGGGTGCAAGTCAATTCGACCCAGGATTTGTAGTTACATGGGGATATGCCACACCATTCGTAACTCCATCTGCCAGGGATATATATGGGCCCCCAATAGTGACTGGCCTCATAATTTAAGGTATATGGAATGTGCCGCTTCTCCGCTACTAGTTTACAGACGACTCAAACAAGGCGATTCAATCAATACCGCGGCCTTATCATTCCAAACCAGATTTCAGGGTCTGGCATTACTCTCTGGTGAACGTGCCGTTGTGATGCGTTCAACCAAATAACTACTAATGCTAAGAAAAAAGCGTATAGCAGATCGTATTCGACTCAAGGTTTCTTCTAATCGACTACTTTGAAGAAGCTGGCAAATTACTCAGGTTAAAACGTTGTGCGTGGTGTGAGTTCCACGACTTCTAATCTATTAAGCAAAGGAAAACAAAAGACAAAAAGATTAAAAGATTGACTAACGGGAAGATAGACGAACTTAGATTTCGAATCCCCCTTAGATCACCAGAGCAACGACAATCACAAGATCAGCGGTTTTCAATTCTAATTCAATCGGTTTCTATACACCACCATAACTCCTTACCCTTAGGTTTAAGACCGGCGAACGTTCGCTCTATCCGTTCTAACTACCAAGATTAACTAGCCGCCCGGGTACGGTCGCCTCTCGCAACGACTTAATTAACTGGTGCAATTACTAGTGATTTATGAGTTACTCTTGCAGTGGATTAACCCTAACCGGTTCCTACGAAAGGCACGCTCCAATTATAAGGTTAATTGTTTAATTCGATGTTCTAAAGTAAGGCGAGCGTTCGCTTCTATCCTTAGCTTAACAAGAATCTAATCTAGGTGATCAATCCAGACAAGAAACATGAACAATGAAGAACGAATCAAACATGCAAAGAGAAACTGATTGAACTTCGAATCTAATTACCGCCGATCCGTGACCGCTTTAAAGCCCTGGGTCACTTAGGGTTCATCTAATCTAAGCTCGACAAGTTCAGTTACTCATATCAGAAACAAGAGAATCAAAGGCAACAACGAAGATCATCATACAGAGGAAGAACAGATAAGAACTGAAAAACCTAATTCTGACGACTCCCGCGAAGCTTCAATCTCCTGGATCTTCAACTTTAAGCTCCGAGTTCTCCGAGGTGGAAGGATGACGTCACGATCTCTTCACGGATCTTCGAACTCTCTAAACTCTATCTATCGACCCTAGAGTCGGCTGACTCTCAAAAGTCTGTTTTGAGAAAATAAGAATAATGAATTGTTGTGTTCTGTTAATTATGATTCTCCTCTTCTGCCGGCTGCTTCTTTAAATAGGTACGTTTTAGGGTTTCCAATACAGCGCCAGATTAAGTATAAATACTTAACCCTAGTTGGGCAGGGCTGAGCTGATGTTTTCGCCGAAACCATAGGGGTAGTTTCGGCGAAACTAGCTTGAGTTCAGGGGATCCGCCGGCTGTTCATTATTTTCGGTCCGAAGAGTTAATCAATTTCGCCGAAAATACCTTCTGTTGGCGCCAGTGATTTTCCCTTGCATTTTCGCCGAAAACCCTGGGCTCTTTTCGCCGAAACCATCCTTCTCTTGGCATCAGTTGATTTACACTGTTATCTTCGCCGAAGATGTGGGCTTGGTTTCGCCGAAACTGTAAGTGTGAATGGCAGATTTTCGGTTTGACTTTGATTGGCTCCTTTGATCGATTCCGGTTCAGTTACTCGATGTTCCTATGCCTTAGACACGTCCATGGCTACTTTATTTGATGGCAAAAACCTGTGCTTACGCAAAAACACTAGAAAACCATCAAATAGACCCGAAAAGGGCCAAGGTAACACAAATGGCACGAGATAGGGCAATTGATTGAATATTCGTTATTCTACCCTAAAAACCATGTCTTAAGCAAAGAAATGTCGCTTAAATGAGGCTGATAATCACGTCAAATCGAGTGTCATCAAATACCCCAGACTTAAGCTTTTGCTTGTCCTCAAGCAAACTGAACTAGAACACACTCAAATTCACAAATGACACGAGATTAAACCAAGATTCAATTCTAACGATTTGGTTTAGACTGTTCCACGTAGAAAGAGTGACCTACACATGCAAGAACATCAACGAAACAAGTTTTCGATCTCACTAATTTCTGCACACTTCAAGTAGTGGTTTTAACAAAGCTCGTTTCTTGGCAAAATAATTAATCATAATTAACCGACTACGATAACACCAATTCTAATGAGAAAAGACTTTAAGCTCTAGCCATGATGTGGATGCGGAGGTAGGAAAAGTGACGTGGCTATCGACTCGACTTCATCCGTTTCTAGATCTGTACGTTACATGTTCTAGCTAGGACTGATTTAAACCACAATTTATTTCAAGTTTCAACTTCTTCCTTTAATTTATTTACTGCATACTAGTGCTCAATACCAAACACTTCACTTAGGTGTTGGACCTGCCTAGCTCACAGTATTTGTGCTTATGCTAGTGCTCAACCCGAACACTTCACTTAGGTGTCGGGCTTGCCTAGCTTTATTTTTAGCACTTTTAAGAACTTAGCATTGATTCGATTAACTCAATTACTTGATTTAACCATTTAGCCACTTGGTCATAGCTAGTTATAACTTTTTACACAAGATTTCGAATTGGATTTCCGTCTAATCTCAAGCCACAATCCCAGGTGATCAAATATGGAGTGAAAAACATGGAAGAAGCTAGCATCTATCATCTTAGAACGGTGTTATCGAGCTTTGTTATTAACAGACCATTCAAGTTTCAACTACCGAAGTGATTTATGATCTGTTCTGACCTAGACTCATTTAATATCAGTTCCGACACGTTGGTTACAGGTTCTAAGTGGAACAGTCTACACGTCATTGTTCAAAATTGAAGTCAATTTAACATCAAAAGTCAAGAATTGAGCAATTCTATGCAAGAGAAATTTTCAAATTTGAACCACAGAATCATAGATAGCAAGCAAGATCATGCATAATCCTAGACTCCCACCCCACACTTAAACGGTTCTGTGTCCTCACAGAATTAATCTAGAGTAGAGAGATACGAAGAACCTGGATGGTGATGGTCGGTGTAGGGGATGAACACGGAGCGTCCGAAGTAGAGCGGAGTAGCTACTCAAGATCCTACAAAACAAAAACAACAAAAAGATCAAAAGGATACCGGGACAAGTGTCCCGGATCCACACAGAATAAAAGTCGAACAAAGAAGGTTAATGGGAATTTTGAAAATATTTCGACTCTTTTTTTTTTCCAAATTCACGGCACGACACTCCTAGAGCAATCTAGATCATCCAAGCTCAATTAGTTCAGAAAAAATCACACCGAAACAGCTGACACGCAAAATGAGGTAGATCGGTATTAAACTCGTCGAAATTCAACAATCAATATGTCAAAAGATTCGAAATTGAAAACCCAACAACTAACCTTTTAGACACGACTCAAGAAAATGGACAGAAAGCGACGAAATTGGCCAAAAACGTGAAAAACTTGTTTCGGGCATAACTGGAGCTACAGAGCTCCGATTTGGATGGTCAAGTATGCGTTAGAATCGGACCGAAAAAAAGAATATGATTTTCAAAACAGAACAAATTTTCGGCGAAAATTTCATAATATTTTCGCCGAAAATATCTTCGAAAACTGGCAAAAATAATGAGAAGTTCACTGTTTGCAGTTTTCGGATAGAAATCTATTATTTTTTTCACCGAAAATACTTTTTTTTTTTTAAAACCCAACCGAAAACAAATCAAAATGAAACGAAATTAAACTAACACTTTGGCTCCCCCGAACCTGACTCGAACGACGAAAAGACTGACTCAAAAATTCAAAAACGGACTCCCGTGGGTTGCCTCCCACGAAGCGCTCTCTTTTAACGTCCTTGAGCTGGACAGTACCTGTTAGGGACCCCAACTCAGAAGTTCCTTGAAGTCAATCGCCTTCTTCAAGGCCAGCGGTTGAGTGCCATGTAGCACTCCAGCAGGGTGATGTAACCGGTAGTGTTCCAGTAGATCGTGGTTCTGGTTGGATGACCAGTTCTTCTCGAATTCTCCTACTCGATGAGGAAAGAGGTAGTACGGCGCGACATGGTCAATGAGCTCCATCTTCTCTACAGGTTGACTCGGCGGAAGTGTAGGTGAGGGTATCTCCTCAATCTCTATGTGCTCTTCTTCGGCTTGAACTTCAGGATGGATTGGCTTTATGTATCAACCACCACAGCCAAGGATTCTTCTAGCTCATAATAGTCATGGATAGGATCATCATCTTCTTCTTCGAACAGCTCTTGAGCGTCTTCTATCATTAGCTGCTTTGGTTGCTCGAGCTTGATGTCCGTCGCGAGATGAGCTTGTAGCATTGAAGAGATATTATCCAAGGCAGATTGGGTTCTTGACGAGCATTGTTGATGTTCATGAAGCATCTCTTGGTTATCTCTAGCGCCACTTTGATGCTCTTGTTGGTGTGTCTCTTGGTAACCTTGTAGCATTAAAGAGATTTTATCAAAGAGGGAGTCAAATCTCGCCGTTTGTTGTTGTTGTTGATGTAGCATCTCTTGGTAATCCTCAATATTCGGTGCTCCATTGACGCGCCACTCTTGGTATTGGTCATCCCACCTGTAATCCTGCATAATCAAAACTCAAAAGCACTACCCAGGTAAATCATGGAAATATGGGGGGAAAATAAATGGTAAGGCGGAAAGGTAGAAGAATAATTTGCCTACTCTTCTTTCAAACAATTAGAAGAGTCCCCGGCAACGGCGCCAATTTGGTGAACGTGCCGTTGTGATGCGTTCAACCAAATAACTACTAATGCTAAGAAAAAAGCGTATAGCAGATCGTATTCGACTCAAGGTTTCTTCTAATCGACTACTTTGAAGAAGCTGGCAAATTACTCAGGTTAAAACACGTTGTGCGTGGTGTGAGTTCCACGACTTCTAATCTATTAAGCAAAGGAAAACAAAAGACAGAAAGATTAAAAGATTGACTAACGGGAAGATAGACGAACTTAGATTTCGAATCCCCCTTAGATCACCAGAGCAACGACAATCACAAGATCAGCGGTTTTCAATTCTAATTCAATCGGTTTCTATACACCACCATAACTCCTTACCCTTAGGTTTAAGACCGGCGAACGTTCGCTCTATCCGTTCTAACTACCAAGATTAACTAGCCGCCCGGGTACGGTCGCCTCTCGCAACGACTTAATTAACTGGTGCAATTACTAGTGATTTATGAGTTACTCTTGCAGTGGATTAACCCTAACCGGTTCCTACGAAAGGCACGCTTCAATTATAAGGTTAATTGTTTAATTCGATGTTCTAAAGTAAGGCGAGCGTTCGCTTCTATCCTTAGCTTAACAAGAATCTAATCTAGGTGATCAATCCAGACAAGAAACATGAACAATGAAGAACGAATCAAACATGCAAAGAGAAACTGATTGAACTTCGAATCTAATTACCGCCGATCCGTGACCGCTTTAAAGCCCTGGGTCACTTAGGGTTCATCTAATCTAAGCTCGACAAGTTCAGTTACTCATATCAGAAACAAGAGAATCAAAGGCAACAACGAAGATCATCATACAGAGGAAGAACAGATAAGAACTGAAAAACCTAATTCTGACGACTCCCGCGAAGCTTCAATCTCCTGGATCTTCAACTTTAAGCTCCGAGTTCTCCGAGGTGGAAGGATGACGTCACGATCTCTTCACGGATCTTCGAACTCTCTAAACTCTATCTATCGACCCTAGAGTCGGCTGACTCTCAAAAGTCTGTTTTGAGAAAATAAGAATAATGAATTGTTGTGTTCTGTTAATTATGATTCTCCTCTTCTGCCGGCTGCTTCTTTAAATAGGTACGTTTTAGGGTTTCCAATACAGCGCCAGATTAAGTATAAATACTTAACCCTAGTTGGGCCGGGCTGAGCTGATGTTTTCGCCGAAACCATAGGGGTAGTTTCGGCGAAACTAGCTTGAGTTCAGGGGATCCGCCGGCTGTTCATTATTTTCGGTCCGAAGAGTTAATCAATTTCGCCGAAAATACCTTCTGTTGGCGCCAGTGATTTTCCCTTGCATTTTTGCCGAAAACCCTGGGCTCTTTTCGCCGAAACCATCCTTCTCTTGGCATCAGTTGATTTACACTGTTATCTTCGCCGAAGATGTGGGCTTGGTTTCGCCGAAACTGTAAGTGTGAATGGCAGATTTTCGGTTTGACTTTGATTGGCTCCTTTGATCGATTCCGGTTCAGTTACTCGATGTTCCTATGCCTTAGACACGTCCATGGCTACTTTATTTGATGGCAAAAACCTGTGCTTACGCAAAAACACTAGAAAACCATCAAATAGACCCGAAAAGGGCCAAGGTAACACAAATGGCACGAGATAGGGCAATTGATTGAATATTCGTTATTCTACCCTAAAAACCATGTCTTAAGCAAAGAAATGTCGCTTAAATGAGGCTGATAATCACGTCAAATCGAGTGTCATCAAATACCCCAGACTTAAGCTTTTGCTTGTCCTCAAGCAAACTGAACTAGAACACACTCAAATTCACAAATGACACGAGATTAAACCAAGATTCAATTCTAACGATTTGGTTTAGACTGTTCCACGTAGAAAGAGTGACCTACACATGCAAGAACATCAACGAAACAAGTTTTCGATCTCACTAATTTCTGCACACTTCAAGTAGTGGTTTTAACAAAGCTCGTTTCTTGGCAAAATAATTAATCATAATTAACCGACTACGATAACACCAATTCTAATGAGAAAAGACTTTAAGCTCTAGCCATGATGTGGATGCGGAGGTAGGAAAAGTGACGTGGCTATCGACTCGACTTCATCCGTTTCTAGATCTGTACGTTACATGTTCTAGCTAGGACTGATTTAAACCACAATTTATTTCAAGTTTCAACTTCTTCCTTTAATTTATTTACTGCATACTAGTGCTCAATACCAAACACTTCACTTAGGTGTTGGACCTGCCTAGCTCACAGTATTTGTGCTTATGCTAGTGCTCAACCCGAACCACTTCACTTAGGTGTCGGGCTTGCCTAGCTTTATTTTTAGCACTTTTAAGAACTTAGCATTGATTCGATTAACTCAATTACTTGATTTAACCATTTAGCCACTTGGTCATAGCTAGTTATAACTTTTTACACAAGATTTCGAATTGGATTTCCGTCTAATCTCAAGCCACAATCCCAGGTGATCAAATATGGAGTGAAAAACATGGAAGAAGCTAGCATCTATCATCTTAGAACGGTGTTATCGAGCTTTGTTATTAACAGACCATTCAAGTTTCAACTACCGAAGTGATTTATGATCTGTTCTGACCTAGACTCATTTAATATCAGTTCCGACACGTTGGTTACAGGTTCTAAGTGGAACAGTCTACACGTCATTGTTCAAAATTGAAGTCAATTTAACATCAAAAGTCAAGAATTGAGCAATTCTATGCAAGAGAAATTTTCAAATTTGAACCACAGAATCATAGATAGCAAGCAAGATCATGCATAATC
This sequence comes from Linum lewisii, assembly GCA_034768395.1. Lineage (NCBI taxonomy): Eukaryota > Viridiplantae > Streptophyta > Magnoliopsida > Malpighiales > Linaceae > Linum > Linum lewisii. The sequence goes on from CM068297.1 coordinate 31,354,788, forward strand.
CTAGACTCCCACCCCACACTTAAACGGTTCTGTGTCCTCACAGAATTAATCTAGAGTAGAGAGATACGAAGAACCTGGATGGTGATGGTCGGTGTAGGGGATGAACACGGAGCGTCCGAAGTAGAGCGGAGTAGCTACTCAAGATCCTACAAAACAAAAACAACAAAAAGATCAAAAGGATACCGGGACAAGTGTCCCGAATCCACACAGAATAAAAGTTGAACAAAGAAGGTTAAGGGGAATTTTGAAAATATTTCGACTCTTTTTTTTTTCCAAATTCACGGCACGACACTCCTAGAGCAATCTAGATCATCCAAGCTCAATTAGTTCAGAAAAAATCACACCGAAACAGCTGACACGCAAAATGAGGTAGATCGGTATTAAACTCGTCGAAATTCAACAATCAATATGTCAAAAGATTCGAAATTGAAAACCCAACAACTAACCTTTTAGACACGACTCAAGAAAATGGACAGAAAGCGACGAAATTGGCCAAAAACGTGAAAAACTTGTTTCGGGCATAACTGGAGCTACAGAGCTCCGATTTGGATGATCAAGTATGCGTTAGAATCGGACCGAAAAAAAGAATATGATTTTCAAAACAGAACAAATTTTCGGCGAAAATTTCATAATATTTTCGCCGAAAATATCTTCGAAAACTGGCAAAAATAATGAGAAGTTCACTGTTTGCAGTTTTCGGATAGAAATCTATTATTTTTTTCACCGAAAATACTTTTTTTTTTTTAAAACCCAACCGAAAACAAATCAAAATGAAACGAAATTAAACTAACACTTTGGCTCCCCCGAACCTGACTCGAACGACGAAAAGACTGACTCAAAAATTCAAAAACGGACTCCCGTGGGTTGCCTCCCACGAAGCGCTCTCTTTTAACGTCCTTGAGCTGGACAGTACCTGTTAGGGACCCCAACTCAGAAGTTCCTTGAAGTCAATCGCCTTCTTCAAGGCCAGCGGTTGAGTGCCATGTAGCACTCCAGCAGGGTGATGTAACGGTAGTGTTCCAGTAGATCGTGGTTCTGGTTGGATGACCAGTTCTTCTCGAATTCTCCTACTCGATGAGGAAAGAGGTAGTACGGCGCGACATGGTCAATGAGCTCCATCTTCTCTACAGGTTGACTCGGCGGAAGTGTAGGTGAGGGTATCTCCTCAATCTCTATGTGCTCTTCTTCGGCTTGAACTTCAGGATGGATTGGCTTTATGTATCAACCACCACAGCCAAGGATTCTTCTAGCTCATAATAGTCATGGATAGGATCATCATCTTCTTCTTCGAACAGCTCTTGAGCGTCTTCTATCATTAGCTGCTTTGGTTGCTCGAGCTTGATGTCCGTCGCGAGATGAGCTTGTAGCATTGAAGAGATATTATCCAAGGCAGATTGGGTTCTTGACGAGCATTGTTGATGTTCATGAAGCATCTCTTGGTTATCTCTAGCGCCACTTTGATGCTCTTGTTGGTGTGTCTCTTGGTAACCTTGTAGCATTAAAGAGATTTTATCAAAGAGGGAGTCAAATCTCGCCGTTTGTTGTTGTTGTTGATGTAGCATCTCTTGGTAATCCTCAATATTCGGTGCTCCATTGACGCGCCACTCTTGGTATTGGTCATCCCACCTGTAATCCTGCATAATCAAAACTCAAAAGCACTACCCAGGTAAATCATGGAAATATGGGGGGAAAATAAATGGTAAGGCGGAAAGGTAGAAGAATAATTTGCCTACTCTTCTTTCAAACAATTAGAAGAGTCCCCGGCAACGGCGCCAATTTGGTGAACGTGCCGTTGTGATGCGTTCAACCAAATAACTACTAATGCTAAGAAAAAAGCGTATAGCAGATCGTATTCGACTCAAGGTTTCTTCTAATCGACTACTTTGAAGAAGCTGGCAAATTACTCAGGTTAAAACACGTTGTGCGTGGTGTGAGTTCCACGACTTCTAATCTATTAAGCAAAGGAAAACAAAAGACAGAAAGATTAAAAGATTGACTAACGGGAAGATAGACGAACTTAGATTTCGAATCCCCCTTAGATCACCAGAGCAACGACAATCACAAGATCAGCGGTTTTCAATTCTAATTCAATCGGTTTCTATACACCACCATAACTCCTTACCCTTAGGTTTAAGACCGGCGAACGTTCGCTCTATCCGTTCTAACTACCAAGATTAACTAGCCGCCCGGGTACGGTCACCTCTCGCAACGACTTAATTAACTGGTGCAATTACTAGTGATTTATGAGTTACTCTTGCAGTGGATTAACCCTAACCGGTTCCTACGAAAGACACGCTTCAATTATAAGGTTAATTGTTTAATTCGATGTTCTAAAGTAAGGCGAGCGTTCGCTTCTATCCTTAGCTTAACAAGAATCTAATCTAGGTGATCAATCCAGACAAGAAACATGAACAATGAAGAACGAATCAAACATGCAAAGAGAAACTGATTGAACTTCGAATCTAATTACCGCCGATCCGTGACCGCTTTAAAGCCCTGGGTCACTTAGGGTTCATCTAATCTAAGCTCTACAAGTTCAGTTACTCATATCAGAAACAAGAGAATCAAAGGCAACAACGAAGATCATCATACAGAGGAAGAACAGATAAGAACTGAAAAACCTAATTCTGACGACTCCCGCGAAGCTTCAATCTCCTGGATCTTCAACTTTAAGCTCCGAGTTCTCTGAGGTGGAAGGATGGCGTCACGATCTCTTCACGGATCTTCGAACTCTCTAAACTCTATCTATCGACCCTAGAGTCGGCTGACTCTCAAAAGTCTGATTTGAGAAAATAAGAATAATGAATTGTTGTGTTCTGTTAATTATGATTCTCCTCTTCTGCCGGCTGCTTCTTTAAATAGGTACGTTTTAGGGTTTCCAATACAGCGCCGGATTAAGTATAAATACTTAACCCTAGTTGGGCCTGGCTGAGCTGATGTTTTCGCCGAAACCATAGGGGTAGTTTCGGCGAAACTGGCTTGAGTTCAGGGGATCCGCCGGCTGTTCATTATTTTTGGTCCGAAGAGTTAATCAGTTTCGCCGAAAATACCTTCTGTTGGCGCCAGTGATTTTCCCTTGCATTTTTGCCGAAAACCCTGGGCTCTTTTCGCTGAAACCATCCTTCTCTTGGCATCAGTTGATTTACACTGTTATGTTCGCCGAAGATGTGGGCTTGGTTTCGCCGAAACTGTAAGTGTGAATGGCAGATTTTCGGTTTGACTTTGATTGGCTCCTTTGATCGATTCCGGTTCAGTTCCTTGATGTTCCTATGCCTTAGACACGTCCATGGCTACTTTATTTGACGGCAAAAACCTGTGCTTACGCAAAAACACTAGAAAACCATCAAATAGACCCGAAAAGGGCCAAGGTAACACAAATGGCACGAGATAGGGCAATTGATTGAATATTCGTTATTCTACCCTAAAAACCATGTCTTAAGCAAAGAAATGTCGCTTAAATGAGGCTGATAATCACGTCAAATCGAGTGTCATCACTCTCCCTATGACAAATGATGTGATATTATTTCATGCATTATGAGCCTACGATTGACCTAAGAAATTCTCGTATTTGATCTCGTTGTGCCATTGTTTTGTATGCTTTTAGAGTCATTTTACACAATTTGCACTTTTGTTGCCCGGGGGCCACTCGTGGACCAATTTTTGTCTATTGTAGTTGTGTTTGTGTACTTTTCAGGCTATGGCATGATATTAGAGGTGACAAGGAATCCATAGGATCAAACGGGAGCTTAATCGGAGTTCAGACGAGGGAGATAGGGCCATTGCAAGATCAGGATTTCTGCGGAGTGCAAGACCACGAGGATTCTCGGCGAGAACATACAAGTTCTCGCCGAGAATTCATTCACAGATGAATCAAAAGTCTCATCGCTACTATGCTGAAGTTTTTGAAGAAGTTCTCGGCGAGAACTTCCAAGTTATCGCCGAGAACATATGAACAAATGAATGCCAACTCGTGTCGCTTTTATTCAGTCACTTTTTCCGGTGAAGAATTGCATAATAAAAGCAGCCTCAACCCATTATTGGAAGCACTTTGAATTTTGGGATCACCGAGACCCACGCATTCTACACATCATCGATCACTACCCATCAACTCTAATAGACAACTATGGTGCAAATTGAAGTCATTGGAGCTTGTATTGAAGCCAACAAACCTTGGGAGAAGTGCTTACAAGTAGAATTGAAGATCATCACAAGGATCCATCAATGGTGCTCTTGGTGACCAATCTTCTTTCTCTTCTCTTTACTCCCTTGGCCATGTGTGGCTAAGTTCCTAGGGTTCATGTTGGATGGGTAGAGTAGTTATGCTATGATAGAGGCATGATTGTATAGACTTGCCATGATTGATCTTGGTTGTATGAGGATGATTTCTAGACTTGTTCTTATTGCCATTTTATGCCATGTTTGCTTGATTTGGTTTATTCAATGTGATTTGATGCATGAGTGATGACACTCGATTTGACGTGATTATCAGCCTCATTTAAGCGACATTTCCTTGCTTAAGACATGGTTTTTAGGGTAGAATAGCGAATATTCACTCAACTGCTCTATCTCGTGCCATTTGTGTTACTTTGGCCCGTTTCGGGTCTATTTGATGGTTTTCTAGTGTTTTCATGATAGCACAGGTTTTTGCCGTCAAATAAAGTAACCAAGGACGTATCTAAGGCGTTGGAACCTCGAGGAATCGCACCAGAATCAATCCAAGAAGTCAATCAAGTCGAATCAAATCCTGCTCCAATTTACACTGCAGTTTTCAGCGAAAATCTCCTAGGTTTTCGGCGAAAACTCAAGACGAAATCGGCTGACTTCAACCAAGAGAATTTTTCGGCGAAAACCCCACGTTTTCGCCGAGAACCCTAAGGTCCGAAAATCACAGGAGAAATAGCCGAGCATTCAAGTCATTTACAAAGGAATTTTCGGCGAAAACTCAGCAGGTTTTCGGCGAAAATTCAAGGCAAAATCTGGCGGTATTAGCGTTAAGTATAAATACTTAACCGGCGGCCCAATAAGAGATATACCTGATAATACCTCTTAATTTCAGAATTCTCACGAGTTATGGAGTAGAGTTTAGAGTTCGAAGAGCCAGGAAGAGATCGTGAAGCCATCCCTTCATCTCGGAGACTCGAAGCTAGGATTGAAGATTACCAAAGATCGAAGCTTCGCCGGAGTCGTCGTAATTAGGTTTTTCATATCCTTTTATGTTCTTCCTCTGTTTAAGATGAACTCTGTCTTTGTCTTCGATTCTTTTGTTATGAACATGAGTAGCTAAACTTGTAGAGCTTAGATTAGATGAACCCTAAGTGACCCAGGGCTTTAAAGCGGTCACGGATCAGCGGTAATTAGATTCGAAGTTTCTCTTTGCATGGGTGTTTTGTTCTTGATTGTTTATGTTTCTCTTCTGGTTGGTCGCCTAGATTAGGTTTATGGAAGTTAGGGTTAGTCGCCAGACAGCTTCCTTGCTTTGGTGCATAAACTTGTCTTCCTTGATCACCTAGTATAGATTCTTGTTAAGCTGAGGATAGAAGCGAACGCTCGCCTCACTTTAGAACATCAATTCAACCAATTAACCTATTCATTGGAGTGTGCCTTTCGTAGGAACCAGTTAGGGTTCATCCGCTTCAAGAGTAACTCATAAATCATTAGTAATTGCACCAGTTAGTTTAGTCGTTGCGAGAGGCGACCGTACCCGGATGATTAATTAATCTTGGTAGTTAGATCGGATAGAGTGAACGTTCGCCAGTCTTAAACCTAAGGGTCAGGAGTTATGGTGGTGTGTAGAAATTGATTGAATGAGAATTGAAAACAGCTGTTCTTGTGATTGCTGCTGCCTTGGTTATCTAAGGGGGATTCGAAATCTAAGCTTGTCTGTCGTCTGTCTAAACCAACCAATCATTCTGTCTTTTAATTTCATTTTAATTTTCCTGCATCTTAGTCTAGAAGTCGTGGAACTCACACCACACACAACGTGTTTAAACCTGAATAAATTGCCTTCATATTTGAGTAGTCGATTAGAAGAAACCCTGTGGAATACGATCTGCTTAGCTTGTTAGCTTGGTAGTATTTGATCACTGTTCTACAGTTCATCAATGAGAGTGCATTGAAATGAAAGTGTTGTGCCTAGCCTTGTGGTCATAGTTTTTATGTACTTTTTGAACTTTGGGGTTTTTGTGTTCTTTTAGTTTTTTGAATAATGCTTGGCAAGCACTTGAGAATCTGATGAACGTAATAAACAGGTTTATCAAATAACTAATCTACAAAAGTAGACTAGATCGAATCTCTCGAGGTTTCTTCAAATCGACTACTCAAAGAAGCTGGCAATTTACTCGGGTTTAAACAGGTTGTGCGTGGTGTGAGTTCCACGACTTCTAATCTATGATGCAAGGAAATTGAAATGAAATTAAAAGACAGATTGATTGATTGATTTGACTAACGAGATGACTGATGTGATTGTATTTAGTGCATTTTAAGTCCTCGATTAGCCTAGGGATCCCCGTGTTTGATCTCATTTTGCTATGATTTATACTCTTTTATGGATGTTTTATGCAAAGTGCCCTTTTGTTGCCCGGTTGCCACTTTGAGGCCAATTCCATGTCTATTGGAGCTGTTTTCTTTGTATTTTCAGGTCTTGGCATTGAAGTACTGGTGACAAGGAGCACGTGGGATCAAACGGGAGGTCAATCGGAGCTAGGACGGAGGAGTTATGGTCGTTACAAGATTGGAAAAAATGGACTTTCAGCTGAAGAAGTTTTCGGCCGAGAACTCTAAGTTTTCGGCCGAAAACTCTAAACAGGAGGCGAGCATTTGATTATTGAAGAAATTTTCGGTGAAAACTTAGGATGTTTTCACCAAAAACTTAGGATGTTTTCGCCGAAAACTTTAGAAGAGATGTCAAGCCGATCGGTGTTTTCAAAGCTATTTTCGGCGAAAATCTTACAGAATTTTCGCCGAAAATTATGGGCATTTCCCAGCGACTATATAAAGAGAGAAGGCGGCAAAAATTGGGAGGAATTCATTCTATTATTACACATCGCCGATCACTCTCTCTCAACTCTTCATCATCGCCTATCACTTCTCTCCCTCAACCAAACACCATCCTCCCTCAATTGTTGATCAACTTGAAGATCTAAGTGAAGCCTTCCACCCTTGGATTGGAGCTTGAAGAGCTAAGGAAGATCCTCCATGGAAGCAAGGATGGTCTCCTATACCCAAGTTCAGGTTTCTACCATGGTTATACTAGGCTAAGCTTAGGTTTAGTTTAGTGGGGGATGGATCAAGCTAGGATAGGTGATTGATTGTATGGATTGAGTTTCTCATAGCCATTTGTGTAAGATGATGATCCTAGACCTTGTGCTTTGTAGCCATTAGAGCTTGATTTGCTCTTTTGGTATTGTTATGTCTTTCAATACATGAGAATGATTGATTGATGTTGATCTAAGGTTGTAGGATTGTAATTGGATGATTTGAGAGATTGGATTATGCAATTGCAACCATTTTGAGCTTGTTTTTCCTTGTCGACATTTTATCAAACACTTGGTGTGCACTTGGTTTTCTTTCATTTGAAGGTTGAAAAACCCTTTTGATTGCTAGACTAGTGTTTTATGATTGACATGAGAGTGTCTTGCATCATTTACCTTGTGCTAGATGATTGTTGGCTTAGAACTCAAGTTCCAAGCATTTCATTGAGCTAGTTTAAAGCATTCCATTCCCTTTGTTCACATAGCGAGAGCATGGTGCATTTGGTCTAGGAATAGAGAGTCAATTGTGCGAGAGTTCTTTGATTCTACTTGAGTGATTTGCATGGTCATTAGTTACACATCGTTGCTTGAGATTCAATCCAGCTTTCATGAACCTTGAGCTTGCAGAAATCCCTAGCTAGACTAAACTCCTTTCTCTCTTGTTTGTTCCTCAATTTCATTTGTCAAATTTGCCTTGCTTGTTTGTGCTTTTAACTTGTTTTCTTTCAAACCAAATCTCAACTCAAAATGTATGGACCGTTCACGAATTTTGTGAGTATTAGCCTATGAGAGGGACTTGTGGAATACGACCTTGATAAAATCTTTATCAAGTTTTTGGCGCTGTTGCCGGGGAACTTTCTCAATCCTTTGAAAGCATTTAGTAGTGGACCGTTCTATTCACTTCCTTCAGTTTTAGTTTTGCTTCTTTGTTAATTTTTTTTTGTGGTGTTGTTACCCTTGTTGTACTACTTGGTTGTGTTTGTTGTGCGTGTTTGTAGGCCCCTTCTCCACCTATCTAATTCATGGGAGCAAGGTTGCAAGTAAGATGAACTCGTGGAATGGAGGTAATGGTTATGGTACCTATCAATGGTGGAATCCATCTCCTAACCCATACTATGGTCATCCTACTTCATCCAACTACTACCAAGAAACTTGTGAGGGAGATAGCCAATGGTGGGGTCAAGAACAACAAGCTTCAACACCCATGTGGAATGAGTAATGTCCCTATCCATCTCCACCCTACCATCAAGTCTTGCCGGAGTATTATCAAGAGGATTTCGCAAGTCATGAACAACATTCTCCACCGCCTCCCATGCTAGAGGAGCTCTTTAAGATGGTTGAAGAAAGCAAGCGTCCTCAAGAGGAGTTCACAAGCTATGAGCAACCCTCTCAACCTTCTTCTATGCTAGAGGAGCTCTTGAAAATGGTGAAGGAAAGTGAGCGTCCTCGAGAGGAGTTCGTAAATTATGAGGAGCCTTCTCCACCTCTTCCCACACTTGAGGAAGCTTTGAAGATTGTGGAAGACAATGCGAACCAACTTAATCGCTTATCTCATGGCGTAACGCTCATCAAGGAAGCTCTAGAGGAGGAACAACACTCTCCATCCTCCCCCACAATTGAGGAGATGTTGCAAATTGCTGAAGATAATGCGGCTCGGTTGGATCATTTAACTGTAAGTGTGAAGCTCATCTCCGACACCCTTGAACCGGAAGTGCTAGTCATGGAAGAAGAAGAAAGTGAGTCTCCCCAAGAGGAATTCGTGAGTCATGAGAAACCTCTTCCATCTCCTTTCATGCTAGAGATCTTGCAAATTGCGGAGGATAATGCAAACCGAGTTAACCGTTTATCCCAAAGCATAGAGCTCGTCACTAAGATTCTTGAGAATGAACGACATCCCAATCATTTGGAGCATGTTTATGATGATGAAGATGACACTTGTGAATCCGAAGAGCTTGACACAGAAGAAGATTTGGTAGTGGAGTAGATTGAGGAACATGTTCTACCCGAGGACACACCAAGTAACGATGATGTGAGGATAGAAGAATCAAGGAGACTTGAGGATGATGACCCTTTGGAGGAGGTGAGAGATGATTTGGAGACGCTTCAAAAAGAGGTGACACCGAGAGTGGAGCACGAAAGTGAACAACACCACTCTATTGTGGTCCCACCAAGGATTGTGAGTACTCTTCAATCTTCTTGCTTGATCATGAAGTACTTGTGTCAAGAGACGGACACAAGCTTCATAACCCCCCCTAAGGTGATAAGGGAAGAGGAGTCGCCCATGTTTGAACCGGAAAACTCTTCGAGTGGCATCACCAACTTGGAGACGATGGAGCTAAATGGTGGCCCCCAACCATACTTTCTTCCTCAAGTTCAAAATTTCAAAGGTAGCAAGCCACCCCAAGGTACCAAGTGTCATACAAGCATCAATGTGCATTGGCTAGTCTACCATTCCCCCAAGATGTTTCTTGGAGCTCAATCTTCATCATGGAAGAAGTTACTTGACATCAAGGAGGTACTAAGTTGGACACCATAACGCAGGTATCGTCGAGCTTAAGACGGTAACCAAGCGCTTCTTGGGAGGCACCCCATGTTATCTTTACTTTTATTGCTCTTGTTTGCTCTTTTTCGTTTTTGTGTTGTTTTAGCTTTTCGAATAAGTTTGACAAGCATTTTGGGATCACTCTTCACCAAGGATCATCATGGAACTCTTTCACATCTATTACGTCCTATGCTCCTCTCTACCAACGCGGTAACCTCGTTCCACCTTACCCTCTCTCTCTTGATCATTGAGGACAATGCTCAAGTTAGTCGTAGGGGAGTTTGAGGTTTGGTGTGATTATTTGTGGTAGAGATCTAAGGCTATGCTTTGATGAGTTGCATGATCTTAATTGAATGTAAATTTCCTCTATTGTAGAATCATTCGGTTCTTGACTTTTGGTGTTTAATTGGCTTCAATCTTTTACAATGACGTTTAGACTATTTCACTTAGAACCTATAACCAACATGTTAGAGCTAATATCAAATGAGTCTAGGCCAGAACAGAGATTTTATCACTCTTGTATGTTGGTTGATTGGTTTGATACGTGTTTTTGTACCACTCGATAACACCGATCTAAGATGATGAAGGCAATCAAAATTATCAACCTTTTCCATGTTTTTCATCACCTTTTTTATTTCTCCTGATTGTGGCTTGAGATTAGACGGATTCCAATTCGAAATCTTGTGTGGAAATTGTAAAGAGCTAGGGATCACGTGGCTATTTTGTGAAAAAGAAAAAGAAAGAAAAAAAATGCTCAAAGAAAAGAAAAGCTAGGCAAGCTCAACACCTAAGTGAAGTGTCGGGTTGAGCACTAGCAAAGGCAAAAGCTGTGAGCTAGGCAGGTTCAACACCTAAGTGAAGTGTTGAATCGAGCACTAGTTTGCAGTAGGAAAAAAAATAAAAAAAAGAGTTCCCGAATGTAGCTCTTGATCCTATGCCCGAGTTTGTAAAGAGCGGATCTAGAAGTGGATGAAGTCGAGTCGATAGCCACATCATAATCACTCACCACTTTCAAAAATTTCCTTACCTCCACCTATTTCGTTTCATTTCCCGAGTTCCAGTCCTTTTGATTAGAGTTGGTGTTGTCGTGGTCAGTTTTGCTGTGTCCCAATCAACCACTACTTGAAGTGTGCAGAAAATAGTGAGGTCTAGACTTGTTTGGTTGACGTTCTTGCATGTGTAGGTTTAGTTTGTTCGTGGAACAGTTTAAGCCAAATTGTTATTGCTTGAATCTCAATTGGGCCGATCTTGTCATTTGTGAGCTTTGATGTTTTCTAATTCATTTTCTTGAGGACAAGCAAAGCTTAGTCGTAGGAGAATTTGATGTGATTGTATTTAGTGCATTTTATGTCCTCGATTAGCCTAGGGATCCCCCGTGTTTGATCTCATTTTGCTATCACTACAACAAATAACCCAAAAGGTGTCGGATATATTATTGGCGGTTGTGGAACCGCCACTATGTATTTACCATTGTGGCGGTTGCATAGTGGCGGTTTTAACCTCCAATGCATTATTTTTTACATTGTGGCGGTTATAACCTCCACAATTGAAAAAAAAACCGCCACTATGTATTTAGCAATCCCCGTCACACCTAATCAGCCAATGAGAATCCAATAGGTGTCAGATACATTACTGGCGATTTTGGAACCGCCACTATGTATTTACCATTGTGGCGGTTGCATAGTGGCGGTTTTAACCTCCAATGTATTATTTTTAACATTGTGGCGGTTATAACCTCCACAATTGGAGAAAAAAATCGCCACTATGTATTTAGCAATCCCCGTCACACCTAATCAGCCAATGAGAATCAGTTAGAACCCTTCTTTTTTCATTTTTCAAATCTTTATCCTCTCTCTCTATCTTTTACTCTTCTTCTTCTTCCTTGCTTGCTTCCTCACCGGAACAACAAAATCTCAACTCTCACATTCAAGTTTGTTTACTTTTTTCTATTTCTAGATCTAATCTCCATTTTTTACTCTCTCAACTGAAACTATTCATTTTGATTCGATTTTTCAGGATATGATCGAAGGCTTAGAGTTCAAAGACTAGCTGAAGCTCTACCCTTCTGATTCGATTTTACTCTTCTTCTTTTTCAGGATTTGTTACTTGTGTTTTCTTATTCGTGTTCAAGATTAGGCTTTACTACCACCGTCGAGAACGGCTTCTCGACCTCTACAACGATGGGGATTTCTATTACTACCACGACAGTGGAGGGAGGGAAACTCGTTGTTCCATGAAGTTCGTAAACGACGGTGGTGACGAAATTATTTTTTGATTTTTTTTTAAATAATTAAAACCAATAGTGGCGGTTATAAAACCTCCACAGTGTAACCGCCACTAATGTTTATTATTGGCGGTTCCTGACCGCCAATAAATATCATTTGTGTCGGACATTTTTGTGGCGGTTTCTTCTTTCAACAGTGGCGGTTGTACAACTGCCACTATATATTCAACAGTGGCGGTTATAACCTCCACTGTTGGAGAAAAAACCGCCACTGTTGAGCCATTTTGTTGTAGTGTATGATTTATACTCTTTTATGGATGTTTTATGCAAAGTGCCCTTTTGTTGCCCGGTTGCCACTTTGAGGCCAATTACATGTCTATTGGAGCTGTTTTCTTTGTATTTTCAGGTCTTGGCATTGAAGTACTATTGACAAGGAGCACGTGAGATCAAACGGGAGGTCAATCAGAGCTAGGACGGAGGAGTTATGGTCGTTACAAGATTGGAAAAAAATGCACTTTCAGCTGAAGAAGTTTTCGGCCGAGAACTCTAAGTTTTCGGCCGAAAACTCTAAACAGGAGGCGAGCATTTGATTATTGAAGAAATTTTCGGCGAAAACATCCTAAGTTTTCGCCGAAAACTTTAGAAGAGATGTCAAGCCGGTCGGTGTTTTCAAAGCTATTTTCGGCGAAAATCTTACAGAATTTTCGCCGAAAATTATGGGCATTTCCCAGCGACTATATAAAGAGAGAAGGCAGCGAAAATTGGGAGGACTTCATTCTATTATTACACATCGCCGATCACTCTCTCTCAACTCTTCATCATCGCCTATCACTCCTCTCCCTCAACCAAACACCATCCTCCCTCAATTGTTGATCAACTTGAAGATCTAAGTGAAGCCTTCCACCCTTGGATTGGAGCTTGAAGAGCTAAGTGGGAAGATCCTCCATGGAAGCAAGGATGGTCTCCTCTACCCAAGTTCAGGTTTCTACCATGGTTATGCTAGGCTAAGCTTAGGTTTACTTTAGTGGGGGATGGATCAAGCTAGGATAGGTGATTGATTGTATGGATTGAGTTTCTCATAGCCATTTGTGTAAGATGATGATCCTAGACCTTGTGCTTTGTAGCCATTAGAGCTTGATTTGCTCTTTTGGTATTGTTATGTCTTTCAATACATGAGAATGATTGATTGATGTTGATCTAAGGTTGTAGGATTGTAATTGGATGATTTGAGAGATTGGATTATGCAATTGCAACCATTTTGAGCTTCTTTTTCCTTGTTGACATTTTATCAAACACTTGGTGTGCACTTGGTTTTCTTTCATTTGAAGGTTGAAAGACCCTTTTGATTGCTAGACTAGTGTTTTATGATTGACATGAGAGTGTCTTGCATCATTTACCTTGTGCTAGATGATTGTTTGAGCTAGTTTAAAGCATTCTTTTCCCTTTGTTCACATAGCGAGAGCATGGTGCATTTGGTCTAGGAATAGAGAGTCAATTGTGCGAGAGTTTGTTGATTCTACTTGAGTGATTTGCATGGTCATTAATTACACATCGTTGCTTGAGATTCAATCCAGCTTTCATGAACCTTGAGCTTGAAGAAATCCCTAGCTAGACTAAACTCCTTTCTCTCTTGTTTGTTCCTCAATTTCATTTGTCAAATTTGCCTTGCGTGTTTATGCTTTTAACTTGTTTTCTTTCAAACCAAATCTCAATTCAAAATGTATGGACCGTTCACGAATTTTGTGAGTATTAGCCTATGAGAGGGCCTTGTGGAATACGACCTTGATAAAATCTTTATCAATGACAGACAAGCTTATACTCGAATCCCCTTAAGATCACCAAAGCATTGGCGATCACAAGACCAACGGTTTTCAATCCTAATTCATTCAGTTCCCAGACATCACCATAACTCCTTACCCTTAGGTTTAAGTTCCGCGAACGTTCACTCTATCAGAACTAACTACTAAGATTAATTAACCATCCATGCGTTCACTTCTGCAATGGAGAACTAACTGGTGCAATTAATTAAGATTAATGAGTTACTCTAGAGGCGGATTAACCCAAAATGGTTGCTACAAAAGGCACACTCCATTGAATAGGTTAATTGATTGATTTGACGTTCTAAAGTAAGGCGAACGTTCGCCACTATCCTTATCTTAACACGAATCTAATCTAGGTGATCAAGCTAGAAAAAAATAGAGATGAAGAACAAATCAAACATGCAAGAGAAACTGTATGAATTTGAATCTAATTACCACTGACCCGTGACCGCATTAAAGCCCCGGGTCATGATATGATCCAACAATGCTGCCCCGATGCCAATCGGTACTCCTACACACCACCAGGGTCACCTGGCCGAGACAAGACCCTATGGCCTCTTAAGAAGCGCATGAATTCAAGGACAGGCCGTTCACGAGCCCTAAAACCAAGGTATGCCAAGAAATATCGACTAAATCCTTCACTTGCAGGTAGAAAGACTCCAAGGAATGGAATGCTGTCCCAAGCCATGCTGTTGACCAAGGGTATAAGCCCTAGCACCGAAGAGAAGCTTCAGCCTGCCCCTAGCCTGACCTCTAGGAGCCCTGAAGAAGAAGCCAGTTCTTTGAGTGACCCTCTAGAAGCATTTCTGGAGTACTGAAGGAAGAGAGCCCAAGAACCCTTGGCCCGAAGAGGAGAGTTGTCAAAGACCGAACCTGAGCCGAGGCATGAGAAGACTTGGAGTCCTTGGCCCCGAAGCATGACACTTGGGCTGACCACAGAGAGCTACGTCCAAAGCTACTTGGCGGCTTATCTGAAGCTTAAAAGAGAAGGCCCGAACGAAAAGAAAGAAGGCCCAAGGAGAGAACAGCCACCAACCATCAACCAGTAACCGGGCCAATCAAAGGAGCTTTACGGAACCGAGCATGAAGAACATATCTTTTGGACAAGAAGTCCGGCCACTGAGCCCGCCCGAAGCCGAAGCCCGCGTCCGCCACCTGAGTCCAGCCCGGCGTTCGGCCGGTCAAGCCCACCGGGCCGCCACACGCGCCCAACCGGCCCGAGCAGCCACACACGACCGAATTAGGGTTTTTGACCTAATTTAGGTCTTTTATTCTGCTTTAAAGACTACAACTATTATTTTATGTTTATTCCTTTTTTGTAGGATTATTTAGGGGTTTTATGAAACTATTTAGGAATAGGACTCTTTATTTTATTATTATTTAGGAGTTAGACTTTAGGGAGGAGAGCTTGTTCCCTCCCTATAAATAGAGGCCGCCGGCCTCCCTTGTAACTTACAACTTTTATGAAATAAACCCCCTTTGATAGAACTTTGTTCTGAAACCCTTGTTGTATCTGCATGTTGCGATACTGAAGGATCGACTTATCATCAAGAGCATCCATCTCTTGGCGTGGCGTCTTCGACTGGACACTTCTGGTTCCCGGCTGTTATATAGCCGACGGGTCTAAGTACTTTTCCGCCCCGATTCCCGAAGGTTTCTACCTCGTTGCACGGTGTCCAACTTACGGTGGTTAGGGTCGTCTGCCCACGGTTGCAGCGGTTCACATTAGTTGGTATCAGAGCACGGTTCAAACACAAGGACCACATCTATCCCAGTCTCCAGGTTCTCCTGGATTCATATCCTTTTATTGCTTTCTTTAGAAAATTGATTCGAAAATCTCCCTTCTATTTCAATTTTAGTTTCGAGTTATAAGAAAAGAAAAAGAAAAGAAAGCAAGGCCACCTTGCCACGTTATTTCCTTTCGTTGTAAGTTTATTTCTAATAAGAGGGGATAGAAAATTGCTTCCGTTCGATAGTACTAACCATGGCAGACGAGAGACTAGCCAATTTAGAAGGCAACGTTCGGGACCTTGGAGCTACCATGGCTGCCATCCTAGCTCAGCTTCAAGCCGAGAGAGGACGAGACAGGCACCGAGAGGACAGCCCTGAAGACCCGAACAGAAGAGCCCGATGACTAGCTCAGGAGATTGACGATGACTTGAGCAACCTCAAGCTCACCGTGCCAAAGTTTGCTGGCAAATACAATGCCGACGAGTACCTAGATTGGGAGAGAAGTATGGAGGATTTCCTCGAGTGCCACCACTACTCCGAACGTAAGAAGGTAATTCTCGCCACCCTTGAATTCACTGACTATGCTGCTCTTTGGTGGAGCCAATACAAGGGCAGGATTCAAAGGGATGAAGAAGATCCCGTCGAGTCGTGGAGAGACCTCAAGCGGATCATGAGGAAGAAGTTTGTTCCGAGTACTTATACTCGAGACCTACACACATCCCTCCGGAACTTAAAACAAGGCACCATGTCCGTGGACCAATATACCAAGGAGATCGAGATGTTGGTAGCCCGACTTGACCTCCGAGAAGAACCCGAAGCGAGGATAGCCCGGTTTGTAGGTGGGCTACGCCCCGAGCTCATGTATCAAGTCAACATTCTCAACTATGCTGACTACGAGGAGCTCAAAGCCCTAGCTAACCGCGTGGAGAGAGAATTGAAGAGGGGTTACACGATAAGATCCGCCAGTGCCCCGTGGAGAGGAGGCTCGACTACCAGCCAAGCCTCATGGAAGACCGAACAGCCTCGAGGCTCTAGTTCACGGCCAAACCTTAACCCTAGGGGTTCGGCACCTCCGGTAACATCTGTCCAACCTACTTCTACGGTTCAGAATTCTAACCCACATCCTAGTCGAATTGTATGTTTTAAGTGTCAAGGTAGAGGACACATCTCAAGGGATTGCCCTAACCAACGGACGATGGTAGTAAGAGAAGGAGGAATCGAGACGGACGATGAAGAGGAGGAGAAGAAGGAAGAAAAAGAGGAGTCAGAAGAAGGAGAAGAAGTTCAGCCCGAAGGGCTTGAAAAGTTTGCAGGGTTCACTTTTAAAACCCTAGCACCCGGTGCCCCGGCCTCAGCCCCAGCGCTAGCCCCGGCCTCAGCCCCGGCCCCTGCCCCGGCCTCTGCCCCAGCGCCAGCCCCGGCCTCAGCCCCGACCCCTGCCCCGGCCTCAGCCCCGGCATCAGCCCCGACAACAGCCCCGGCCTCAGCTCCGGCATCAGCCCCAGCCTCAGCCCCCCGGCCCCGGCCCCTGCCCCTGCCCCGGCCTTAGCCCGAACACTAGCCCTGACCCCGGCCCTGGCACCAGCACTCGGCCCCAGTCTCGGCACTGCCCCAGGCCTTAGCGCCCCAGCGCTCGGCCCCAGCCTCGGCACTGCCCCAAGCCCCAGCACTGCCCCAGGCCCCAGTGCCCCAGTGCTCAATCCCAGCCCCGGCGCTGCCCCAGGCCCCAGTGCCCCAGCACTCGGCCCCAGCCCCGGCGCTACCCCACCAGGCCCCAGCACCCCAGTGCTCAGCCCCAGCCCCGGCGCTGCCCCAGACCCCAGTGCCCCAGCACTCGGCCCCAGCCCAGGCGCTACCCTGACCAGTCCCAGCGCTCCAGCGCCCGATCCCCCACTGCCCACCACCGCCGGCACCCCACTGCTCGCCGCCATCAGATTTCTACTACCCGCCGCCGGCCCTCCACCGCCCATCACCGCATCACCGCCTACCGCCGCCGCATCACTTCCCGCCGCCGCCTACTTCCTGCCCGCCGCTGCCGCCGGCTCCCCACTGCCCGTCGCCGCGTCCCCACTAGCCGGCGCCATCACCTGGCCCGACGTGCCCTAGCTTACCTCCGGCACCCCCGTGCTCCGGTTCGACGCTTCACCGTCGGTACCATGTGCACCCCAGGATCTAAGGGAGATCACCTCCCGACGAGTTTTGAGAGCTGCCCCGAGCAAAGAAGACCCAGATGCTGACCCGGTTGTGGAAATGAGTAAGGAGCTCTCACCCGCTACCTCCCCGAGCCTTAACATTATTATTGATAGTTTTTCAGGGGAAGAAGCTATGAAGACTGACGGACCCGAGCCTTGGTCCGTTACTGACTCAAGTGAGACTCATCGGTCTAAGGATGATGGTGCTGAAGATTGGAAGAGGATGATGAGTGTTAGGAAAGGACCCGAGATGGATTTGGTGACAAATCCAAGGCAAGAAGAGGGGGATGATATGATCCAACAATGCTGCCCCGATGCCAATCGATACTCCTACACACCACCAGGGTCACCTGGCCGAGACAAGACCCTATGGCCTCTTAAGAAGCACATGAATTCAAGGACAGGCCGTCCACGAGCCCTAAAACCAAGGTATGCCAAGAAATATCGACTAAATCCTTCACTTGTAGGTAGAAAGACTCCAAGGAATGGAATGCTATCCCAAGCCATGCTGTTGACCGAGGGTATAAGCCCTAGCACCGAAGAGAAGCTTCAGCCTGCCCCTAGCCTGACCTCTAGGAGCCCTGAAGAAGAAGTCGGTTCTTTGAGTGACCCTCTAGAAGCATTTCTGGAGTACCGAAGGAAGAGAGCCCAAGAACCCTTGGCCCAAAGAGGAGAGTTGTCAAAGACCGAACCTGAGCCGAGGCATGAGAGGACTTGGAGTCCTTGGCCCCGAAGCATGACACTTGGGCTGACCACGGAGAGCTACGTCCAAAGCTACTTGGCGGCTTATCTGAAGCTTAAAAGAGAAGGCCCGAACGAAAAGAAAGAAGGCCCAAGGAGAGAACAGCCACCAACCATCAACTAGCAACCGGGCCAATCAAAGGAGCTTTACGGAACCGAGCATGAAGAACATATCTTTTGGACAAGAAGTCCGGCCACTGAGCCAGCCCGAAGTCGAAGCCCGCGTCCGCCACCTGAGTCTAGCCCGGCATTCGGCCGGTCAAGCCCACCGGGCCGCCACACGCGCCCAACCGGCCCGAGCAGCCACACACGGCCGGATTAGGGTTTTTGACCTAATTTAGGTCTTTTATTCTGCTTTAAAGACTACAACTATTATTTTATGTTTATTCCTTTTTAGTAGGATTATTTAGGGGTTTTATGAGACTATTTAGGAATAGGACTCTTTATTTTATTATTATTTAGGAGTTAGACTTTAGGGAGGAGAGCTTGTTCCCTCCCTATAAATAGAGGCCGCCGGCCTCCCTTGTAACTTACAACTTTTATGAAATAAACCCCCTTTGATAGAACTTTGTTCTGAAACCCTTGTTGTATCTGCATGTTGCGATACTGAAGGATCGACTTATCATCAAGAGCATCCATCTCTTGGCGTGGCGTCTTCGACTGGACACTTCTGGTTCCCAGCTGTTATATAGCCGACAGGTCAAAGTACTTTTCCGCCCCGGTTCCGAAGGTTTCTACCTCGTTGCACGGTGTCCAACTTGCAGTGGTTAGGGTCGTCTGCCCACAATTGCAGCTTTTCACATCAGGTCACTTAGGGTTCATCTAATCTAAGATCTACTATTTTAGCTACTCATGACTATCACAAAAGAATCAAAAACAACAAAGGAGTTCATCATACAGAGGAAGAACAGATAAAACTGAAAAACCTAATTCTGACGACTCCGGAGAAGTTCCGATATCTGGCAATCTTCACTCCTAGCTCCAAGCACTCCGAGATGGGGAGACGGTGTCAAAATCTCTCCAGGAAACTCTAAACTCTCTCTCAAGCTCTCAAGTCTGGGAAATTAATTCCGGGAATAAGTTTTTCAAATGATGTAGCGACTATCTCTTAAATATAAGGTTCTCCAAAGCTGTGCCGGAAAAGGAATGACTTCTCGGCGAGAACATTGAAAGTTCTCGCCGAGAACTTCTGTATAAATTCATCTGTTTCTTTCGATGAGAGTCCCAGTTGTAAATCTTTAATAGTTATCGGCGAGAACTTTAGGACTTCTTGCCGAGAACTTCAGTATAAACTCCAGGCTAGATTCCTTCATTAGTTTTCGGCGAGAACTTTGAGGATTCTCGCCGAGAACTTCTTCATGATGCTCTGTTGGATCTTTGATAGGATTCTTAGTTGATTTCTTCAGTATATCTTCGGCGAGGACTTTGATCTTCTCGCCGAGAATGTAAGTGCTGGCAGGTGATGACACTCGATTTGACGTGATTATCAGCCTCATTTAAGCGACATTTCTTTGCTTAAGACATGGTTTTTAGGGTAGAATAATGAATATTCAATCAATTGCCCTATCTCGTGCCATTTGTGTTACCTTGGCCCTTTTCGGGTCTATTTGATGGTTTTCTAGTGTTTTTGCGTAAGCACAGGTTTTTGCCGTCAAATAAAGTAGCCATGGACGTGTCTAAGGCATAGGAACATCGAGGAACTGAACCAAAATCTATCAAAGGAGCCAATCAAAGTCAAACCGAAAATCTGCCATTCACACTTACAGTTTTGGCGAAACCAGGCCTCCAGTTTCGGCGAAACCAGCAGTTCAAATCAACTGATGCCAAGAGAAGGATGGTTTCGGCGAAACCATTCAACTGCTCGGACCAAAAATAATGAACAACCGGTGGAGCCCTGATCTCAAGCCAGTTTCACCGAAACTGTCCCTATGTTTTCGGCGAAAATCCCTTCCAAATCCGGCGCTGTATTGGAAACCCTAAAATGTACCTATTTAAAGAAGCAGCCGGCAACAATAGAGAGAACAACATACAATAACTCATTATTCATATTTTCACAAATCAGACTTTTGAGAGTCAGCCGACTCTAGGGTCGATAGATAGAGTTTAGAGAGTTCGAAGATCCGTGGAGAGATCGTGACGCCATCCTTCCACCTCGAAGAACTCGGAGCTTAAAGTTGAAGATCCAGGAGATTGAAGCTTCGCGGGAGTCGTCAGAATTAGGTTTTTCAGTTCTTATCTGTTCTTCCTCTGTATGATGATCTTCATTGTTGCCTTTGATTTTCTTGTTTCTGATATGAGTAACTGAACTTGTAGAACTTAGATTAGATGAACCCTAAGTGACCCAGGGCTTTAAAGCGGTCACGGATCGGCGGTAATTAGATTCAAAGTTCAATCAGTTTCTCTTTGCATGTTTGATTCGTTCTTCATTGTTCATGTTTCTTGTCTGGATTGATCCCCTAGATTAGATTCTTGTTAAGCTAAGGATAGAAGCGAACGCTCGCCTTACTTTAGAACATCGAATTGAACAATTAACCTTATAATTGGAGCGTGCCTTTCGTAGGAACCGGTTAGGGTTAATCCACTGCAAGAGTAACTCATAAATCACTAGTAATTGCACCAGTTAATTAAGTCATTGTGAGAGGCGACCGTACCCGGGCGGCTAGTTAATCTTGGTAGTTAGAACGGATAGAGCGAACGTTCGCCGGTCTTAAACCTAAGGGTAAGGAGTTATGGTGGTGTATAGAAACCGATTGAATTAGAATTGAAAACCGCTGATCTTGTGATTGCCGTTGCTCTGGTGATCTAAGGGGGATTCGAAATCTAAGTTCGTCTATCTTCCCGTTAGTCAATCTTTTAATCTTTCTGTCTTTTGTTTTCCTTTGCTTAATAGATTAGAAGTCGTGGAACTCACACCACGCACAACGTGTTTTAACCTGAGTAATTTGCCAGCTTCTTCAAAGTAGTCGATTAGAAGAAACCTCGAGTCGAATACGATCTGCTATACGCTTTTTCTTAGCATTAGTAGTTATTTGGTTGAACGCATCACAACGACACGTTCATCAAATTGGCGCCGTTGCCTGGGACTTCTTTTGATTGTTGAAAGAAGAACTGGCAATTTATTCTTCTATTTTCCATCTTTCATTTTTCCACCCACTTCGATTTTACGCCGGTATGTTTGCTTTTGTTGCTTGTAGGTTGTTCTACAGGTTCATGAACCGCTCTATTGCTCATTCTCAGTTTAAGCCGGGTAATTCTGCTTCGCCGAAGAAACCGCGAGCTCAGAAGCAAGTCATAACCACACCGCCTACACCACCTATCCCTCAAAAGATTGAGGAGTTGAAGGAGAACTCCTCATCTTCATCCACTTCATCCACTAGTTCAGATTCACCACCACCTTCTCCTCCCGTACTAGTTGCTCAGTGCACCGTGGCGGATTACTGTAGACCAAGTGCAGCTCACCTCCGAGCTAGCGTTGTCGTGCCGCACAACGATGACGACCCTGATTATGATATCACAACCTTCGTTCTGAACATGGTCACTAAGAATCTTCGATTCGAAGGGAAGCTGCAAGAAAACCCCCGCACACATTTGGCGAACTTCCTTGACATGTGCGAGACGTTTAAAAAAGGGAATCTCAACAAGAACAATCTTTTCTTGCGGGCATTCCCATTCTCTCTTAAAGGCAATGCCAAGATATGGCTCAGCTCAAAACCACCTGGCTACTACACTGACTGGGATAGTCTAGCTCAAGACTTCATAGAAGAATACTATCCCCCTTCAAGAACTACATTCTACAAGGATAGTATCGCTAGATTCTCTCAGAAGGAAGGAGTAAGTTTACACGACGCATGGAACGACTTCTAAGCGCTTCTCTCTGAATGCCCTCATCACGGATTCAACCAGGGGCAGCTAGCTGAAATTTTTGCCCAAGGGATGAATGAAGAAACAGCTGAATGGGTCAACATCTTAGCTGATGGCGACTGCACAGCACTTGAACCAGAAGCTGCTCTACTTCACTTTGCGGACTGCGCATCTAAGTCCAGAAATAGGGAAAGATAGTTTGGAGCAGCCAAGAGTCAACCAAGCAGTGAAGAGCAGATTAAGATCGCAGTATAGAAACAAATGGAAGAGATCCTCGGTACAACTAATAACTGGCCTAAAAAGGAAGTCAACTTCATTGATCACAGCTTCACCAGGGATCAAAGAGGCTACTCCGACTACCGTCAGTCCAGAACACCTCCTCAACAACGGGAAGGCTTCTATGAGCGTCCTCCCTACAACTTCCAACTCCACCAGAGCCGAAATCAATACATGGACAATGGTTATCAAGATCCTTCCAGATTCACCAGAGTATAGCAGCCTCTGCATTTTAGATCTGAGGACAATTGGGAGAGGAGAATAGCCAGGAAGTTTGATCTAATTACAGCAAGACTTGATGATCACGAGCAAAGATTCAAAGCGCAAGCTCTTCTCAATCAAGAACAGATAGCATCTGGACAAAGAATAGAGGATATGATAAACAAAATTGCTAGTGCGATGGCTCGTCTTCCCATTTTCAATCAGGCTCCGTCTCCAGACAGCTCCACCGTGAAGAACGAGCACGCTAAGGCCATAACAACCAGGAGCAGTGAGCAGACCAGCCCGTCTAAGAAGGAGGAAATTCCCGTTTCCAATGAGGGAGAGTGCTCGGCTATCATTCCTCGACCACCACCCATACCTATTCCAGCTAAGTGCCCCGACCCTGGTCCTTTTACTTTACCTTTGAGCATTAATGACATTGAAATCGAGCGTAGCATAATTGACCTAGGTGCTTCTATAAATGTCATGCCTATGTGTTTATATAAGAAACTGAACCTAGGGGAATTACAACCTGCCAACATGAATTTAGTGTTCGCTGACAAAACTCTAAGAGAACCTAAAGGAATGATCCAGGATGTAATCACTTGCTGTGGCCCGTTCCAGTTTTTCGTTGATTATATAGTTATGGATACTCAAGAGACATATTCTACCCTTCTCTTGGGTCGGTCATTCATGGCGACAGCCGGAATTAATGTCAATGTTCCTAATGGCTCTCTAACTGTAAGGGTGGGGAAGGATACTGCAACATTCCATCTCAAGGACGGGATGAAATACATTCCTAAGGAAGAATTAAATTGTTTATCTGTAGAGATTGTGGAGTTGGCCTCGGTCAACTTCATTTCTAATGTTTCTTCCAGTGTTTTGAGATCAATTGACACTGCAGGTGCTGAACAGGGTACCGAGAAGAAGCCAGAAATATCAGTTCAGAAGCCACCTAAGAAGAAGAAGGAACTGCAAGCCTCTTCTAAACCACCGAGCAGACCTCGAGGAAAGAACAAGAAGACGGAGACCCAAATGGTCTGGAGACCAAAAATTCCATCGTCTTCCACTGAGCCGGCGGCACCACCAAATCATTCCGAGAAATCGGCGCCGGAGCAAGTATGGAAGGAGAAGCCGAAAGCGTCTCCTAAGGACGTACTAACGATCACTGATCCTGGTGATAACAAGCCGAAGAAGAAAGAAAAAGAGAAACCGACAGTCCTCATTCCTTCCATCGTCACACTAAAGAAGGATGACCTCTCCAGAGAGCTGTTCGGACCGTTCAAGTTCGTTGATCATCTTCCCGACGGACGTACCAAGCTTTTGCATGCGAACGGGAAGAAATTCACATTTACCGGAGAAGTCCCGAAGCTGTACTTCATGAACTCCGACGCGAGCGGGAAGGAGAATCTAAGTTGGGATGTCTCCTAATACCGTACAGGTATCGTCCGGCTCAAGGACGTTAAAAGAGAGCGCTTCGTGGGAGGCAACCCACGGCTGGAGTCCGTTCTTGAACTTTTGAGTCAGTCTTTTTCATCGTTCGAGTCGGTTTCGGGAAGCAAAAAGTGTCAGTTTGTTTGATTTATTATTTTTCGTGTAGAGTGTGCATGTCATAGAGTCAGTCGCAAGTTGATTGAGGTCGTTCCGATTTTTCTGGATTTAACTGTGATTTTCTGAAGTTGGCCTGATTTACAAAAATATTTTCACCCGAACAGTTTAAAATTTTTGGCGAAGCCACTACCATTTTCGGCGAAACTGATTCTTGATTTTCAAACTCATTCTTCCTGTTTCCTATTTTCGGTTCGAAAATTTATACTATTTTCGTCGAAACCATCCCAACTAAATTTTTGGCGAAACCGAACTACCATTTTCGGCGAAATCACCCTACCATTTTCGGTGAAATTACCTTTTGGATTTTCAACTGAGTCTCCCTGTTTCATATTTTTGGTCCGAAATTTATACTGTTTTCGCCGAAATTGATTTTGAAAACCAAGCAGTGATTTGAACTAAAGTTTTCGGCGAAACCATATGGTTATTTTCGACGAAAATGCCTTCAAAAATACGGCAGTGCATTTGAACTAAAATTTTCGGCGAAACCACCCTTTTAATTTCGCCGAAAATAATTTTGAAAATCACCCAACTATTCCTTAAAATCCGGATTCACCCTCTCTCTTCCTTCTTTCAGTTTCTCATTCAATCGTCAAAATATTTTTAAAATTTCCCTTAACCTTCTTTGTTCGACTTTTATTCTGTGTGGATCCGGGACACTTGTCCCGGTATCCTTTTGATCTTTTTGCTGTTTTTGTTTTGTAGGATCTCGTGTAGCTACTCCGCTCTGCTCCGGGTTATCCGTGTTCATCCCCTACACCGACCATCTCGTCACAGGTTCTTCGTATCTCCCTACTCTAGTTTAGTCCTGTGAGGACACAGAACCATTTAAGTGTGGGGTAGGAGTCTAGGATTATGCATGATCTTGCTTGCTATCTATGATTCTGTGGTTCAAATTTGAAAATTTCTCTTGCATAGAATTGCTCAATTCTTGACTTTTGATGTTAAATTGACTTCAATTTGAACAATGACGTCTAGACTGTTCCACTTAGAACCTGTAACTAACGTGTTGGAACTGATATTAAATGAGTCTAGGTCAGAACAGATCATAAATCACTTCAGTAGTTGAAACTTGAATTAATTGAATTGATTGACTTGTTAATAACAAAGCTCGATAACACCGTTCTAAGATGATAAATGCTAGCTTCTCCCATGTTTTTCACTCCATATTTGATCACCTGTGATTGTGGCTTGAGATTAGGCGGAAATCCAATTCAAAATCTTGTGTAAAAAAGTTATAACTAGCTAGGATTAAGTGGCTAAATTGTTAAATCAAGTAATAAAGTTGTGCAAATCAATGCTAAGTTCTTTAAAGTGCTGAAAATAAAGCTAGGCAAGCCCGACACCTAAGTGAAGTGTTCGGGTTGAGCACTAGGAAAGGCACAAATACTGTGAGCTAGGCAGGTCCAACACCTAAGTGAAGTGTTTGGTATCGAGCACTAGTATGCAGTAAATCAATTGAAGGAAGAAATTGAACTTGAAATAAATTGTTATTTAAATCGGTCCTAGCTAGAACATGTAACGCACAGATCTAGAAACAGATGAAGTCGAGTCGATAGCCACGTCACTTTTCCTACCTCCGCGTCCACATCATGGCTAGAGCTTAAAGTCTTTTCTCATTAGAATTGGTGTTATCGTAGTCGGTTAATTATGATTAATTGTTTTTCCAAGAAACGTGCTTTGTTAAAACTACTACTTGAAGTGTGCAGAGATTAGTGAGATCGAAAATTTATTTGGTTGATGTTCTTGCATGTGTAGGTCACTCTTTCTACGTGGAACAGTCTAAACCAAATTGTTAGAATTGAATCTCGGTTTAATCTCGTGTCATTTGTGATTTTGAGTGTGTTCTAGTTCAGGTTGCTTGAGGACAAGCAAAAGCTTAAGTGTGGGGTATTTGATTACACTCGATTTGACGTGATTATCAGCCTCATTTAAGCGACATTTCTTTGCTTAAGACATGGTTTTTAGGGTAGAATAACGAATATTCAATCAATTGCCCTATCTCGTGCCATTTGTGTTACCTTGGCCCTTTTCGGGTCTATTTGATGGTTTTCTAGTGTTTTTGCGTAAGCACAGGTTTTTGCCGTCAAATAAAGTAGCCATGGACGTGTCTAAGGCATAGGAACATCGAGGACCTGAACCGGAATCGATCAAAGGAGCCAATCAAAGTCAAACCAAAAATCTGCCATTCACACTTACAGTTTCGGCGAAACCAGGCCTCCAGTTTCGGTGAAACCAGCAGTTCAAATCAATTGATGCCAAGAGAAGGATGGTTTCGGCGAAACCTTTCAACTGCTCGGACCGAAAATAATGAACAGCCGGCGGAGCCCTGAACTCAAGCCAGTTTTGCCGAAACTGTCCCTATGTTTTCGGCGAAAATCCCTTCCAAATCCGGCGCTGTATTGGAGACCCTAAAACGTACCTATTTAAAGAAGCACCCGGCAACAATAGAGAGAACAACATACAATAACTCATTATTCATATTTTCACAAATCAGACTTTTGAGAGTCAGCCGACTCTAGGGTCGATAGATAGAGTTTAGAGAGTTCGAAGATCCGTGGAGAGATCGTGACGCCATCCTTCCACCTCGAAGAACTCGGAGCTTAAAGTTGAAGATCCAGGAGATTGAAGCTTCGCGGGAGTCGTCAGAATTAGGTTTTTCAGTTCTTATCTGTTCTTCCTCTGTATGATGATCTTCATTGTTGCCTTTGATTTTCTTGTTTCTCATATGAGTAACTGAACTTGTAGAACTTAGATTAGATGAACCCTAAGTGACCCAGGGCTTTAAAGCGGTCACGGATCGGCGGTAATTAGATTCGAAGTTCAATCAGTTTCTCTTTGCATGTTTGATTTGTTCTTCATTGTTCATGTTTCTTGTCTGGATTGATCCCCTAGATTAGATTCTTGTTAAGCTAAGGATAGAAGCGAACGCTCGCCTTACTTTAGAACATCAAATTGAATAATTAACCTTATAATTGGAGCGTGCCTTTCGTAGGAACCGGTTAGGGTTAATCCACTGCAAGAGTAACTCATAAATCACTAGTAATTGCACCAGTTAATTAAGTCGTTGCGAGAGGCGACCGTACCCGGGCGGCTAGTTAATCTTGGTAGTTAGAACGGATAGAGCAAACGTTCGCCGGTCTTAAACCTAAGGGTAAGGAGTTATGGTGGTGTATAGAAACCGATTGAATTAGAATTGAAAACCGATGATCTTGTGATTGCCGTTGCTCTGGTGATCTAAGGGGGATTCGAAATCTAAGTTCGTCTATCTTCCCGTTAGTCAATCTTTTAATCTTTCTGTCTTTTGTTTTCCTTTGCTTAATAGATTAGAAGTCGTGGAACTCACACCACGCACAACGTGTTTTAACCTGAGTAATTTGCCAGCTTCTTCAAAGTAGTCGATTAGAAGAAACCTCGAGTCGAATACGATCTGCTATACGCTTTTTCTTAGCATTAGTAGTTATTTGGTTGAACGCATCACAACGACACGTTCACCAGCAGGTGAATGTTCTGACTTTGATCTGAATGAGTTCTGGATCAATTTCGAGGTATTCCTCGAGGCCCCATTGCTTCCCGAACACGTCCGTGGCTACGTAATTGATGGCAAAAACCTGTGCATTCACAAAGGCACTAGAAAACACATCAAATAGACCCATAACGGGTGAAAGTAACCAAAATGGTATGAAATAGAGAAATTGAGTGAAAACACCCTAAACTACCCCAAAAATCGTGTCTCAAGCAAGGAAATGTCGCTTAGATGAGGCTGATAATCACTTCAAATCTAGTGTCATCAAAATACCCCACACTTAAGCTTTTGCTTGTCCTCAAGCAAACTGAACTAGAACGCACTCAAATTCATAAATGACAAGATCAATCAAGTTGAGGTTCAAGCCTCCACAATGAATTATTAAACAGCTATACTTAGAACAAGTAACCTAACATGCATACACGTCAACCAAACAACCTGGTCTCACTAATTATCTGCACACAAACAAGGAGCAATCACCAATCATGCACAAATCTGACCTAACCGACTAGACTCCTCACACAGATAATATTTAGTACATGGGGGAACTCTCGCACACTTTGTTTAGGGACGTGTTTTTGCTCTCAATCACTTTCTTGACTGAAGTATGTCATAAGTTTGCAATTCGACCACATCTCCACCACTGTGACAACACGAGAAACTAGTCTAGAGGACTTGCACGGGACTATAACGATCCTACGCTACAAGGGTTTATGATGAATGGATGAAGGGATGTATGATAATGATGGCTTTGGTGCGGTGTAGCAATCGACTAACTTCCCTCGAATCAAGATCTATGGCTTCCTACCGTCTAACCAAACATGGGTGGAATAGTGTACGCTCGTCCTATGATACCCTAAAGCAACCTAGCACTTTATTTATTTTTTGATTTTTCTGAATTTTCTTTTACATTTACTTTGCTTTCGTTCTTCCATATGTAGGGAGAATAACGTTTTGACTATAAGAACTACTACTTTGAACTTGACTTTGTTTGAACTTTTTCTTTGAATTTTCTATTTTTCTATTTTTCTTTTAGTGCTGATTTTTTTTTTTTGTTGCTAGAGGGGTTTACACGTCTTAACATAATAGCTAAGACCACCTGTTTAATGGTTATAGGTAAGTTACCACAGACCGACTTCTGGTAAGCTAATCTCAAACTACTACCACAGGGGATCAACGGGGGGAAAGAAAAACATGGGAAATGGCTGTAATGTATTAGCGAACTGAAAAAAGGGCCAAGCACAAGGGTTTAGTTACACCCCGAATCTCTGAACTAGAAATTTTTTGAATTTTATTACATACGAGAAATGACCGCAACTTGACGTTTAATTGATTGCAAGGCGGATTTATTTCACCAATAGATGGTGGGTAAGTCAGGAGCTAAATGATTATGATTGTATAGAAGTCAAGTATCAAGCTTGGATGAGTTGGTTAAAGAACCGAACCAACAACTTAGAGGTTGTAGGTTCGAGTCCTTACTCTAACAAACATTTTATTTGTTTTTAGTCTTTACCCAAAACGACGTAGTTTTGGTTTGGGATGACGTCAGTGTTACGTCATCATCTTCCTCCTCACATAAGTCGCTGATGGCCTTGGTAGCTACCGAAGGGTAACTATATTGGAGCCAATCCGACACGGGAACCCACAACCATGTGGGAAATCGTTTGAATCGACCTAAGATTCCTAATCCAACGTGAAATCGACAAGGATCGATAGTAACCTTATCAACTTCGGTGAGTACGTCCAAACCGACGGCCCGAGCTCCAGCTCATCCGATGGTCCTTTAACAGGAGCTCCTTTGTCAGTAATTGACCCTCGGGGTCTATAAAAACCCAGCTCATCCCTTTAGTGAACCAAAACCATCGGCCCGAGCCATTTTCCTTCTCCTCCGATTATGGTTCCGACAAAGCTTGCGTCGGTACGCTCCAGGCTTCGTCGGACCGTTTTGAAGCCATTATTATAATCTCATGGGCCCTGTGAAGATTTTCCTATGTTCAAAACTCCATTTCAATTCAAGAATCGGAAGAATCGAGCCTCATCAGAGCTTCCATGGAGTCACTGCGTGTTCTCTGCAAATTTGGGGAAGAAGATGGCAAAGTTTTAGTTTGGTCACCCGACTTTCTAAGTTACATCATGATCCTTCAGTTTAATTTTAATTACTGTCGCAATCCTAAACTATCAACTTGTAACAAATTCGGCCCAACTAACTTTTCAGTTAGTACAATTTGGCCAGGAAGTTAAGGAAGTCCGTTAAGTTCTTTTTTCGAACCGATTCGAGCTACGAAGTCGATATTAAAGTCAACCGGCTCGTGTTATAGGTGGGTTGGTTTAATGGGGTAAATTCCTAATATTTTTATTAGTTAATTTACATTCCATTAACTAAAATGGTTTAATTAAGTATTTCCATTCCAATTATTTTGAAAATAAGCTCTGGTAATCAACTTAACACGGAACATTGGATTTATCGGATGAATAGAAGTGTTGGATTATTGGATAAGCATTATACTCCTTAGGGAATATTAATTCCTTAGTATGACGTAATAACTGTTATGATATTATTACGAGGACTTATATATCACCCATAACTCCTATTCAAATTAGCTATCTTTCGAGGGTTAGATTTAACTCGGAATAAGATCGCATGTGAAATGATGTGGCCTCGATTGCTTTGGTGGTTAGTTAAACCAATGGATGTCCTGATGGATTGTTAAATCCGTATAAACTATAAATTTATTACTTGTAGGTACTATAATACCTTGATGATTTGGATGACTAACTGTTGTTTGTTGGTTGTTCAGAGTAATGAGTGACGCGGATCCTCATTAAATCCGGTTTATAAAGTTATGATGTCTAAGGTTAGATGGACTTAAGTAGTCCGAGTGACTCCCTTACTTACCTGGAAATTAAGACGAGAAGTCTTGGTTTTGACAACAAGGTGTCGTTTCTGCGAAAGTTCTATCTTTCCGGAACCGTAGGTGATGTCTATATGATTACATGAGTTAGTTTTGGTTCTTGTCAAACCGTGATGTTACTGATGGTGTTTGGCACCTTATGTATACAGGTGGAAAGTAAAGCCTCGCTAGCTAGTCCCCCGCCGGGAACATCGATGGTTACGGGTTCCTACCGGGTGATGAAAGTTGGGTATTGTTAGCCCTAATCGATTCACGGTAGATGGGTGCGAATAGCCCCAACTGGATGATAAGAGTTGGGTGGAATTAGCCTCGACCGGATGATGGGACTTGGGTATTGATAGCCCCAATCGATTCATGGTAGTCAAGAAGAATAACGACTCTTGTGAAGTCCCTATTACAGGCTCAGGAGTAAGCCTTATCGATGATGGCATAGAGGTTAGCTAGGCGGGAAGAGGGGACGCCCTATTGTTCAATGAAAGTTGATCGAGTTGATCTCGATGTTGTGTGGTACTATTGGAATAGCTCATGTGATGTCTTATTGACTTGTGATTATGTGTGTTAATGTTTCACATATAGGTCGTGTTCGGAATATTGGATTAATATTGTGACAAGTCATTCGATAAATGGTAATGGTAATCTCCGTTACGGAAGGATGATTATGGAAATACTGGTTTGCGTTGTTAATTCTATTAAATGTGTTTATTCATGTTTATACGGAATAATCATGATAATGGACTGACCCCGAGCCACCCACCAGTTTTGCAGGAATTTCCTTAACAAGCAACGGACCACCGGAGTTTCTTAAGGCGTGCCGGAGCAGTGGATCATGAGACGATGTAATGGCGACTTGGAGGGTTGCTCTCAAGTCGTTGGGCCCATTACCATTGTAAGTGATTTCACGGTTAATACCATAGTTTTATGGTTGATTTGGAAGTAGTTGGTCGAAGTTGTATTTTTCCACCTTTGAGTCATCGTCTGTCCCGGGACACGTTGTCGTTTTACATTTCATAAAATTGGGGTGTTACATTTTGGTATCAGAGCCGGCTTCCTCCTGTTTCATGGGTTACTAGGAAACACTGGAAGATCGATCTGGTGCTGGAGTTGTTCTGGTGATTTTAAGGGGAAAATGCGTATTAAGTTTTAACGGATTTTAACCAAGGTTTGAAAGTGAAAAGTTTTTCACAGGCACCGGTCTCAGATCCCTGCATCATGGCACCAGCACAGAAACCTCCACGGTGAGACGTTCTTGAGATCTATAACTAACGTTGTTGAAATAATTCGTTATTATGACAATGGTGGGTGTTGCTGATATAGATGTTACAAGATAAAAGCAAGAATTTATTTGCTTATCACACGAACGATAAGGGTTCCGACAATTACACAAACAACGACAAGGACCGCTAAAAAAGTTTTGTAGGCAACTTTTATGTTTCTATGACAAAAACGACTATTAGCCGTGTTTCTGACGGAAGATGCAGATCATGCAGCAGTATTGGGAATAGTCTCTCCTGAAATTGCCTGTCTTTCACTTCCGAAGGTATGCTCATAGATGTTTAACTTCCGTAATAGGCCGTTGATCACAACTTTGGCTTGAAGTTGCATCGGGGGATCTAACCATGCGAAGTAACTACAATAGTTGTTCATCCTCTGCCACAGGCCAAGGGGATAGATGAGATTTCTCCCTGATCAGTTTTAAATGTTAGTTGAAACTAATAAAGCGCTTTTGACTTACCGAGCGACGTCTTTTGCCACTAAAAAACCTTCGCCCTGGATTTTCTTCCATCCAGGATGTTGTTATAATCGTGGCTTCCCCGCACTGGCAAATGGGAATCGTGGCCATTTCTTTGATATAAAAGCGATGAATGAGGTATTTCTTTTCCAACCTCTGTTGTGTTATCCAAAGCGTTTCGTTACCCTCTATTTAATGGGACGAACCCTATCCTCCTAGCCCTTGACTCCTTGGCCACCTCTTTTTGTCCTTTCGTGCCGACATGAAATTAGTGGTGTCACAATTATTGTGACCACTTCCTTCTCGAATTTGGCTCCCATAAAAACCGGGTTTCAAAAACTTGACCACCATCACCATCCCTTTCATTTTCCCTCCTTGCTTAGTTAACTCTCTCAATTCCAGGAATGTGCTATCGAGAGGATGGCAGTGTGCGCGACGTGGGATTAGTAATCTTTGCCTTGATCATTTTGTGTGGTCAAATTTTCATCATTTGGAAGCTGACATCAGAGACAGCTAAGGAACGACGTCGGGAACTCGATCGCAAGAACTTGCATGATGAGTAGTCCACTTTAGTTTCCCACTAACTTTTGTTGTGGTAACTCATGTTTTAAGTTGTGGTCTTGCGTTTTGAGTTAGTTTTTCTAAGGGAATAACTGATTTGAATGTGTAAAGGTGGAAGAGAAGTAGAAAATTATTATTATTAATAAGGAACTGGGTACATGAACTGGTAGTACAAAACGACCATTCGGGTCACGTCTTTTTAGAACTAACTCCGGGAAAGATCCACTAACTCGTTCGGATGCTCTCGCTTCTTTCACCTTATCAGCCTCCAGTATCTTACTTGTCGTTTCTTGAATCTCGTCCCTAAATGGTTTCTTTCCACAACAAATCTTGACTGTTCCCGCTTGGTCAAGGTCTTCCTCTGATGGAAACTCCTGACTGCGCAACATGAGCCATGTTAAGCGGAAAGCACCGGCCTACTTTTGGTACAGAGAGGATAGAAAATGGTACACCACCCTCCTTTAAAATGGAAGGAAAAATTCAGTTCCATAAGCTGGCTCATGCTAATGAAACTACCGACAATGTTAGAGATCAGTAACACGTTCGGTATGATCAAGGGACCCAACCTAACGGAACCCTTCCCTTTTTACTTTGCTTTGGAAACCCTTCCAAAGGAAACGAGTTGATTAAAGCTACGATCTAGAGAAATGAAGGAGTTTTCATTCGGTGTCATGTGGTTAGGGCAGCTGCTATCTAGTGTCCATTCTATTTTGATAGAATCGCAAAAGGGGCAGAAATCGGTCAAGTAAGGATTACCAGGAGGGACTGGCAGACTCTCTGCGGTGGGAAAATAGTTGAGGAATGGGGTCGCTCCTGCATTTTTCCTTCCTTCACCAAAAACTTCCATCCGAACCTCCCGTAAGTATTGACGGAATCCCCTCAGAGCACCATGCGGGTGACACTTGGAACCGAGCTTCATCTGGGTTAAATACCCAAGTGAAGGAAACGTTGATCTCCGACACAAGATCTACGTAAATCTCTCGCTTTCTACGAAGACACGTGAACTGCTGAGAATCGTCCACCGCATCAGCTCTACTTTTGATGCTCCGTTAAAGCCTGAACCTGTGTTGTCATGTCGTTCTTTTTGCTTTTGACTTTCGAGTCCGAACGGTAGCTTCTTGGGCAAGCTAACCGTAACCTCTTCTTCTTTAAATCGACGCCCTCCCTCTAAGTCATTCTCTAAATAAAAATGACTTGCTCTGATGAAACGGAAACCTTGAGTGGGATAAATTTCATCCTTCTGATAGTCATTCTTCTCTTTGTGGCTATCACCTTCATCCTAAAATTATGCAAACACATACACCGACGAAGGCGTCAAGGAAATCCTCTAGAAGGACCAGTTCGGCGGAGTCGAACAGAAGTCTCATCCCGCATGCCTTAGTATTTCTTCGAATTCTTGTTGTAACCTTATTCTCTTTCTTGTGGTTTTTTATTGGGACATAAGAATGTATTGTCTCAGACGGTGCATACG
The DNA here is from genome assembly GCA_034768395.1 of Linum lewisii. Taxonomy (NCBI): domain Eukaryota; kingdom Viridiplantae; phylum Streptophyta; class Magnoliopsida; order Malpighiales; family Linaceae; genus Linum; species Linum lewisii. The sequence goes on from CM068297.1 coordinate 31,389,433, forward strand.
TTCTTTAATCATTGGCTAGTTGGTATGAATTCTGTTTCTCAGAATCCCTGCGGATGGCAGGCGAACCAAGAGATGCCAATAGTTTGTATCGATACTTTAACTAGCGAATTTAAAAAGACGATCTCGTAATTCGCGCTTGTTTAACCGTACTTGCCGACACTCTCAAGTGGGCAAGGCTCAATGATGGCACCTCCCCTTCCCCTTCTCTTTAAGAACCCCCCTCTCTTCTCTTCTTTCTCTCGACAGCCGAATCACCGGTGGGAATCTTGAAGTCCTCCATCGCAGTCGCTTCAAGAATGGAAAGGCTTTACGACGAGGACTACGCCATGAAGAAGGCTATCCTCCTCGGGACAGGATGCCTCCTTCTTTTACTTTGTATGTATAGGTTATCGTAGAGGCGTCTTCGATGGACCTGTGGAAGCATTTGAGAAAACGGCGATCATCATCTGTTTAGTGATCTTGTTTCTGGCTTGCCTTCCTTTTAGTTTTCTTAAATGAAAAATTAAGTTTTTTTTTTCACGTTTATGACTTGCTCCGGTTTGGCACCGTTAAAGTTAACAGTCATCTAATTTCGAGGACGAAATCATTTTAAGGAGGGGAGAAATGTTACACACTGAATCTCTGAACCAGAAAATTTTTGAATTTTATTACATGCGAGAAATGACCGCAACTTGACGTTTAATTGATTGCAATGCGGATTTGTTTCACCAATAGAAGGTGGGTAAGTCAGGAGCTAAATGATTATGATTGTACAAAAGTCAAGTATCAGGCTTGGATGAGTTGGTTAAAGAACCGAACCAACAGCTTAGTGGTCGCAGGTTCGACTCCCTACTCTAACAAAAATTTTATTTGTTTTTAGTCTTTACCCAAAACGACGTAGTTTTGGTATGGGATGACGTCAGCGTTACGTCATCATCTTCCTCCCCACATAAGTCGCCGACGGCCCTGGCAGCTACCGAAGGGTCACAATATTGGAGCCAATCCGACACTGGAACCAACAACCATGTGGGAAATCATTTGAATCGACCTAAGATTCCTAATCCAACGAGAAATCGACAAGGATCGACAGTAACCTTATCAACTTCGGTGAGTGCGTCAAAACCGACGGCCCGAGCTCCAGCTCATCCGATGGTCCCTTAACAGGAGCTCCTTTGTCAGTAATTGACCCTCGGGGTCTATAAAAACCCAGCTCATCCCTTTAGTGAACCAGAACCCACTACAAGAAATTGCTCAATTAATGACCGTAATTACGATCCTTAAAAATAAAAAAAAACGGTCATTATTTTGAAGAAACGGTCGCTAAAACATTGGCGACCGGAGAAAGAAACAGAGGCTAACTTGCTTGTGACTAATTGTATTTAGCGACCGTAAATAACAAAAACGGTCGCTAATGTATTAGTGACCGTAACAATAGGAAACGGTCGCTACATATCTAGCGACCGTAATTAATCCCTGTCTTTAATGTATTAGAGACCGAGTAATTACCCGGTCATTAAATGATTAAGGACCGTTTCTCGATACGGCCACCATTAATTCGCGACCGTTAATACTTGCGGTCTCTAAGGAATGGTGACCGGGGCACTCTCACAGTCATTAACAAGTGGCGACCGGTGCGCTATTTCGGTCTCCAATTACTAGCGACCATTCAATATTTACGGTCATTCTTGACTGGTCAAATTCACAAATATAGAATATTGGGATATAATACTATGTTAATTTCTAGTCCCTCAATTATAAACTAACATACGAACTAAACTTCATAAATGCAAAATTACAAACATGGATCAAGTAATACATCTTATATTATCCAACAAAGTTATATCATTTGTCATTGTACTTCCCTAATAACCATTCTTAACATATATCACAACTAATTAACATGGCTTCAAAATATTGGTTTTTGCTATGAATTTCTCTCAGAACTATTCAATCCATAGCAACACGCCACAAAACTATACTAACTATGACCATAGCTTCATTGGTCTTCAAAAGGACATCTTCTTCTATCATGTCCATGTCCACATTCATCCCTGAAAACAAATTGCAATTAAAGTCAAGCTCTAAAATAAAATGAGAATATATTAATTCAAACTTTAGAATGATAGAAACATCACTTTTTTCTAAATATATCAACAACAAACCACCTGAAAACACAGGTCAGCAGGACGACAGGACCCAGATCAAACCACCCAACCCAAAACAAACACATTTCATGTATAAAATGCAGCAACAATAACTGGACACACTATCACTTCCTACTCGTTAATAAGTTCTGCTGTCATACGATGAAAAGCATGAAAGCAACATAATTAAACACATGTAAAATCAAGAAATTAGATAAAATGATACCTGTTGAGCATTAATCAATGCTTGCATTTGAGCTCTCATATTCACCATTTGTGCTTCTACTTCATCCATTCTTTGTTTTTGTTTTTCAGCATCATTTCGAAGAATTTCCTTTTCTTCTTCTGATCTTCGTAATTTGTTAATCAACTCATCCTTCTTTGAACTTTTTTGTGTAAAGTCTTTTGCCTTCACACCACCTCCGAGACAAACAACATTTCCATGTTTTTGCTCTCCAAACACTTCTTCTATTAACTCAAACGTGTTTGCGTTCGGCATTTCAGCCACTTTGTTTTTTATCTCGTCCTACAAAATGTGTTTGAAAAGAATTGTAATATGGCATAGTCACATGCAAGACAAAGAGAATTGTTCCTCCCACTGGTCTACAATGCAGAAACTGAAAAAAGATGAGAAAATGGGAAGATAAAATCAAAGGAACTGTTCTCCCACAAAGAAGATTTAATGAGATAAAGGAGGAAGTTGGGTACATTGCAATCACTCAACTAATATAGAAGTATATGCTAACCACAATTGTACACAAATTTTACTCATCCAAATTACCTAAAGAATAGAGATTAAAAAAGGCAGGAGAGTTTTGGGGATGCAAGAAAAGAAAAAATAGGAATGAACAAAGAGTTACTCATGCTCTGTACTTAAGTATGTACTAGAAATGAATAGAAGTTATTTACCAGTTTTTCCAAAGCTGCAGGATCCTTGACTACGCCATCTTGTGCATACACGTATTTAAGCTAAGAAGCTAAAGAATTATAATAATGTACATGGATGACCAGGACAAGCATAGAAACAGCTGACAGTGCTGGAATAGCTCCTTCAGTTTAGAACATCACTCGAACTAGAAAAGTTTAAACCTAGAGATTCAACTTCTAGGACTCTTTCACGACATATACACAGAACATATTGTAAGAACTCGAGCATTGCAAAACCTAAGAATTCCCAGATGAAGGCAAGAGAGGCGTTGCAAAACCTAAGATTTCACAGATGAAGGCAAGAGAGGGTTACGATTCCCATTTTGTGATTAAAACTGTTTAAGCAGCTTACTAAATGATTGTTCTTCACTTCAAAGAGAAAGATTGAGAATGATTAGAGAAAGCTTGATGAACCTAGAACCACAAACAAACCCTTCATAATTAAGCTATTGCTTACCTTCGAGAACCAAAGCTTGAGTTATGGGGAGAAAGAGGAGAAGGGGGTGGGAACTGAAAAAACTTAATGAAGGAGATGGATGTAGCGTCCGCAAGAATGAAAGAAAACAGAGGTTATGCAGATCAAGATACGCTAATTGCTGCGTTTGAATGAAAAATCGAAGAAGATGGTGTACGATTTCGAAGAACCCTAATCGCGAGTTTCATTTTTGCCTTTGTCCGAAAATAAGTTGGTTGGAAAGAGCTGAAAAAATCCCTTTAGTCTGAATTTGGGAAAGGGGGCTGAAAAAATTGTGCGGGAAAGCACATTTATTTCCCGCTTTCAAGTTTAGTCATGATACTAATGATCGTATACAATTTGACGACCGTATGCATTTCAGGGTTTTTTATTAGTTTTGTCATTATGGACCGTTTCATTAGATTAATGGTCGTATTAATTAGCGGTCACTAGATTATTCAATTAATGATCGTATATTTTTACGGTCGCCAGATTAAGGTCATTAATTGAGCAATTTCTTGTAGTGACCATCGGCCCGAGCCATTTTCCTTCTCCTCCGATTATGGTTCCGACAAAGCTTGTGTTGGTACGCTCTAGGCTTCGTCGAACCATTTCGAAGCCACTATTATAATCTCATGGGCGCTATGAAGATTTCCCTATGTTCAAAACTCCATTTCGATTTAAGAATTGGAAGAATCGAGCCTCATCGGAGCTTCCATGGAGTCACTGGCGTGTTCCCTGCAAATTTGGGGAAGAAGATGGGAATGTTGCAGTTTGGTCACCCGACTTTCTAAGTTACATCATGATCCTTTAGTTTAATTTTAATTACTGGCGCAATCCTAAACTACCAACTTGTGACAGATTCGGTCCAACTAACTTTTCAGTTAGTACAATTTGGCCAGGAAGTTACGGAAGTCTGTTAGGTTCTTTTTTCGAACCGATTCGAGCTACAAAGTCGATCTTCAAGTCAACCGGCTCGTGTTATAGGTGGGTTGGTTCAAGGGGGTAAATTCCTAATACTTTTATTAGTTAATTTACATTCCATTAACTAAAATTGTTTAATTAAGTATTTCCATTCCAATTATTTTGGAAATGAGCTCCGGTAATCACCTTAACACGGAACATTAGATTTATCGGATGAATAGAAGTGTTGGATTATTGGATAAGCGTTATACTCCTTAGGGAATATTAATTCCTTAATATGACGTAATAATTGTTATTATATTATTACGAGGACTTATATATCACCCATAACTCCTATTCAAATCAGCTATCTTCCGAGGGTTAGATATAACTCGGAATAAGATCGCATGTGAAACGATGTGGCCTCGATTGCTGTGGTGGTTAGTTAAACCAATGGATGTCGTGATGGATTGTTAAATCCATATAAATTATAAATCTATTACTTGTAGGTACTATAATACCTTGATGATTTGGATGACTAACTATTGTTTGTTGGTTGTTCAGAGTAATGAGTGACGCAGATCCTCATTAATTCCGGTTTATAAAGTTATGATGCCTAAGGTTAGAGGAACTTAAGTAGTCCGAGTGACTCCCTTACTTACCTAGAAATTAAGACGAAAAGTCTTGGTTTTGACAACAAGGTGTCGTTTCTGCGGAAAGTTCTATCTTTCCGGAACCGTAGGTTATGTCTATATGATTACATAAGTTAGTTTCGGTTCTTGTCAAACTGTGATGTTATCTGATGATGTTTGGCACCTTGTGTATACAGGTGGAAAGTAAAGCCTCGCTAGCTAGTCCTCCGCCGGGAACATCGATGGATACGGGTTCCAACCGGGTGATGGAAGTTGGGTATTGTTAGCCCCAATCGATTCACGGTAGATGGGTACGAATAGTCCCAACTGGATGATAAGAGTTGGGTGGAATTAGCCTCGACCGGATGATGGGAGTTGGGTATTGATAGCACCAATCGTTTCATGGTAGTTTGGAAGAATAGCAACTCTTGTGAAATCCCTAATACAGGCTCAGGAGTAAGCCATATCGATGAAGGCGTAGAGGTTAGCTAGGCGGGAAGAGGGGACGCCCTATTGTTTAATGAAAGTTGATCGAGTTGATCTCAATGTTGTGTGGTACTATTGGAATAACTCATGTGATGTCTTATTGACTTGTGATTATGTGTGTTAAGGTTTCACATATAGGTCGTGTTTGGAATATTGGATTAATATTCCTTGTGACAAGTCATTCGATAGATGGTAACGGTAATCTCCGTTACGGAAGGATGATTATGGAAATACTGGTTTGCGTTGTTAATTCCATTAAATATGTTTATTCATGTTTATACGGAATAATCATGATAATGGACTGACCCCAAGCCACCCACCATTTTTGCAGGAATTTCCTGGACAAGCAACGGACCACCGGAGTTTCTTAAGGCGTGCCGGAGCAGTGGATCATGAGACGGTGTAATGGCGACTTGGAGGGTTGCTCTCAAGTCGTTGGGCCCATTACCGTTGTAAATGATTTCACGGTTAATACCCTAGTTTTATGGTTGATTTGGAAGTAGTTGGTCGAAGTTGTATTTTTCAACCTTTGAGTCATCGTCTTTCCCGGGACACGTTGTCGCTTTACATTTCATAAACTTGTGGTGTTATCAAATAACTAATCTACAGAAGTAGACTAGATCGAATCTCTCGAGGTTTCTTCAAATCGACTACTGAAAGAAGCTGGCAAATTACTCAGGTTTAAACAGATTGTGCGTGGTGTGAGTTCCATGACTTCTAAACTATAATGCAAGGAAATTGAAGTGAAATTAAAAGACAGATTGATTGGTTTTTACTTAACAAGTTGATAGACATGCTTAGATTTTGAATCCCCCTAAGATCACCAGAACATTGGCGATCACAAGACCAACAGTTTTCAATCCTAATTCATTTAGTTCTCAGACACCATCATAACTCCTTACCCTTAGGTCTAAGTTCCCCAAATGTTCGCTCTATCAGATCTAACTACCACAGTTAATTAACCGTCTGTGCATTCACTTCTACAACTGGTGAAATTGATTAAGAACAATGAGTTACTCTAGCATCGGATCAACCCTAAATGGTTCCTACGAAATGCACACTCCATTGAATAGGTTAATTGATTGATTTGAAGTTCCAATGTAAGGCGGACGTCTGGCGACTAACCTTAGCTTAACACGAATCTAATCTAGGTGTCAAGTTAGACAAGAAACGCGGGAAATGAAGAACAAACAATCACGCAAGAGAAACTGTCTGAATTTAAATCTAATTATCGTCGATCCATGACCGCTTTAAAGTCCCGGGTCACTTAGGTCATCTAATCTAAGCTCTACGAGTTTAGCTACTCATATTCGATACATGAGAATCAAAGACAATCATAGAATTCATCTCAGATAGGAAGAACAGAGAAGAACTATAAAACCTAATTTTACGATTCCGTGAAGCTTCAATCTCGAGCAATCTTCAACTCCTAGCTCCGAGCATTCTGAGGTGGAAAGATGGCGTCACGATCTCTCCGGGAACTCCAAGGATGCTCTCAGCTCTATCTATCTCTCTCGTCTGGTCTGTAAAAGTCTAATTTAATTGTGTGTTTCATCTCACGACTCCCCCCGTTGTTCGATGTAGCGGTTGTCTCTTATATAGATTAGGTTTCCGAACCTATGCAGGAAAAGAAGAGAGTTCTCAGCGAGAACTCTGAAAGTTCTCGCCGAGAAGTGCAATGTAAATCCATATGTTTTCTCGATGAGACTTCTCTGTGTAATTCTTCAAATGTTCTCGGCGAGAACTTTGAGACTTCTCGCCGAGAACTTTAGTGTAAAGTCCAAGCTGGGTTCCTTCAATAGTTTTTGGCGAGTGAGGATTCTTGCCGAGAACTTCTTAATAATCGTCTGTTGGATCTTCGACGAGTATTGCCTTTGATTTCCTCAACATCTTATCACCGAGAATGTTAATATTCTCGGCAAGAACTTAGTGCTGGGCAGGTGGATCATTGGTTCTTCATTTGGTTTGACTCCTGGTTCACTTCTCGAGGGTATATTGCATCTTGAACACGTCCGAGGCCACCTATTTGATGACGAATACCTGTGTACTCATAGAGACCCTAGAAAACACATCAAATATACCCAAAAAGGGCCAAAGTAACCAAATTGGTAGGAAATAGTGCGATTGAGTGAAAACACCCTACACTATCCCTAAAACCGTGTTACAAGCAATGAAATGTTGGTTAGATGGGGCTAATAATCACGTTAATTCTAGTGTCATCAGAACCACTCATCACCAATTGTCTTCATTTGGCTCACTCACTGCTCTTGCTTCATATGTTCTTCTTCACCGCGCGGTATTCTCGTTCTACCTTACTCTCTCTCTCTCTCTTTGACCATTGAGGGTAGTGCTCGTTCTAGTCGTAGGGGGAATTCGAGGTTTGGTATAATCATGTTCTATGACAGTGGATGTCTTGTGCTAGGTAGCATGCTTAATTGTGTCTTTCTTTTCATCTACCTTAACATGTTCTTTTCATTTTGCATGCTCCACTATCGCCTCTTTTTTTTGTTGAATACTTAACTCGCTTAAACTCTATTCGTTTGACGAGCCAATTGATTGTATGGTGAGAACATACGTGATAGCCGGGGTTTTCAATGTAAAGTGTGAATTGGTTTTATTCCAAAATGCCTTTTAAACTTTCTTACAACAAGACTGAAACTAGTTTTTGTTAAGTATGCGGTCTGGTAAGTTGACAAAGTGTTCTTATCTTTGATAGGTGCCAGTATTGTGTAGTGTTCAATGTCAGTCGAAGTTTCCCGGAGTCTAGGACATAGGGTAGGAAAGAGGGGTGCCCAATGTGTGAGTAAGATGACCTTTGAGTCCACCTGAGTGATAGACGTGCGTAGGAGCCGCTTGGTTTTGAGATCCACCACGAGTTAACAATGCTTTGCCCGCCCATAGCTTAGTACCCAAAGGGGAACTCTCAGTGTGCCATTCTCCTTCTCAACCCCTCCTGGCATGGGCATGGTTTAGGATAACGCGGTCCCCAATGGGGCTGGCTGCTCCATACCTGCAGGGGTCTCGACCAATGCTCCTACTGGTAAGACAAAATAGTCTGGTAAAAAACTTTTTTTTGAACTCGCTATTATAATAGAAAGACCAAAAGCGAAGAAAATGTGAGATGTCGGAAGAAAAAGAGGGGGTAGAATTTGAAAAAGCCTAGAGTCATTTCGCAAAAGCCGCAAAATTTCAAAAGGTAACGATGAGTGTACTACCCCCTCAACACAGGTTGAGTAATGTCGACCGGGCTCTTTCTTTCCCTCCGTTTATGTCTAGGTGACTCCAGGAATAAGTGAACCGTCCAGTAACCGACACTTTCTGTCAAGTTGTTTGGCCTTATGTCTAATAAGAACTAGTTTGGTTTTTTGTTGTAAAAATGTTTTAAGGGTTGTCTGGTGAGATTTTGGGATCCTTTACCTTGTTAAAACTCAGGCTATCAAAACGTGGCTCAACGAACTTAGAGATCTTTTGGCTTGTTTTAAATGATTAGTGCGTTAGTGTAAAGTATTTGCTGGCTTGAGGACAAGCTTCGGGTTAGTCGTAGGGGAGTTTAATGTGATTTTATTTCATGCATTACGAGCCTACGATTGACCTAAGAAATTCCCATATTTGATCTCGTTGTGCCATGGTTTGTATGCTTTTAGAGTCATTTTATACAATTTGCACTTTTGTTGCCCGGGGGCCACTTGTTGACCAATTATATGTCTATTTGAGTTGTGTTTGTGTACATTTCAGGCCATGACATGATAGTAGAGGTGACAAGGAATCCATAGGATCAAATGGTAGCTTAATCGGAGTTCAAACGAGGGAGATAGGATCATTGCAAGTTCCGAATTTTTGCGGAGTGCAAGACCACAAGTATTCTCGGCGAGAACATACAAGTTCTCACCGAGAATTCATTCACAGATGAATCAAAAGTCTCGTCGCTACTATGCTGAAGTTTTTGAAGAAGTTCTCGCCGAGAACATATGAACAAATGAATGCCAACTCGTGTCGCTTTATCCAGTCACTTTACAAAGAAGTTCTCGGCGAGAACTTCGTAGTTTTTGCTGAGAACATGACTCTTTTTTCGGCGAAGAATTGTAGAATAAAAGCAGCCTCGACCTGTTATTGGAAGCATTTTCGATGTTGGGATCACCGAGACCTACGGATTCTACACATCATCGATCACTACCCATCAACCCTAATAGACAACTATGGTGAAAATTGAAGTCATTGGAGCTTCGATTGAAGCTAACAAACCTTGGGAGAAGTGCTTACAAGTGGAGAATTGAAGATCATCACAAGGATCCATCAATGGTGCTTTTGGTGACCAATCTTCTTTCTCTTCTCTTTACTCCCTTGTCCATGTGTGGCTAAGTTCCTAGGGTTCATCTTGGATGGGTAGAGTAGTTATGCTATGATAGAAGCATGATTGTATAGACTTGCCATGATTGATCTTGGTTGTATGAGGATGATTTCTAGACTTGTTCATATTGCCATTTTATACCATGTTTGCTTGATTTGGTCTATTCAATTTGATTTGATGCATGAGAGTGCTTGGATTGCATGGATTGTAGGTTTAGGGGATTGAAGTGAGTGTGTTCTAAGAGTTTAGATCTTCTTGTTTCAACCATATTCACATGATTTCTCTCTCGGACATTTTATCGAACACTTGGTGTGCACGTGGATTTTCATTTATTTGAGTATCGAAAGGCTATTTGGTGAATCTCCTAGTGTTAGGGCATTGATATGAAAGTGTTTTGCCTAGCCTTGTGGTCATAGAGTTTGATGAGCTGTAAAACAGTGATCAAATACTACCCAGCTAGAAGCTAAGCAGATCGTATTCCACAGGGTTTCTTCTAATCGTTTACTCAAATATGCTGGCAATTTATTCAAGTTTGAACAAGTTGTGCATGGTGTGAGTTCCACGACTTCTAGACTAAGATGCAGGAAAATTAAAATGAAATTAAAAGACAGAATGACTGGTTGGTTTAGACAGACGACATACAAGTTTAGATTTTGAATCTCCCTTAGATCACCAAGGCAACAACAATCACAAGACCAGCGGTTTTCAATTCTCATTCAATCAATTTCTATACACCACCATAACTCCTGACCCTTAGGTTTAAGACTGGCGAACGTTCGCTCTATCCGATCTAACTACCAAGATTAATTAATCGCCCGGGTACGGTCGCCTCTCGCAACGACTAAATTAACTGGTGCAATTACTAATGATTTATGAGTTACTCTTGAAGCGGATTAATCGTAACTGGTTCTTACGAAAGGCACACTCCAATGAATAGGTTAATTGGTTGAATTGATGTTTTAAAGAGAGGCGAGCGTTCTCTTCTATCCTCAGCTTAACAAGAATCTAAACTAGGTGATCAAGGAAGACAAGTTTATGCGCCAAAGCAGGGAAGCTGTCTGGCGACTAACCCTAGCTTGCATAAACCTAATCTAGGCGACCAACCAGAAGAGAAACATAAACAATGAAGAACAAAACAACCATGCAAAGAGAAACTGATTGAACTTTGAATCTCATTACCGCTGATCCGTGACCGCTTTAAAGCCCTGGGTCACTTAGGGTTCATCTAATCTAAGCTCTACGAGTTTAGCTACTCATGTTCGTAACAAAAGAATAGAAAACAGAAACAGAGTTCATCATCAAAAGATAGAACAGATAGAAACTGTAAAACCTAATTAAGACGACACTGGCAATACTTCGCTCTCCGGTAATCTTCAATCCTAGCTCCGAGTGTCCGAGGTGAAGGGATGGCGTCACGATCTCTTCCTAGCTCTTCGAACTCTAAACTCTCCTCCAGAACTCGTGATAATTCTGAAATTAAGAGGTATTATGTGGTGTATCAGTTATTGGCCGCCGGTTAAGTATTTATACCTAACCCTAATACCGCCAGATTTTGCCTGGGATTTTCGCCGAAAACCTCTGAAGTTTTCGCCGAAAATTCCTTTGTAAATGGCTTGACTGTTCGGCTGTTTCTCCTGTGATTTTCGGACCTTAGGGTTCTCGGCGAAAACTTGGAGTTTTCGCAAACTTCTCTTTGTTGAACTCAGCCGATTTCTTCTTGAGTTTTCACCGAAAACCTGGGGGATTTTCGTCGAAAACTACAGTGTAAATTGGAGCAGGATTTGGTTTGACTTGATTGACTCCTTGGATCGATTCTGGTGCGATTCCTCGAGGTTCCAACGCCTTAGACACGTCCTTGGCTACTTTATTTGACGGCAAAAACCTGTGCTAACATGAAAACACTAGAAAACCATCAAATAGACCCGAAACGGGCCAAAGTAACACAAATGGCACGAGATAGGGTAGTTGAGTGAATATTCGCTATTCTACCCTAAAAACCATGTCTTAAGCAAGGAAATGTCGCTTAAATGAGGCTGATAATCACTTCAAATCGAGTGTCATCAAAATACCCCACACTTAAGCTTTTGCTTGTCCTCAAGCAAACTGAATAGAAACGCTCATGTTCACAAATGATAAGATTTATTAAATTGGAGTTCAATCAAACACAATGAATTATTAGACAGATAAATCCTAGAACAAGAAACCTATCATGCACACTGATCAGCCAAACAACCTGGTCTCACTAAAAACTGCACACGACGAGTAATAGCAACCAATTATGCACGAATTTGACCTGACCGACCAGACTCCTCACACAGGAAATATTTAGTAAACGGGAAACTCTCACTCTCTGTGTTTAAGGACGTGTTTATGCTCTCAATCATTTTCTGTTACTGATTTCTGTCATAAGTTTGCAATTCGACCACATCTTCACTACTGTGACAACACGAGGAACCAGTCAAGAAGGACTTCCCTGCTAGGACTGTAACGAATTCTACACTACAAGGGTTTATAATGAGATGGATGATGGGAATGTATGATGATGGCTTTGGTGCGGTGTAGCTTTCGACTAACTTCCCTCGAATCTAGCCTATGGCTTCCTTCCGTCTAACTAGACACGGGTGGAATAGTGTACGCTCGTCCTATGATACCCTCAAGCAACCTAGCACTTTATTTTTTTACACATTTTTTTCTTTTGACTTCTTTCTTCCATATGTAGGGAGAAGAACGTTATTGAACTAAACTTTTCTGATTTTTCTGTTTTTTTTTCGAAACTTACTATTGTTTTTCTTCTTCTCTTTTTTTTCTTTCTTTGTGCCGATTTTTTTTCTTTTAGTTGCTAGAGGGGTTTACGCGTTTCGACATAATAGCTAAGACCACCTGTTTAATGGCTATAGGCAGGTTACCACAAACCGACTTCCGGTAGGTCAATCTAGAACTACAACCACAGGGGATCAACAGGGAATGAAAGAATGGGAAATGGTTGTAATGTATATCGAACCGAAAGAACAGGCCAAGCTCAAGGGTTTACACCTAATGGATTTATCGTTAGGTAGGCTATCTGGCTTAGTAGCTGAATCTAGGTGCCCCTATCATTCTAGAACTCGTGTCATCGTGTGGTCTTGAGTAGGTCTCATGCAAATTCTAACTCATTCAAGCAAACATAAAATCACTCAAAAAGAATTGAAGTTACGTGCAATGGATCAAAAGCTCACATTTGGTTTGCTAGTCGGATTCAGTCATTTTCATGCAATCAAGGCGACAAACTACAAGTGTGATTTTCAAAAATCTGTTCTGACCAGGCAATTTAGCACCAAAATATACACGTTGGTTCTCAAGTTCTAGGTTAAGCAGTCTAAGCATCATTATGAAAGATTGAACAACAACTTAACATCAAGGATCAAGAACTGAGCCATTCTAATGCTAGAGAGACTAGAAAGGCACTGAGAAACACACAACACACAATTAAGGGCAATCAAGTTCATGCAAGGTTCTCTAGCATTCTACCCCACACTTAAATCGTTCTGTGTCCTCACAGGACTAAACTAGAGTAGAGAGATATGAAGAACCTGAAATGAGATGGTCGGTGTAGGGGATGAGCACGGATAGCCCGGAGCGGAGCGGAGTAGCTACTCGAGTTCCTACAAAACAAAAACAACAAAAAGATCAAAAGGATACTGGGACAAGTGTCCCGGATCCACACAGAATAAAAGTCGAACAAAGAAGGTTTAGGGGAATTTTGAAAATATTTTGACTCTTTTTTCTTTCAAATTCACGGCACGACACTCCTAGAGCAATCTAGATCATATAAGCTCAAGTAGTTCAGAAAAAATCACACCGAAATAGCAGGCACGCAAAACGAGGTAGCCCGAATTTAAACTCATCGAAATTCAATAATCAGCATGTCAAAAGATTCGAAATTGAAAACCCAACAACTAACCTTTTAGACACGACTCAAGAAAATGGACGGAAAGCGACGAAGTTGGCCAAAAACGTGAAAAACTTGTTTCGGGGATAACCGGAGCTACAGAGCTCCGATTTGGACGATCAAGTATGCGTTGGAATCGGACCGAGAAAAGGAAACTGATTTTCAAAATAGACAGAAGTTTTCGGCGAAAACTTGTGAAGTTTTCGCTGAAAACTTCTTCGAAAATTGGCAAAAATAATGGAGACATTCACTGCTTGCAAATTTGGCAAAGTTTTCGGCGAGAACTTTTGGTTCTCGCCAAAAATTCATTCAAAAATCCCTTTTTTTAAAAAAAACTGACGAAAAACAAATCAAAATGAAAGAAAATTAAACTGACACTTTGGCTCCCCCAAACCTGACTCGTACGACGAAAAGACTGACTCAAAAATTCAAAAACGGACTCCAGCCGTGGGTTGCCTCCCACGAAGCGCTCTTGCTTAACGTCCTTGATCGCCGTTACCTGGACGGCGATCAAGAGACATCCCAACTCTGGATTTCTCTTAAGCCCGAGTCGGAGTTCATGAAATATGGCTTTGGGGATCCTCCGGCAAGTGTGAACTTCTTCCCGTGTGCGTGAATTAGCTTGGTTCGTCCATCGGGAAGGTGACCAGAAATATCAAATGGCCCGAATAGTTCTTTCGAAGAAGCGTCCTTCAGAGGATCATTCTTCTCCGGTGGCTCGGTAGATGGGGGCTCAGCAATCGACTTCCAAACCGCCTTCGTGTTCTCTTTATTCTCCTTCTTTATCTCGCCATGATCTTTAACGTTTGGTGATTCATGAGGGGATGCCGTCGGATCCTCCTTCTTTCTCGGCTTTTGTGCCGGTAGCTCATTCTTCATATTAGGGACCTGTCCGACACCTGGCAAGAAAATTTCTAAAGAAACTCCAGATTTTTCATTAGAACTAGAGTTGACCGAAGCCAACTCCACAGCTTTAACAGATAAACAATGCATCTCTTCTTTGACTGGGACTTGCATACCATCCTTGAGGCGGAATGTCATGGTGTCCTTGCTGACCCTTAATGTCAACGAGCCATTAGGGACATTAATGGTAATGCCGGCTGTTGCTATAAACGGTCAGCCTAGGAGAAGAGTGACATCTTCCTCTCGAGTATCCATGACAACAAAGTCAGTTAGAATAGTAAAAGGACCACAACGGACAACCACGTTTTCTATTATTCCCCTAGGTAGTTTAACAGATCTGTCGGCAAACACTAAATGCATGCTAATTGGTTTCAACTCTCCTAGGTTCAATTTCTCAAACAGGCAAGTAGGCATAACATTGATAGAAGCACCTAGATCAATTACACTACGATCAATCTTCACATCATTAATAGTGCAAGGCAAAGTAAAAGCACCGGGATCTCGACACTTAGCTGGGGGAGGTATGGCAGTCGTCTGGCTGTGGATCGCGGAGCATTCTTCCTCAAGGGAAACGGAAGACAACTCTCCCTTCTTCTTATTTTTAGCAAGATCTTTCGTGATTTTGTCAGCCTCCGGTAACACCTGGGTAGCATCAGTAACTGGTATCTTCATATCTGTATTCTTCAAGTATCCATACCACTTTCTGTACTGGGTATCATGATCTTTCTCCTGAGATTGCGCAGCCTTAGGAAACGGAATCCGAGGCTGATATGGAGGGAGAGGTGGCGCAGGTGTTGTCTTTGTCAGGGAAGGTGAGGCAGTCACCTCCTCTTCTTCTTCTCTATCCTCCTCCTCGATCTCTGGCTTGCCAATGGCTATAGCATCAGGAATTATGGCCGGTTCAGGAGCTGCAGGATCGGCTAATTGCTTGCCACTTCTTGTGGAGATGGCCTTGACGTGCTCCTTCCTAATGGTAGAGTCAACTTGAACCGATGATTGATTAAGGAGGGGGCTACTAGTTAGCAAGCTAAACATGTTATTCACCATGCTCTCCACTCGTTGACCTCGAGCTTCATGTTCTTGATTTAAGACAGCTTGAAGCTTGAATTTCTCCTCATAGTTATCGAGCCTTGCCATGATCAGGTCGAGCTTCTTGTCTACTTCGATATCCCTTGTGTTCCTTGATGTAGATCTCTGAGGTTGATCTTGATAACTATTGCTCAAGTACTGATTCTGACTCTTGTTGAATCCGAAGTTGTAAGGAGGATGCTCTTGGAAGTTTCCTTGTTGTTGAGGAGGTTGTCTGAACTGACGATAGTCGGGGTAGCCTCTTTGACTGTTGGTAAATCCTTGATCAATAAAGTTCACTTCCTTTGTAGACCAGTTACCAAAAATCTTCTTCATATGTTTCTGTACTTCAATCTTGATCTGATCTTCACGGCTTGGTCGGCTCTTAGCTGCTCCAAACTGTCTCTCCCAGCTTCTAGACTTAGATGCGTGATGAGCCGCAATCGTTGTGCGTGCGTTCAATCAAATAACTAACAAAGCTAACAAGCTAGGGTAGATCGTATTCCACGGGCCTTCTAATGATTGACTACTCAAATAAACTAGGAAATTACTCAGGTTTAAACACTTCGTGCGTGGTGTGAGTTCCACGACTTCTAATTCTAAGAAATGAAGAAAAATTAAAAATTGAAAGTAAGAACTTAGACTTTGAATCCCCCTTCATTCCCCAGAGCATTGGCAATCAACAGATCAGCAGATTTCGATTCTCATTCAATCAATTCTAAGACACCACCATAACTCCTTACCCTTAGGTTTAAGACCGGCGAACGTTCGCTCTATCCGTTCTAGCTACCAAGATTAATTAGTCGTCCGGGTACGGTCGCCTCTCGCAACGACTTAACTTAACTGGTGGAATTACTAACGATTTATGAGTTACTCTTGTAGTGGATTAACCCTAACTGGTTCCTACGAAAGGCACACTCCAATTATAAGGTTAATTGTTCGATTTGATGTTTTAAAGTAAGGCGAGCGTTCGCTTCTATCCTTAGCTTAACAAGAATCTAATCTAGGTGATCAATCCAGACAAGAAACATGAATAATGACGAACAAATCAAACATGAAAGAGAAACTGATTGAACTTCGAATCTAATCACCGCCGATCCGTGACCGCTTTAAAGCCCTGGGTCGCTTAGGGTTCATCTAGTCTAAGCTCTAAGAGTTTAAATACTCATGTTTATCACAAAAGAATCAAAGACAAAGAAAGAGTTCATCATCCAGAGGAAGAACAGAAAAGAATCTGAAAAACCTAATTAAGACGACTCCGGCAGACTTCGATCTTCGGTAAACTGCAATCCTAGCTCCGAGTCTTCGAGATGGAATGGATGGCGTCACGATCTCTTTCCGGCTCTTCAAACTCTAACTCTTTGCTCCAGAACTCTTGAGAATCCTTGGAATTATGATTATTGTGTAAAAAGGTATCTTGATTTGGGCCGCCGGTTAAGTATTTTTACTTAACCCTAATACCACCGGATTTTGCCTGATATTTTTGCCGAAAATGTTAGGGAATTTTCACTGAAAATCTTAGTGTAAATGGATGGTCCGCCGGCTGCTTTTCTCCTGTGATTTTTGGTCCAATTGTTCTCGGTGAAAACTTAGGGTTTTTGCCAAAAACTTCCTTTGATGAGCATCAATCGATTTGTTCTTGCATTTTCACCGAAAACACTAGGGTATTTTCGGCAAAAACTCCTTTGTAAACCGGGCAGACTTTGGTTTGACTCGTTTGACTCCTCGGATCGATTCCGGTGCAATTCCTTGAGGTTCCAACGCCTTAGACACGTCCTTGCTACCTTATTTGACGGCAAAAACCTGTGCTAACATAAAACACTAGAAAACCATCAAATAGACCCGAAACGGGCCAAAGTAACAAAAATGGCACGAGATAGGGCAATTGATTGAATATTCGTTATTCTACCCTAAAAACCATGTCTTAAGCAAGTAAATGTCGCTTAAATGAGGCTGATAATCACGTCAAATCGAGTGTCGTCAAAATACCCCACACTTAAGCTTTTGCTTGTCCTCAAGCAAACTGAATAGAAACGCTCATGTTCACAAATGATAAGATCGATTAAATTGGAGTTCAATCAAACACAATGAATTATTAGACAGATAGATCCTAGAACAAGAAACCTAACATGCATACAGATCAGCCAAACTAAACTGCACACGACAAGTAGTAGCAACCAATTATGCACGAATTTGACCTGACCGACCAGACTCCTCACACAGGAAATATTTAGTAAATGGGGAACTCTCACTCTCTGTGTTTAAGGACGTGTTTCTGCTCTCAATCATTTTCTGTTACTGAATTCTGTCATAAGTTTGCAATTCGACCACATCTCCACCACTATGACAACACGAGTATCCAGTCAAGAAGGACTTCCCTGCTAGGACTGTAACGAATTCTACACTACTTGGGATTATGATACGATGGATGATGGGAATGTATGATGATGGCTTTGTGCGGTGTAGCTTTCGACTAACTTCCCTCGAATCTAATCTGTGGCTTCCTACCGTCTAACCAGACACGGGTGGAATAATGAACGCTCGTCCTATGATACCCTCACGCAACCTAGCACTTTTATTATTTTTCTTTACACAATTTTTTTCTTTGACTTTTCTTTTGACTTCGTTCTTCCATTTGTAGGGAGAAGAACGTTTTCTTGAACTAAAAACTTGAAACCTTTTTGGCTTTTCAGATTTTTCTTCTTTTCATTTTTTTTCGAAACTTGCTTCTTTTCTTCTTTTTCTATTTCTATTTTTTTTTTCTTTTGTGCCGATTTTTCTTTTAGTTGCTAGAGGGGTTTACACGTCTGGACATAATAGCTAAGACCACCTGTTTAATGGCTATAGGCAGGTTACCACAAACCGACTTCCGGTAGGTCAATCTAGAACTACAACCACAGGGGATCAACGGGGAATGAAAGAATGGGAAATGGCTGTAATGTATATCGAACCGAAAGAACAGGCCAAGCTCAAGGGTTTACACCTAATGGATTTTATCGCTAGGTAGGCTATCTGGCTTAGTAGTTGAATCTAGGTGCCCCTATCATTCTAGAACTCGTGTCATCGTGTGGTCTCGAGTAGGTCTCATGCAAATTCTAACTCATTCAAGCAAACAGAAAATCACTCAAAAAGAATTAAAATTACGAGTTACGTGCAATGGATCAAAAGCTCACAGTTGGTTTGCTAGTCAGATTCAGTCATTTTCATGCAATCAAGGCTACAAACTACAAGTGTGATTTTAAAAATTCTGTTCTGACCAGGCAATTTAGCATCAAAGTATACAAGTTGGTTCTCAAGTTCTAGGTTAAGCAGTCTAAGCATCATTATGAAAGTTTGAACAACAACTTAACATCAAAAATCTAGAACTGGACCATTCTAATGCTAGAGAGACTGGAATGGAATCACGAGGCACACAGAAAACACAATCAAGGGCAATCAAGTTCATGCAAGGTTCTCTCGCATCCTACCCCACACTTAAATCGGACTGTGTCCTCACAGGACTAATTCTAGAGTTTAGAGTGAAGTAGAAGAACCTGGACCGAGATGGTTGGCATAGGGGATGAGCACGGGTCCTCGAAGCGGAGGAAATCTACCAAAGCGAAGCAAAGGGAATCTCCATACTGCCTACAAAACAAAAACAAATTAAACGTAAAAAGGAAACAGGGACAAGTGCCCCGGATCCACACAGAAAAAAAGTTGGATCGAAATCCGAAAAGAATAAATAAAAAGAAAGGACCAGAAAAGGAATACAACCCGATCACTGCTGGTCAGGTGGGCCGGGAGGTGGAAA
The DNA here is from genome assembly GCA_034768395.1 of Linum lewisii. Classification (NCBI taxonomy): domain Eukaryota; kingdom Viridiplantae; phylum Streptophyta; class Magnoliopsida; order Malpighiales; family Linaceae; genus Linum; species Linum lewisii. The sequence goes on from CM068297.1 coordinate 31,408,995, forward strand.
GTGGAGGAAATCGCCGAGCTGACGTTGCCACGCCAGCTGTGCCTCATACCGCCTATCAGCGCGGTGCATATGTTGCTGCATAATAGTCCATCTCGCCTCTTGAGTGGCGTTGTCTGTGAGGCGCCACTCCTGCAGTCGCTCATACAGCTCTCCGACATCCGCGGGGTGCGGGTGGTGCTGCGGGTGAGGCGCTTGATATGGATATGGGATGGCTGGAGGCGACTGGTGTACATACCCTGCCTGATTGTGTGGCGAGGGAGTATGGTCATGAAACTCTGGCTCGTACTGAGGCTGGGACTCCTCAGAATCATCGTCTTCCTCCGACTCATCCTCGCTCTGGAGGGGAGGATCTGCTGCTACCTGGGGACTGAGGTCCAGCTTGAGGTCGTACTCAACCGCCAAATCTCCTCCAACGGTGCGTACTCTGCGGCGTGGGATGTTCGGGCCATATTCATGGCTGAGGCCGAAGGAGATGATGAGCTGGCCGATGAAGTTGCCTCCCAGGAGTGAGCGAGGTGGCGTCCTCCTCTTGGTCTTCTGGCGGAAGATGCGAGCAAGCACCCATCCGGGGTGAAGAGGGTATCTCTCCCGGATGGCGCGAAGAAGCAGAAGTTCCTCCTTGTTGATATGGTGGCGGTCCTTCTCCGGAGCATATAATAGCGATCTACGCCAAACCATATGAATGTATCTATAGAGAGGGTGAGAGAGAGACTTAACTGAGTTATGGTCCGAGAGACGATCGCCGGGCACTCCAGTCATGTGGCTCCAGAGTGCATGGTAGGCCTCCCCGTCATCTTCGTCGTTCGCCCAGCCGAGGTGATGACCGTGGTAGTGCTCGTAGGGAATGCCTAGATGAGCTGCAAACTCATCATAGGTGAGAGTCCTGTACACCCCGCCCAGGTAGAAGGAAACGACCTTCTTGCTCTGCCTCCTCTTGTGCTCGTCCAGATCAAAGGTGGCCCAGAACTCCTGGAGAGCGACGTCGGGGAAGTCGGAAGCTATGGTGGTCAGCTCTAGAAGGCCGGCCGGTGCCAGGGCATCGTGCACGTTCCGGTGGTAGTCCTCATTATGATCGACGAGGGACTTCATGGACAGTGGTCGAACGTTAGCGCCCGGAACATGCTCGAGCTTCTTATAACACTCAAAGTAGTACTCGGGTAGACGAGCAACATTGCGATGGTGCCCAGCACGGCTAGGGAATGCTGGTGGAGGGCCCTGGACGGCGGGTGTGACGGGAGCGGGGGCTCTGGAGCTCGAGGCGGCGTCAAGTCTCTGCTTGGTCCTGCGCTCATAAGTGGTGTTCCTAAACAAGAAAACAAACCAGATTAGTCAAACAAAAACCCTACCCCACACTTAGTCGAAAAACTCAATTTCACAAAGAAATGAGGAAAACCGAGTGGGGGTAAGCAAAGCAGATTTAACCGGTAATCACGAACAATAAAATACGTGCTTAGGAACAGCCAGAATGGAATTATCACAATGAGAGTTCAGAAGTCAAACCGACATTCAAAAAGTCAACACAATAGAACATTGAACCCTAATCATGGCAAGACTATCACAAATCGGAGGATGACGGTATAATATGATCTCTGATGGCAAACACAATAATCGGAACGAGAATGAACACATAAGGCAGCCAAATTATCAAAAACAGTTCATGGTCAAACCGACATTTCTGAAAAGTCAACCTCACAAGGAATAGGACTTAGGCACAGCAACACATGATCAAACGATATGAAAATTAAGCACAACACTCCCTAAGCATGCTAGAATAGTCCAACAAGTTCAGGTAACCTAGTTCACACGAAATCAGTCGGCACGCAAATCGAGGCAAACCGAAAGTCAACCCCGATGAAATTCAGCAATCAATATGTCAAAAGATTCGCAATGAAAAGTTTTACAACTTACCTTGAAGCCATGGATGCTAAAAATAAACGGATTGGGAGAAATCGGTGAAAAATCAAAATTTTTAGGGTTTGGGTGAACTAGAGCTGTAGAGCTCCGATTCGGCTGTTCTAGGGCTTGGAATGATCGGAAAAGGAAGGGGAAGGGAGTGCGGCGGCGGTGACGGCGATGGCGGTCGGCAGCGGTCGGCGGCGGCGAAAATGGGTGGCGGTCGGCGGGTTTTCGAAAACAGGGGAGGGTTTTGGGAAATTTCGAAAATAGAAAGTGAGGAGTGAGAGAGAAGAAATCCGGATTTTTAAGTGAAAAAGTTGGTGATTTTCAAACATATTTTCGGCGAAAATAGGTGCAAGTTTTCACCGAAAATGTTAGTTAAAATAGTACTGCCGGTTTTCAAAGGTATTTTCGCCGAAAAGTTCAATAGGTTTTCGCCGAAAATGTTGGTTAAAATCGTCTGGAAACACAGTGGAATTTTAAAGAGAATTTTCGCCGAAAATAGGGTGTATTTTCGCTGAAAATTTTGACCTGTACGATTAAAAATATTTTCGCAAACCCGGCAAACTTCAGAAAATCACAGTTAAATCCACAAAAATCGGAAAGACCTCAAACGACTTGCAATTGACACTATGACACATAGACTATACACGAAAAATAAGAAAATAAACAAACTGACACTTTTGGCTCCCCCAAACCGACTCTAAAACACTAAGGTTGACACAAATCAAAAACTGACTCCCTCCCACGAAGCGCTCTTTTATTAACGTCCTTGAGCTGGACGATACCTGGACGGTATTAGGAGACATCCCAACTTAGATTCTCCTTAATGCTAGCATCAGAGTTCATAAAGTAGAGCTTCGAGGCTTCTCCGGTGAGCATGAATTTCTTCCCGTTCGCGTGTAAGAGTTTGGTACGTCCGTCGGGAAGGTGGTCAGTGATCGTGAATGGTCCGAACAGTTCTGTCACGGGATCATCTTCTACAAGGAAGACAGTGGACGGAATGAGAACGATCGGCTCCTTCTTTTCTTTAACCTCCGGCTTGATATCACCAGGATCGGTGATCGTCAGTATTTCCTTAGGAGATGCTTTTGCCTTCTCCTTCCATACTTGTTCCGGCGCCGGTAGCTCGGAACGAATTGGTGGTGCAGCTTGCTCGGTAGAAGGTGGCGGCACAACTGGTCTCCAGACCATGTGAGTCTTCGTCTTCTTGTTCTTTCCCCGAGGTCTGCTAGGCCTTGTGCTCGGTGGTTTAGAAGAGGCTGTTAGTTCCTTCTTCTTTGGCGGCTTTTGAGGAACAGATTTCGGTTTCTGCTTGGTAACCTGTCCAGCACCTGCAACAGCAATTGATCTAGGCACACTAGAAGAGACATCAGTAACGGAGTTGACCGGAGTCAACTCCACAGTTTCAACAGCTAAACAATGGAATTCTTCATTCTTAGGATTATATTTCATTCCGTCTTTAAGGCGGAACGTGATAGTGTCTTTACCAACTCTCAAAGTTAAAGAACCATTTGGAACGTTAATTTGCATTCTAGTAGTAGCCATGAAAGGTCATCCTGTGAGAATGGTAGAATCATCCTTACTAGTATCAATGATAACAAAGTCAGCTAAGAACGTGAAAGGACCACATTTAGTAACAACGTCATTTATCTCTCCCCTAGGGGTTTTAAGTGATCTATCAGCAAAGACAAGTTGCATACTAGGCGGTTCAAGTTATCCTAGGTTCAATTTTTCATATAGACTCATAGGCATAACATTAACAGACGCGCCAAGATCAACCAAACAACGTTCTATCTCAACATCATTAATGACAAGAGGTAGAGTGAAGGAACCAGGATCAGAACACTTAGCTGGATATGGAGAGGAAGGTTTCTTGCTATGAGCATCAGGATATCCTTCTTTATTCCCCTTCATGCCAGTCTCGATCCTTGCATTCGGCAGCAATGCTCTTAGAAAAGGAGGCTTCACGACGTACGGTGCAAGAGGAGGATCTTCCTCCTTAGGCGCCACTTCCAGTGCTTCCTTCTTCTCTGAAGTTTAAGCGATCCTACGTAAAACAGAACAAGCGTCAGCAGATAAGCTAGTAAATTTTTTAACAGTTACCATCTTGGCTTGCTCCTTTCTCGGATTCGGCTCTGTCTGGCTCGGAAGTTGGCAAAATGGTCGACCAGATGCTAGCATGCTCGAGATGTTGTTCACAGCTTGCTCAATTCTTTGACCGGCTGCTATCTGTTCTTGATTGAGAAGAGCTTGAGCTTTAAACTGACTGTCATGATCGTCGAGTCTGGTGATGATCTGACTAAGCTTCTTGTCCAAGTCACTGACATTGTTTTCCTTCTGGTACTGCTGCCCTGGATAGGTATTATTCAAATATTGATTCTGGCGATTGCCAGGAGCAGTTCCATAGTTACCCGGATTGCGGTGCGGCGGCTGATAGACACCTACCGGGGGATGGTTAGGTTTCTGATCCTGAGCTGGACCAGCTGGGCGGTTATTCTGGTTCTGGTTATGGTTGGTGCCAGCATTGTAGGGAGGTCTGTCTTGATAGTTCCCTTGTTGCCTGAAGTTGCGGTAGCCAGCATAACCATTCTGATTATTAACGAAGGCTTGTTGAACGAAATTTACCTCTTCGGCGGACCAGACTTCTATCTTACCAAAATTCTGGCAACGGCCTCCGTTATGCGCACAAGCTCCACACCATTCGCAATCAGCAACATAGACAGAAGCTGCAGGCGGTTTGATTGGTGTGGAAGACTTCTTCAAATGCTTCTCTACTTCGGCCTTGATAGCTGCTTCAAGATCGAGCTTGCTCCTTGATCCTTCAGATTGTCGTTCCCAGTTCCTTGACTTGGAAGCACAGTTTGCGAAGTGAAGAAGAGCAGTTTCGGGTGTGAGTGTAGTGCAATCCCCTTCAGCTAGAGAATTGACCCACTTGGCAGATTCTTCTCGAAGACCTCGAGCAAAGATTTCAACTAACTTCCTCTGCTCGAATCCATGATGAGGGCAGTTGTAGAGAAGTCTTGGAATTGATTACAAGTATCGTATAAGCTTTCTCCTTCTTTCTGGGAGAATCTGGCGATGCTGTCCTTGATGGCTGTTGTTCTGGCCGGAGGAAAGTATTCTTCAACGAAGTCTTGAGCCAGAGTATCCCAATTAGTGTAATATCCAGGTGGTTTGCCAGTAAGCCACCTCTTAGCAGCGCCCTTCAGAGAGAACGGGAAAGCTCTCAAACAAAGAGTATTCTTGTCGAGGTTTCCGTTCTTGAAAGTGCTGCAGAGATCAAGGAAGTCTGCAAGATGAGTGCACGAGTTGTCTAGGGGCCTGCCTTCGAACTGTAGATCCCTAGAGATCATAGTCAAGAATGGAATCTTGATCTCATAGTCAGGATCTCCTTCAATGCGCGGTACGACAATGGCAGATCGAACGCTAGTCGTGCTCGGCTTGTTGTAATCAGCTAGACTTTTCTGTGCAGGCGGCGGTGGTGGATTTCTGCCTGGTGGTGGTGGTGGTAGTTGATCAGTCATGGTAGGAGATGGAGGAGGTGAAAGTGACTCGGTGTATGAAACGGATGTAGGGGACGGTACAGGTGAAGATGGAGATGAGGAACTCTCCTTCAGTTCCTCAATCTTAATCGGAGTGATGGATGGAGGTGGATTGATTCTGCTTCTCCTTGGAATCGGTGATTGTCGAGGTGGAGCAGAACTGCCTGGTCTCTCTATACTCCTAGCCTTGTCGGTTTGGGAGCGAGTCCAAGGGCGGCGATGCATACACCTGTGAACAACCTACAAATAACAAAAACAACAAAACTAGTGTAAAATCGAAGTGGGTGGAAAAGTGAAAGATGGGAAATAGAAGAATAAATTGCCAGTTCTTCTTTCAAACAATCAAAAGAAGTCCCCGACAACGGCGCCAATTTGATGAGCCGCAATCGTTGTGCGTGCATTCAATCAAATAACTAACAAAGCTAACAAGCTAGGGTAGATCGTATTCCACGGGCCTTCTAATGATTGACTACTCAAATAAACTAGCAAATTACTCAGGTTTAAACACTTCGTGACTTCTAATTCTAAGAAATGCAGAAAAATTAAAAATTGAAACTAAGAACTTAATGGAAATTGGTTGATTAAAACAGAGATGACAGACGAACATAGACTTTGAATCCCCCTTCGTTCCCCAGAGCATGGCAATCAACAGATCAGCGGATTTCGATTCTCATTCAATCAATTCTAAGACACCACCATAACTCTTTACCCTTAGTTTTAAGACCGGCGAACGTTCGCTCTATCCGTTCTAGCTACCAAGATTAATTAGTCGCCCGGTACGGTCGCCTCTCGCAATGACTTAACTTAACTGGTGGAATTACTAACGATTTATGAGTTACTCTTGCAGTGGATTAACCCTAACCGGTTCCTACGAAAGGCACGCTCCAATTATAAGGTTAATTGTTCGATTTGATGTTTTAAAGTAAGGTGAGCGTTCGCTTCTATCCTTAGCTTAACAATAATCTAATCTAGGTGATCAATCCAGACAAGAAACATGAACAATGACGAACAAATCAAACATGAAAGAGAAACTGATTGAACTTCGAATCTAATCACCGCCGATCCGTGACCGCTTTAAAGCCCTGGGTCACTTAGGGTTCATCTAGTCTAAGCTCTAAGAGTTTAGCTACTCATGTTTATCACAAAATAATCAAAGACAAAGAAAGAGTTCATCATCCAGAGGAAGAACAGAAAAGAATCTGAAAAACCTAATTAAGACGACTCCGGCAGACTTCGATCTTCGGTAAACTGCAATCCTAGCTCCGAGTTTTCGAGATGGAAGGGATGGCGTCACGATCTCTTTCCGGCTCTTCGAACTCTAACTCTTTGCTCCAGAACTCTTGAGAATCCTTGGAATTATGATTATTGTGTAAAAAGGTATCTTGATTTGGGCCGCCGGTTAAGTATTTATACTTAACCCTAATACCACCGGATTTTGCCTGATATTTTCACCGAAAATGTTAGGGAATTTTCGTCGAAAATCTTAGTGTAAATGGATGGTCCGCCGGCTGCTTTTCTCCTGTGATTTTCGGTCAAATTGTTCTCGGCAAAAACTTAGGGTTTTCGCTGAAAACTTCCTTTAATGAGCATCAGTCGATTTGTTCTTGCATTTTCACCAAAAACACTAGGGTATTTTCGGCGAAAACTCCTTTGTAAACCGGGCAGACTTTGGTTCGACTTGATTGACTCCTTAGATCGATTCTGGTGCGATTCCTCGAGGTTCCAACGCCTTAGACACATTATTGGCTACTTTATTTGACGGCAAAAAACCTGTGCTAACATGAAAACACTAGAAAACCATCAATAGACCCGAAACGGGCCAAAGTAACACAAATGGCACGAGATAGGGCAATTGATTGAATATTCGTTATTCTACCCTAAAAACCATGTCTTAAGAAAGGAAATGTCGCTTAAATGAGGCTGACAATCACGTCAAATCGAGTGTCATCAATGCGCAGTTTGCAAAGTGAAGAAGAGCAGCTTCCGGTGCGAGTGCGGTGTAGTCTCCATCAGCTAAGGAGTTAACCCATTCAGATGACTCTTCGTTCATACCCCAAGAAAATATCTCGACTAGCTGCCTCTTAGTGAAGCCATGATGAGGGCAGCTGTAGAGGAGTTCCTGGAATTCATTCCAAGCGTCGTATAAGCTCATTCCTTCTTTCTGTCTGAACCTTGAGATGTTGTCCCTATAAGCATTTGTTTTGGAAGGAGGGAAGTATTCCTCTATGAATTCTTGAGCAAGATCCTCCCAGTTGGTGTAGTGACCGGGTGGCTTGCTAATGAGCCATCTCATTGCGGCGCCTCGAAGTGAAATGGGAAGGCTCGCAAGCACAAGGTATCCTTATCGAGGCTCCGACTCTTAAAGGTCTCGCAAACAGCAAGGAAATCCGCCAAGTGTGTGCATGGATTATCATGAGGCTTTCCTTCAAACTGTAGATCCCTAGAGATCATTTCCAAGAAGGCGGTCTTAATCTCATAGGCAGGACCGTCTTCATTGCGCGGCACGAAGATGGAAGACCAAACACTAGTAGCACTTGGCCTATTGTAATCCGCAAGACTCTTTGGAGCAGCCATTGCGGTAGGGGAAGGTGGATCGGAAGTGATTTGCTTCTGAATTTTCTTAACCTGCAAAAGAAAAAAACAAACACAACCGGTGTAAAATCGAAGTGTGATGGAATATGAAAGATGGAAAGGTAGAAGAATAAAATGCCAACTCTTCTTTCAAACAATTAGAAGAGTCCCTGGCAACGGCGCCAATTTGATGAGCTGTAAAACAGTGATCAAATACTACCCAGCTAGAAGCTAAGCAGATCGTATTCCACAGGGTTTCTTCTAATTGTTTACTCAAATATGCTGGCAATTTATTCAAGTTTGAACAAGTTGTGAGTGGTGTGAGTTCCACGACTTCTAGACTAAGATGCACGGAAATTAAAATGAAATTAAAAGACAGAATGACTGGTTGGCTTAGACAGACGACAGACAAGCTTAGATTTCGAATCCCCCTTAGATCACCAAGGCAACAACAATCACAAGACCAGCGGTTTTCAATTCTCATTCAATCAATTTCTATACACCACCATAACTCCTGACCCTTAGGTTTAAGACTGGCGAACATTCGCTCTATCCGATCTAACTACCAAGATTAATTAATCGCCCGGGTACGGTCGCCTCTCGCAACGACTAAACTAACTGGTGCAATTACTAATGATTTATGAGTTACTCTTGAAGCGGATTAACCCTAACTGGTTCCTACGAAAGGCACACTCCACTGAATAGGTTAATTGGTTGAATTGATGTTTTAAAGAGAGGCGAGCATTTGCTTCTATCCTCAGCTTAACAAGAATCTAAACTAGGTGATCAAGGAAGACAAGTTTATGCGCCAAAGCAGGGAAGCTGTCTGGCGACTAACCCTAGCTTGCATAAACCTAATCTAGGCGACCAACCAGAAGAGAAACATAAACAATGAAGAACAAAAAAACCATGCAAAGAGAAACTGATTGAACTTTGAATCTAATTACCGCCGATCCGTGACCGCTTTAAAGCCCTGGGTCACTTAGGGTTCATCTAATTTAAGCTCTACGAGTTTAGCTACTCATGTTCATAACAAGAGAATCAAAGACAGAAACAGGGTTCATCATCAAAAGATAGAACAGATAGAAACTGTAAAACCTAATTAAGACGACTCTGGCAAAGATTCGCTCTCCGGTAATCTTCAATCCTAGCTCCGAGTCTCCGAGGTGAAGGGATGGCGTCACGATCTCTTCCTGGCTCTTCGAACTCTAAACTCTCCTCCAGAACTCGTGAGAATTCTGAAATTAAGAGGTATTATGTGGTGTATCTGTTATTGGGCCGCCGGTTAAGTATTTATACTTAACCCTAATACCGCCAGATTTTGCCTGAGATTTTCGCCGAAAACCTCTGAAGTTTTCGCCGAAAATTCCTTTGTAAATGGCTTGACTGCTCGGCTGTTTCTCTTGTGATTTTCAGACCGTAGGGTTCTCAGCGAAAACTTGGAGATTTCGCCGAAAACTTCTCTTTGTTGAACTCAGCCGATTTCTTATTGAGTTATCACCGAAAACCTGGGGGATTTTCGCCGAAAATTGCAGTGTAAATTGGAGCAGGATTTGGTTCGACTTGATTGACTCCTTGGATCGATTCTGGTGCGATTCCTCGAGGTTCCAACGCCTTAGACACGTCATTGGCTACTTTATTTGACGGCAAAAACCTGTGCTAACATGAAAACACTAGAAAACTATCAAATAGACCCGAAACGGGCCAAAGTAACACAAATGGCACGAGATAGAGTAGTTGAGTGAATATTCGCTATTCTACCCTAAAAACCATGTCTTAAGCAAGGAAATGTCGCTTAAATGAGGCTGATAATCACGTCAAATCGAGTGTCAGCAGAGTTCTAAGAGAGGGTTTTGTGTTTTGGCATTTCATCAAACACCTAGAATGCATCCTTTTGCACTTAGCTTGAGAGCGAGACCCTAAGTTGAGTGGTATTAGGATAGGGATTTGGTGCTACAAGAGTGTATCAAGTCTATAGAAGTGAAGTGCATGGTCGTCCGAATGCAAACTCGATCTTGATTGGTGTGTTTGTTCAATTAGTCCTCTTGAGCATGATGAAACTATCCTCCAAGTGAACTCCCTTTGTCTTTGATTGAGCCGTTTTGCTCTCTCGTTTAGTTTTGTTTATGTTTTTGAACTATTTGATCAAACCAAACTCTTTCTAAATGTTTAGACCGTCTACAAGGAGTGTGAGTATTAGTCTTAGAGAGAGCCCTCGAGGAATACGACCTTGAGTGTTAGTAATCGTACCTTCTTTGTTGGTGATTGGCACGTCAACACACATATTCAGCTTCATCGGGTTATGAGCTAGCTATGAGGTTACGACTTGATCTATTCTCAATGAATCTAAACCCCATGGTATCATCCATATGAATTTTCGGCTATTCGTTGGAAATTCAGCCAAAATTGTGTTTTTCCTCTAGAAGATCCTCCATCGCATTTTAGCGACCTTGCATAGAATTAAGATTCGGATTAACTCAGAGGATATGGACTCGACTTGCTTGATGTGTTTTTCCAGCACTGGAAATGGTGGAACACTTACTACTACATTGTGCAATTGTGCGACGGTTTCTTGGGATGTGCTCGCTACACCATCCCAGTTTTGGGGACACACACATTTCCATATATTGGAAGCATTTACACGCCATGAAGCCACATTTACGAGTAATTTGGGTCCTGACATGGTGACGTATATAGAAGAGTCGTAACAAAGTAGTCTTCGAGTTTACCCAAGCTCATTTGGATGTCTTGTTTCAACCATTTCATAGCCAATGGCGCGAACACTTATAAGTTTACGGTTCTCACCCACTATCCCCTTTCCCTCCACCATTACCCTCCCACCCGACCTAGACACCCCTCACCCTTTGCGGCTCAAGGTCAATGTAGACGGTGTTGTCCGACCTGGCGTTGGTGGATTTTTAGGATGGGTCATCCGCGCGGTCGTGACAGCATACCCAAGTATCTTCAATCCCTTTCTATTTGAGTTGTTTGCTGTCAAAGAGATGCATATTTTTAGTGTTTGTGGGAGTTCTTTTGCAAGTGGACATTGAAGGAGATGCATAGTTGGTCTCCAAACAGCTTCTAGCTGGTTTGGTTAATTCTTATCCAGGGGGTGCTATTGTGCAAAAAATAATCCAGCTAAAGAACGGTGCTCCTTCGTAGCACTTCCAAACAGTTCGTTGTGCATGTTACAGAGTCCACCATGAAGAACCCAATTACTTAAGGAATTGTGGTCCTTTAAACCCTACTTAAACAGAAATTCATAGATCATGATGTTACAATTAAGTTTGGTTTAGTGGTACAAACTTGTAATTACCTTCGTATTGTTCTGTAGTATTATGAACATTCACAAAAAAGGCAGAAAAATGGTATACATGAGAAATGATGTTATGTAATTGTATGAATACGCTATCAACAATTGGTTACGGCAGTTGCTGCTGAATCAAACAAGATCGAACAAAAACATGAGACCAGAAATTTGCTGCTGGACGCTGTCGTGTCTTACTGCGGCTACTCTGTACAACTCCCCCATTTCCCAAGTTCCGTGACATTCTTTTACAAAATGCAACGTAGTAGGTAGGTATTATACTCCTCTAACTGAATACTTGCCTCTTCCATTATCTGCCCAAATTAGTGTATAAGAACGAAACAAACAAAACCAAGCTAACATTGCAATAAAACTAAATGCCCACTACTAGACTACCTACCTTAAATCCAATCTTTTCATACAGTTGCCGTGCAAGTTTGTTGCTTCTATCCACATGAATGTACAGATGCTTAACACCTGCCAACCAAGTATTTGCTTCATAATACCAATTCGCTTTTCAGAGAAATTAGGGTTCATTGTGACCATATGTGTGATTTACCACTCGAACTGGCTGTTTCAATTGCAAACTGCATCATGTTACTTGCTATCCCCTGCCGGCGAGCAGACTTTGATACCACCAAGTTTGCAACGTAACTGTAACTGTTTTTACCTCCTCCCTCCATGTTACAGAATTGAGGAGAGATTCCATGCTCCTGTGAAATCAAAACAGTTCCATCTACAACAATATTTCTACAAGCCACCTTACATCATGAAATCAGAAAATGGATCACACATTCATACCCCTGGGAAGCTCTCGCCAGGCAGCAAACACCGGATACTTAAATCCAAAGTCCCAACCACACTCTTCAATACAGTGCGTTTCACTTGTCCCTCTTGCTTTCTTACCTACAAAATAGGCTCAACGTGGTAATGCTATGCTTCTGCTCTAAACATACTAAACTAAACTAGGAGCACATACCGTGATCATGCATTTAGACTTTTGTCCGTAAGGACCTAGGAGACGCCTTCTAATGGCATGAAACTCCTGTCCCCAAAGGAATAATACATAATTAATAAAAGTGATAATCCAAAGATTCCGTATACAAAAAGAAGTTACTGAAGAAGAGTAATGCCCCCATTCTACCTGCTCTGCGTAACTTCTCTTCTGTATATCAGCATGTCTGTGCTAATGAGAAACACAAGTAAAAAATCAGTAGGCGACTCATTTCCATCCCATTTAAGGACTCACGTCCAGAGTGTTTCAAAAGATAGAATCTTAACATGTCCCTGGAGATTTAATAATGCGATGATTATTAGCAAGTCTTAGAATTAAACAAGAAATCTGGTAGTCAGTATCACTACAACCAAATCATCAGCAGCATTGTGGAGTTGCGGTTCCTCAGAAATGAGGATAAAAAAATACTGACGATAAACTCCTTAACGTAAAAAATAAGGATGCAGTTTAAGATGGACTACCGGACCTCTCGTTGGTTCGACCCTCCCAGCTACTTTCTGCTCGTAGCCAGGCTGCTGCCTGCGGGAATACAAATAAACCGCAGAGCTGTTGTTTTAGCATCACATTCAACTGGGTCAAAGATTGAAAATATGACTTTTAACTTCAAACAATTGTAGCCAAATACTAAGCACGAAGCTAAGCTCTTCTTACTTTCCACCCCCAATTTAATGTTTCCTTACAGGAAGGAAAGAAACAAATGAAGGAAGCCGAAGAGCAGCAAAGACCCATATTGGGAATAAGCAAGAAAAGGATACCAAGAATACTCACCCAGTATTCTTCATCGATCAGGGCCTCTCTTGCCACGAATTGCCCAAACTCCAGCTTGTTCTCGCACACCAAATCCTTTTCGGGTATCTGAAGACGGTCAAACCGCAGATCAGGTAGCCGCGTTGTATCTTCATTCAAAGCTGTTGGAAGATTCCTGTGTATCGACAATTCTTCCCTCTTCTTTGTCTGGAAAGACCCAAAATCCATCGCCCTAAGAATCTTGCAGGAAAGAAAGCGAAAAAGAGACCGATGAGTCAGGAAATGCCCAAAACGAAAGCTAGTCAATAAAAAGTCACTAATTTCATCCGATTTCGTCAGATAACAAAATTTCAATTTCAATTTTGCGAGAATTCACACATTCTGAATGACGCGGTGACCCTAGACAGCTTGGGATGAGCTCTGTAGGCAACAGAACCAGAGAAACTCGAGAACTCCGTCGGCGCGTTCATGAAAACAGTCGGCATCGTTGACGCTTACAAAATGTGATGTTCTTCGGCCTCTCTCATTTCTTTTCTAAAGAAGAAATGGAGCGGAAATAGCCGGCTCAATATCCCTTTTGTTCATTAACCTATCGACTCGTAACATATTGGTTATTAATTTTTAAAATGTAATGCTCTAGTGCCCTACTAAAAGTGGGATACTGATTACCCTCACTGACGAGTGTAATCTTATATCATGATGACTAAAAATTTCAACCAAACTTAATTTAGACTTAAGATTAAATCTATTAATTTAAAAGTTTGGTTCAATGAAACTAGCACTCTAGATTTCACAAACGTCAGTTGGTGTAACCAGTACCTCACTTTTAGTGGGGCACTAGAGCGTTCACCAATGTAGTATAAAATTAGTGTTTCCAAAATCGTATATGTACGTTAAACCTATGAGTGTAATGGTATGCAGCTCAAATGCTAAAACTGTTATAATTTGACGGCTCAATATGTGACTGAACCACTCGTCAAACCGGCACAATACAATATCGATATAATGATTGTTCAATAACGATTTAACTACAACTTATAACAGTTTTAGCGGTTGAATCACATACCGTTAGACTCATCGATTTAATGTACTGATACGGTTTTAGAAACACTAATTTTATATTACAATATAGAAATTATTATTTCAAAAAAATATAGAGATTATAAAATTGTAATAGGATATATGAGATCATAATATTTTTGTTTGCATGCCGATATTCAATAGCTAAAGAAATTTATAGAATACTTTAGAGCATAATCATAAATACATAATTTAAAATCCCATTTAATCGTTTAGTTTGGCTTTGAAACTGTGTAATAACAAAAGCAAGATATAAATTATAAAAGCAAGGGAGATCGCCACCGTAACTGGCGATAATGAAGTCAGAATTTTAACTGCTTTCCTAGTCAGTAAAAATCACATTTGTTTGGGAATTAACCATTTGATCACCCTACTTTGAGAATTGAATAATTTTTTTATGAATAGTGGGTTTCATTGCATCAAAAAAACATGAAGAGCTACAATCTTTTTACAAAAACTATCAAAGGAGAATTTCAAGAAGGTTTCGGTTCACCATTTCCATCAAATGACGTTTCCGGATTCCCTAAGCCTCAAGAAACTCCTATAAAACCTACACAATCCTATCAAAATTCTGAAGACATCTATCAACTACTCTTCCCTTGGCAACTGAAGCTATATCCAACTTGATTTGCACCACTATATCATTCACTGACCTCTTTAGTCCTCCATGTACTCTTATCACCTCTCACGCCACAAAGCACTTACCGCCGAATTCCAATAACATCTCCAAAGAACATCATTATCTGAATTTCCTGAGTAACATTTACAGATAAACTCCATAACCCCCTCCCATGTCCTGTAGTTAGGGACATTAATCATCTTGATCAAGACCTGCTCCGAATACTTGCATTTCCAATATAAGTGGTCCCTGCAGTCAACTCCATCTGCACAAAATTCACAACTTATGTCCACACTTAATCCCCAGGAGGCCATGTTAGCCTTCCAGGTAACCCTCTCTTTCACGTGGAGCCATGTGATGAAACTATTGATGGGTATAACCAGACCCTTCCAAACAACTTCAAACCAAGGAACTTTTGCAGCTTTTGGCCTTAAAGTTTCCCATATAGTAGTAAGACTAAACTTACTCATAGGGTGTCCATCCCATTGCAGTTCACCATCTGTTTCAGAAACATAACTTCTAACCACACTTCTTAGCTTCAGAATTTTTCTCCACGCCCATGATCCAACAGAGTCTTTTATAGTCCAGAAATCATTGCTTTTAATTCGGTACTTATACACCCAGGCTACCCAAAGGGAGCCACTTCTTGCAAACAGACTCCATATATGTCTTACTGCATTAGCAATATTCCAAGAGTAGAAGTCCTTCAACCCAACACCCCCTCTTCTTTTGGAAGAGCCAAGAAATGCCAGGCAATTTTACTCCTACCTCCTTCTGTTTTCCCCACAAGAATCGATTGTAGATAACTTCGATCTCATTTAAAATGTACTTTGGCAACAAGAACACACTCATCCAATAATTAAGTATTCCACAAATAACCGATTGAATGAGCTATAATTTACCTGCATAAGAAAGATGTTTTGCCGTCCAACTCTTGACCCTCTTTGTGATACGGTCAATTAAAACTTTACAGTCATCCCTTTTAAGTGTGTTAGTGCTCATTGGAACCCCTAAGTACCTAAAAGGGAGACTGCCAAGTTTAAAACCAGACCCCTTCACTATTTCATTCTTTCCCTCATCACTTAATCCTGCTAGATAAATTTCGCTTTTATCTGGATTAAACTGCAATCCAGACAGCCTACGAAACTCCTCCAAAACAGCCTTGACACCCTCAACCCTTTCAGCAGTAGCCTTTGTGAAAACTATTAGGTCATCTACAAAGCTCAAATTAGTTAATCTGGTCTGCTTACACTGAGGGTGCAACTGGAACTCCCCCTTATCTACTGCCATTTCAAATAGACAAGCTAATATCTCCATAGATATGACGAATAGATATGGAGATAACGGGTCTCCTTGTCTAAAAACCTTTTTAGAAGAAAAATACCCACAAAGAGCACCATTCAGGCTAACAGACAGCATCCCCGTTTCCAAACAGGTTTTGATCCAGTGTACAAATAGAGAAGGAAACTTCATAGCATTCAATACTCTAACCACAAAGTCCCAACTCACCGAGTCAAAAGCCTTCATTAAATCCACCTTTATGGCACACCTAGGTGAAACATTTTTCTTACTATAAGTTCTGAGGAGCTCAGTTGCCAACATGATATTATCACCAATAGTTCTACCCTTAACAAATGCTGACTGTGAGTTGCCAATAACAGAGATGGGAGCACTCTACAAAGTCTATTAGAAATCACCTTAGTAATTACCTTGTAAATCACATTACAGCAAGAAATTGGCCTGTAATCCTTCATAGACGTAGCATTTGGCTTTTTTTGCACCAATGCCAAGTAAGCAGAATTAACAAACTGTGGCAACTTATCATCTTCAAAGAAACTTCTAATAGCATCAACCACATCATTTTGCACAATTGTCCAACATGTTTTATAGAACATAACCGTGTATCCATCATGCCCAAGGAGAATTGTCACTCCTCATAGAGAATAGAGCTACTCTGATTTCTTCACTAGTTACTGGAGCTACAAGAAAAGATTCCTCCTCAGGTTTGATTATGAATCTAATCAAGTCATCCATATCTGCTAGAGCTGTCAAACGGGCGGGTTGGGCGGGCCACGGGTCGGGTTGGGCGGGCGGGCTCATCGGGTTGGGGGTTTATCGGGTCATTTATTCATTATATAATGGGTAAACTATTTGGCAGTTTGCTAAGTTTGAAAGTTTTTTAGTTATTAAAATTGGTCTAGCTTTGAAATGTTGGCTTTAAGCTTATTTAATTTTTTGGTTAAATTGAGTCGGGCTGAGTCGGGTCAGCTTTTTGCCAGCTCTAATATCTGCCATATGAACAGGTGCACTCCTCCCTAACAAATTTTTGTAAAACTCCACTGCCATTCTTGAAATGCAGCAGGATCATCAATTAACTCCCCATCTCCATTCTCAAGCTGCCTAATTGTGTTCTTAAGTTGCCGAGCTTTAGTAATATTAAAAAATACCTAGTGCATTTGTTACCTTCTTTTACCCAAAGAGCTCTCGACTTGCTTCTTAAGAAACTTTCCTCTACTCTTTGGATACCATCCAACTCATCTTGAGCTTCTTTAACAACTTCAAGATTCTCATCTGAGGGATAACTAAAAAGCTTCCCTTTTTCCAAAATAAGTCTCTCCCCTGCATCAGAAACTCGACTATGCAGACCAGAATAATGCTCTTCATTAAAGTCCTTGAGCTTTGCCTTCAGTTTTCTCAACTTGCCATACATCTTATAAAAAGGCTTTCCAGATTTATTCCTTTCACTCCACACTTGCTTAACTAAATCCATGAAAAGAGGGTTCAAAGTCCAATAAGAAAATAACTTAAAAGGATTCTTTCCTTTATATAACACTCCTCCAGTATCAACCAAAACTGAGCAGTGATCAGACCCTTTACAGGCCCTCACTGTAACTCTGCTTCCTGGGAATCCTTGTTGCCACACCAAGTTAGTAAACACCCTGTCTAGCCTTCTAGCAATTAGACCACCATCCTCTCTATTATTAACCCAAGTGTAATAAGGGTCCTGACTATTATGCCCCAGGAGTTCACTCTCATTAACAAACTCAGATAAATCATCAATACTCCCCCAATCAGTGGGCATTACTGACGACGCACTTGCATTCAATATAGTATTAAAATCCCCCTATCATCCAAGGGACATTTTTCTGAACAAGCTTACTCATATCCTTATACAGCTCTTTCCTATTACTATTAGCATTCGCAACATAGACAAACGTGCAATAAAAAGAAGCAGGAAGCTCAATCAAATAGTGTATATACTGTGAACTTTTCCTAACCACCTTTAAAGGAACATCAGGTTTCCACAATAACCATATCTTCCCCAAAGTATCATCAAAAGAAAAGTCTGAACACCATCCAGGAAAACGAGCAGAACACATACTACTAGTATTAACCAAACGAGTTCTTGGTTCCAAAACTACAAAGACATCTACTAAGAATTTATTTACATAGGAAAGCAACTCATTATACCTTTCATTAGAATTAAACCCCCTCACATTCCATAGCAATATCTTCATCTTCTATGAGTTTTAGTCCTAGTCACAATCCCTTTGGGGGAAACAATCTTACTTGGGTTGAAAAAATCACCAAAAATAGTAGAAGTTAAAGTGATACTCCTCTGCCCTTCCTCACCATCCACTGTCACAACCTTCTTTGATTTAATATTGTCATTAATCTCATCATCACAATAAACAACACCATCTTCCTCATCATGACAGGACTTAGGGCTCAGGATGCCATCCTACCCTTCCTTGGAAGGTTCAGACACACCCTGTTGGAAAGGTGATCTCTCCCCTTCATTAGAAGGCTTGGTCTCATTGCCTTTCCCCCTCCAGTTTGCAGATCAGAGAAGGGTCCAGGTGTATTCTTCAGTTCAGAAGAACCCTCAGATGCATTGCCTAGAGAATCTTTTCCGGCTGCCTTAGAGTTAAGCTGGGGAACCTGTTCTCCACACACACTTGCTTCTCCTTTGATTTGTATGACCTCACTACAGGAACTTCAATTTGGATCGTAGCTATTTCAGCATCCTCAAGCTCAACCACAACCTCCGACTTAATCTCTTCAGATACATCTTTCACCACACAAACTTTGACATCGAGTCCATCCCTGACAAATTTATTAATAGGGTTTCCAACCTGACTCGCAATCCAGCTTACCCCTTTAGGGGTGATGAGCTCCGGAGGTACCCCTTTCATAACAATCCATATTGGTAGTTCCTTCGGGGTAAAATCAATGGGAGCTATTCCACTCTTCCACTTCCTCAACACCATGGCAGAATGGTGTATATGCCACGATCTCTCAAGCACCCAATTACACAGAGCTTCTGTTCTAAACTCAATCAAGAAAAAACCCTCAGATAGAACCGATAGCAAAACTTCCCCTTCATAACCCCATAACCTATTGATCATACTTCTAATCACTCTGATGACACTCGATTTGACGTTATTATCAGCCTCATTTAAGTGACATTTCCTTGCTTAAGACATGGTTTTTAGGGTAGAATAGTGAATATTCACTCAACTGCTCTATCTCGTGCCATTTGTGTTACTTTGGCCCGTTTCGGGTCTATTTGATGGTTTTCTAGTGTTTTCATGATAGCACAGGTTTTTGCCGTCAATCAAAGTAGCCAAGGACGTGTCTAAGGCGTTGGAACCTCGAGGAACCACACCAGAATCGATCTAAGGAGTCAATCAAGTCAATTCAAATCCTGCCCTGATTTACACTACAGTTTTCGGCAAAAACTCCCAAGGTTTTCGGCGAAAACTCATGAAGAAATCGGCAGAGCTCACAAAGAAAAGTTTTTGGCGAAAAGATAGAGTTCTCGGCGAAAACTCCAAATCCAAAAATCACAGGAGAATCAGCCGACAAAAGCCTTCATTTACACTCAAGTTTTCGGCAAAAACTCAGCAAGTTTTCGGCGAAAACTCCAGGCAAAATCCGGCGATTCTAGGGTTAAGTATAAATACTTAACCGGCGGCCCAAGAAAGAATATACCTCATAATACATAATAACTTCAGAATTCTCACGAGTACTGGAGCAGAGTTTAGAGTACGAAGAGCCAGGAAGAGATCGTGACGCCATCCCTTCACCTTGGAGACTCAGAGCTAGGATTGAAGATTACCGGAGAGCGAAGCTTTGCTAGAGTCATCTTAATTAGGTTTTACAGTTTCTATCTGTTCTATCTTTTGATGATGAACTCTGTTTCTACCTTTGATTCTTTTGTTATGAACATGAGTAGCTAAACTCGTAAAGCTTAGACTAGATGAACCCTAAGTGACCCAGGGCTTTAAAGCGGTCACGGATCGGCGGTGATTAGATTCAAAGTTCAATCAGTTTCTCTTTCATGTTTGATTTGTTCTTTGTTGTTTATGTTTCTTATCTGGATTGATCACCTAGATTAGATTCTTGTTAAGCTAAGGATAGAAGCGAACGATCGCCTTACTTTAAAACATCAAATCGAACAATTAACCTATTTATTGGAGTGTGCCTTTCGTAGGAACCGGTTAGGGTTAATCCACTGCAAGAGTAACTCATAAATCGTTAGTAATTCCACCAGTTAGTTTAGTTGTCGCAAGAGGTGACTGTACCCGGGTGACTAATTAATCTTGGTAGCTAGATCGGATAGAGCGAACGTTCGCCTAAGGGTCAGGAGTTAGGGTGGTGTCTTAGAATTGTTTGAACGAGAATTGAAATCCGCTGATCTGTTGATTGCCAATGCTCTGGTGAACAAAGGGGGATTCAAAGTCTAAGCTTGTCTGTCATCTTTGTTAAGTCAACCAATCTTTCGATCTATCTTTCAGTTTTAGTTTTTAATTTCCGTTTATTTTTCTAGAATTAGAAGTCGTGGAACTCACACCACGCACAAAGTGTTAAACCTGAGTAATCTGCCAACATATTTGAGTAGACAATTATTAGAAGACCCGTGGAATACGATCTACCCTAGCTTCTAGCTTGGTAGTTATTTGATACCCTGTTCTGCAGTAGCATCAAATTGGCGCCGTTGCCTGGGACTTCTTTTAATCGTTTGAAAGAAGAACTGGCATTTTATTCTTCTACTTTCCATCTTCCACTTTTCCATCCACTTCGATTTTACACTGGTTTTGTTTGTTTTTGTCATTTGTAGGTTTTTCACAGGTTTATGCACCACCGCCCTCTCACGCGTCTCCAAAGCGCCAAGAACGACAAGGCTAAGATTGTAGAGAGACTTGGCAGTTCTGCTCCACCAAGACAATCACAGATTACAAAGAAAGGCAGAACCAATCCACCTCCATCCGTCACTCCGATCAAGATCGAGGAACTGAAGGAGAGTTCCTCATCTCCATCTTCACCCGCTTCATACACCGAATCACTTTCACCCCCTCCATCTCCTAGGATGGACGACGAGCTACCCCTCCCACCACCAGGCGTGCCGACTATTTCGTGAGAATTTTTGCTGAATTGATTTGTCTGGACTGTTCTAGCATGTTTAGGGAGAATTGTGCTGAATTATAATACCATTTGCCCATATGTTGCTATTCTTAAGGATTGATTCTTTGTTGCTTTGGCTTTGGAGAAATGTCGGTTTGACGATGAATTGTCTATGCTTACTTGGCTGCCATGTGTGTTCATTCACGTTCATATTACTGTGTTTGCCATCTGAGTTTAAGATTATGCCGGCATTTTCCGCTCTGTGCTAAGCAATTGCCATGATTAGGGTTCAATGTGCTATGATATTGACTTTTTGAATGTCGGTTTGACTTCTGAACTCTGATTGTGTTGATAACGTTCTGGCTATTCCTATGCATGTGTTGTGATTATTTGTGATTACCGATTAATCTGCTTTGCTTACCCCCACTCGGTTTTCCTCATTTCTTTGTGAAATTGAGTTTTTCTACTAAGTGTGGGGTAGGGTTTTAGTTTGACTGATCTGGTTTATTTTCTTGCTATGCATTAGGAATGTGACCAATGAGCGCAGGACCAAGGCCAGACTTGACACCGCCTCCAGCTCCCGTCACACCGGCTATCCACGGTCCTCCACCAGCATTCCCTGACCATGCCTAGTATCATCATACCATCGCCCGCCTACCGGTGCGCTACTTCGAGCGGTACCAGCTATTCCAGGACACACCAGTCTCTGACGTGCCCCCGCTCTCCCTAGAGTCCCTCTAAGAGCACAACGAGGACTGGCACCAGAACATGCACTACTCTCTGGCAGATGCAGGACTTCTGGAGCTGACCACCATGGCGGACGATTTCCCCAAGGTCGCTCTTCGGGAGTTCTAGGCCACTTTTGAGCTGGACACGCACAAGAGACGCCTGCACAAAAAGATTGTCACCTTCTACCTCGGCGGGGTGCACAGACGCCTGATGTACGATGAGTTTGCCGACCATCTTAGCATCCCGCCCGCGCACTACCGCAACTACCAGCTCGGTTAGGAGGACAACTCAGGTAGCGGAGCATCATATGACGAGCTCTGGAGTCACGTCACCGGAGTTCCGGATTCTCAGACTGGGAGTCATAACTCCACCAGGTCACTCTCTCACCCTCTCTTTCACTTTATTAATAAGGTTTGGCGTAGATCCATTTTATTTGCTCCAGAGAAGGATCGCCACCATATTAGCAGAGAGGAGCTCATTCTCCTCCGTGCTATCCGAGAGGGCCGCCCACTTCACCCTGTATGGGTGTTGGCTTGTCTCTTCCACAAGAAGACCAAGTCAGCCAAGCAGCCTCGTCGCCTCCTTCGGTCTCGGCCAGTCATATGGTCCTGAGGTCCCGCGCCACATTGTACGCACCGTCGGTGGTGACTTAGCTATTGAGTTTGACCTCTAGCTGGACTATAGTCCGTATGTGGCAGTCATTCTTCCTCCGCCCTAGGAGGACGAGTCAGAGGAAGAAGATGATTCTGAGGAGGAGCAGCCAGAGCCGGAGTTTGATGATCATATACCCTCACCACAGCAGCAGGCAGGGTATGCATACCAGCACTAGTCGCCCCTTCCAGATCCATACCAGGCGCCTCATCCTCAGCACCGACCGCATCTCGCGGGTATTGGAGAGCTGTACAAGCAACTCCAGGAGTGGCGAGTCACATACACCGCCACTCAGGATGCCAGATAGGTTACTATGCAGTAGTACATGCGCCGCACTGACGAGAGATATGAGGCGCAGCTGGCGTGGCAGCGGCAGGTTAACGACGCCCTCCACATGTCCCCTCCCGATGCACCTGACCAGCAGTGATCGGGTTGTATTCCTTTTCTGGTCCTTTCTTTTTATTTCTTCTTTTTGGATTTTGATCCAACTTTTTTCTGTGTGTATCCGGGACGCTTGTCCCGGTTTCCTTTTTATCTTTCTTTTGTTTTTGTTTTGCAGGCAATCGGTAAATTCCCTTTACTTCGCTTTGGTAGATTATCTCCGCTCCGAGGACCCGTGTTCAGACCCTACACCAACCATCTCGGTCCAGGTTCTTCTACTTCACTCTCGACTCTAGTTTTAGTCCTGTGAGGACACAGAACGATTTAAGTGTGGGGTAGGATGCTAGAGAACCTTGCATGAACTTGATTGCCCTTGATTGTGTTTTCGTGTGTTTCGTGGCCCCTTTCCAGTCTCTCTAGCATTAGAATGGCTCAGTTCTTGATTTTTGATGTTAAGTTGTTGTTCAACCTGTCATAATGATGCTTAGACTGCTTAACCTAGAACTTGAGAACCAACGTGTATATTTTGATGCTAAATTGCCTGGTCAGAACAAATTTTTAAAATCACGCTTGTAGTTTGTAGCCATGATTGCATGAAAATGACCGAATCTGACTAGCAAACCAAATGTGAGCTTTTGATCCATTGCACGTAACTTGCAATTTCAGTTCCTTTTGAGTGATTTTATGTTTGCTTGAATGAGTTAGAATTTGCATGAGACCTACTCGAGACCACACGATGACACGAGTTATAGAATGATAGGGGCACCTAGATTCAGCTACTAAGCCAGATAGCCTACCCAATGTTAAATCCATTAGGTGTAAACCCTTGAGCTTGGCCTGTTCTTTCGGTTCGATATACATTACAACCATTTCCCATTCTT
The DNA here is from genome assembly GCA_034768395.1 of Linum lewisii. Classification (NCBI taxonomy): domain Eukaryota; kingdom Viridiplantae; phylum Streptophyta; class Magnoliopsida; order Malpighiales; family Linaceae; genus Linum; species Linum lewisii. The sequence continues at coordinate 31,432,825 of CM068297.1, forward strand.
TCATTCCCCGTTGATCCCCTGTGGTTGTAGTTCTAGATTGACCTACCGGAAGTCGGTTTGTATTAACCTGCCTATAGCCATTAAACAGGTGATGTTAGCCATTATGTCCAAACGTGTAAACCCCTCTAGCAATTAAAAGAAAGAATCAGCACAAAGAAAAAAAAGAAGAAGAAAAACAAAAGAAATTTCAAAAAAAGTAAGGAAAAGAAGAAAAGTTCCAAAGTTCCAAAGTTCAATAACGTTCTTCTCCCTACATATGGAAGAACGAAGTCAAAAGAAAAGTGATGAGCTGCAGAACAGTGATCAAATACTACCAAGCTGGAAAGCTAAGCAGATCGTATTCCACAGGGTTTCTTCTAATCGACTACTCAAAGAAGCTGGCAATTTATTCAGGTTTAAACACTTCGTGCGTGGTGTGAGTTCCACGACTTCTAGACTCAGATGCAAGAAAATTAAAATGAAATTGAAAGACAGAATGATTGGATGGTTCAGACAGACGACAGACAAGCTTAGATTTCGAATCCCCCTTAGATCACCAAGGCAACAACAATCAACAGATCAGCGGATTTCAATTATCGTTCAATCAATTTCTATACACCACCATAACTCTTGACCCTTAGGTTTAAGACCGGCGAACGTTCACTCTATCCGTTCTAACTACCAAGATTAATTAGTCGCCCGGGTACGGTCGCCTCTCGCAACGACTTAACTTAACTGGTGCAATTACTAATGATTTATGAGTTACTCTTGCAGTGGATTAACCCTAATCGGCTCCTACGAAAGGCACACTCCAATTATAAGGTTAACTGGTTGAATTGATGTTCTAAAGTGAGGCGAGCGTTCGCTTCTATCCTCAGCTTAACAAGAATCTAAGCTAGGTGATCAGGAAAGACAAGTTTTAATGTTTAAAGCAGAGAAGCTGTCTGGCGACAAACCCTAATTCAACACAAACCTAATCTAGGCGATCAATCAGAAAAGAAACATAAATAATCAAGAACAAAACAACCATGCAAAGAGAAACTGATTGAACTTTGAATCTAATCACCACCGATCCGTGACCGCTTTAAAGCCCTGGGTCACTTAGGGTTCATCTAATCTAAGCTCTATGAGTTTAGCTACTCATATTAGGAACAAGAGAATCGAAAACAAACAAGGAATACATCTCAGGTAGGAAGAACAGAGAAGAACTGTAAAACCTAATTTGACAAATCCGTGAAGCTTCAATCTCCGGTAATCTTCAATCCAAGCTCCGAGTCTCCGAGGTGAAGGGATGGCGTCACGATCTCTCCACGATTCTTTGAACACTCTAAACTCTCTCTCGCACTTCTAGGTCTGGAAATTATGATTGATATTATCAGGTCTATCTGTTCTGGGCCGCTGGTTTAAGTATTTATACTTAACCCTAATCTGCCGGATTTTAACTGATATTTTCGGCGAAAATAGTAAGGAATTTTTGCCGAAAATTCCTTCACAAAAGGGGATGACCGCCGGCTGTTTCTTCTGTGGTTTTCGGTTCAACAGTTTTCGGCGAAAACTTAGTGTTTTCGCCGAAAATATCCATCAGTTGACATCAGTGATTTTGTTCTTGCATTTTCGCCGAAAACACTAGGGGATTTTTGGCGAAAACTCCTTTGTAAACCGGGGCAGGGATTTGTTTGACTTGGTTGGCTCCTTGGATCGATTCCGGTGCGATTCCTCGATGTTCCAACGCCTTAGACACGTCCTTGGCTACTTTATTTGACGGCAAAAACCTGTGCTATCATAAAAACACTAGAAAACCATCAAATAGACCCGAAACGGGCCAAAGTAACACAAATGGCACGAGATAGGGCAATTGATTGAACATTCGTTATTCTACCCTAAAAACCATGTCTTAAGCAAGGAAATGTCACTTAAATGAGGCTGATAATCACGTCAAATCGAGTGTCATCAAAAAGTCAAAAGAAAAAATGTGTAAAGAAAATTCAGTGCTAGGTTGCTTGAGGGTATCATAGGATGAGCGTTCACTATTCCACCCGTGTCTGGTTAGACGGTAGGTAACCATAGGCTAGATTCGAGGGAAGTTAGTCGAAATCTACACCGCACCAAAGCTATCATCATACATTCCCATCATCCATCTCATTATAAACCCTTGTAGTGTAGAATTCGTTACGGTCCTAGCAGGGAAGTCCTTCTTGACTAGTTCCTCGTGTTGTCACAGTGGTGGAGATGTGGTCGAACTGCAAACTTATGACAGAATTCAGTAACAGAAAATGATTGAGAGCATAAACACATCCTTAAACACAGAGAGTGAGAGTTTCCCTTATACTAAATATTTCCTGTGTGAGGAGTCTGGTCGGTCAGGTCAAATTCGTGTATAATTGGTTGCTATTACTCGTCGTGTGCAGTTTTTAGTGAGACCAGGTTGTTTGGCTGATCAGTATGCATGTTAGGTTTCTTGTTCTAGGAATTACCTGTCTAATAATTCATTGTGCATGCTTGAGCTCCAATTTAACTAATCTTATCATTTGTGAACGTGAGCGTTTCTATTCAGTTTGCTTGAGGACAAACAAAAGCTTAAGTGTGGGGTATTTTGATGACACTCGATTTTACATGATTATCAGCCTCATTTAAGCGACATTTCCTTGCTTAAGACATGGTTTTTAGGGTAGAATAGCGAATATTCACTCAACTGCTCTATCTCGTGCCATTTGTGTTACTTTGTCCCGTTTCGGGTCTATTTGATGGTTTTCTAGTGTTTTCATGATAACAAAGGTTTTGCCGTCAAATAAAGTAGCCAAGGACGTGTCTAAGGCATTGGAACCTCGAGGAACCGCACCAGAATCAATCTAAGGAGTCAATCAAGTCAACTCAAATCCTGCCCCAATTTACACTGCAGTTTTCGGCGAAAACTCCCCAGGTTTCGGCGAAAACTCATGAAGAAATCGGCAGAGCTTACAAAGAGAAGTTTTTGGCGAAAAGACAGAGTTCTCGGCGAAAACTCCAAATCCGAAAATCACAAGAGAATCAGCCGACGGAAGCCTTCATTTACACTCAAGTTTTCGGCGAAAACTCAGCAAGTTTTTGGCGAAAACTCCAGGCAAAATCCGGCGATTCTAGGGTTAAGTATAAATACTTAACCGGCAGCCCAAGAAAGAATATACCTCATAATACATCATAACTTCAGAATTCTCACGAGTACTGGAGCAGAGTTTAGAGTTCGAAGAGCCAGTAAGAGATCGTGAGGCCATCCCTTCACCTCGGAGACTCGGAGCTAGGATTGAAGATTACCGGAGAGCGAAGCTTTGCCAGAGTTGTCTTAATTAGATTTTACAGTTTCTATCTGTTCTATCTTTCGATGATGAACTCTGTTTCTGCCTTTGATTCTTTTGTTATGAACATGAGTAGCTAAACTCGTAAATGTTAGACTAGATGAACCCTAATTGACCCAAGGCTTTAAAGCAGTCACGGATCGGCGGTGATTAGATTCAAAGTTCAATCAGTTTCTCTTTCATGTTTGATTTGTTCTTCGTTGTTTATGTTTCTTATCTGGATTGATCACCTAGATTAGATTCTTGTTAAGCTAAGGATAGAAGCGAACGCTCGCCTTACTTTAAAACATCAAATCAAAAAATTAACCTATTCATTGGAGTGTGCCTTTCGTAGGAACCAGTTAGGGTTAATCCACTGCAAGAGTAACTCATAAATCGTTAGTAATTCGACCAGTTAGTTTAGTCGTCGCAAGAGGCGACCGTACCCGGGTGACTAATTAATCTTGGTAGCTAGATCGGATAGAGCGAACGTTCGCCAGTCTTAAACCTAAGGGTCAGGAGTTATGGTGGTGTCTTACAATTGATTGAACGAGAATTGAAATATAGGCTAAGGCCTCCCCCTGCAAGTAGGAAAGCTCAGAAGGAAGAAATGCCACTCCAGGCCATGCTGCTGGCCGAGTGTAGAAACCCTAAGGCTGTGGACAAGCCTCGGTCAGATCCTGGCCTAATCTCCAAGGGCCCTGAAGATGAGGCACACTCTAAAGACCCTCTGGAGGCATTCCTGGAGTACAGGAACAGGAGGGCTTAAGAGTACCTGACCAAGAAGGGATGGCCACCCAAGACTGACCTGGTGCCAAGTTCTGAGAAGAATAAGAGCTCCTGGTTCCAAGGCACCACGTCTGGCCCGACCCTAGTCCATGAGAGCCACATATGGAGCTACCTAAGAAGATGCTCAAAGCTAGGAGAGGAAGACTCAAGCAGAAATGAAGAAGTCCCCAAACCAGCCCCGCCCCGAGCCCTAGACCGAGAGCCGGGCCGATCGGGCCTAATTTATGAGGCTAGCCACCATGTGGTCAGAGCCTTTTGGCAAGCCCCTAGCCCCTGGGACAGCCCGGAGCATCAGGCCCCAAGGCCCGACAAAGGCCCGCTGTTTGAAGAAGAAGAAGCCCGGAGCCGAGCAAAGGCCTGGCCCGAGACCGGCAGACCGCCGAGTCCTAGTCCCACCCGGACTAGGAAACCCTGAACTGCCGGATTAGGGTTTTAGGTGTTTTAGTCCTATTTGAGTTGTATTTTCGTTTTTAAAGACTATTTAATTGTTTTTCCCTTTTTAGTAGGATTGTTTAGGGGTTTATGATTCTATTTAGGAATAGGACTCTTTATTCTATTCTTATTTAGGAAGTAGTGTTTAGGGAGGAGAGCTTGTTCCCTCACCTATATATAGAGGCCGCTGGCCACCCTTTCTAAACACAACTTTTATGAAATAAACAACCCCCTATGATAGAACTTTGTTCTTGAAACCCTTATTGTATCTGCATGTCGCGATACTGAAGGATCGACTTATCATCAAGAGCATCCATCTCTTGGCGTGGCGTCTACGACTTGATACTTCTGGTTCCTAGCTGTTATATAGCTAGCGGGTCAAAGTCCTTTCCATCCCCGGTTCCCGACGGTTCTACCTCGTTGCACGATAATCAACTTGCGGTGTTCAAGGGTCGTCTGCCCACGGTTGCAGCGGTTCACATCAGATTGCCATGTTGGCAATCTGTGTGAGAAAAGCTGAGCCAATCCCTTCTCCCCTCTTTCTTCTCTTTCTTCTTCCATCTTTCTTCTCTTTCTTCTTGTTTAAAAGACCCAGACTTAGCTTCTTCAACCCACCATCTCATCTGTCACCTTCTTCAATCCACCATCTACAAACCCCAACCCAAATCCTATACCCTCTGTGGATTAAAGAAGGGTTCCTCATTCAACTGCTGCCGCCACCGTAGTCCCCAATCCTCACTAAAATCCTTCTTCCTCATTTAACTTCTTCGATCAACCATCTGCAAACCGACCGCCCCAAATCTTATACCCCATCTACAAACCCAAATCCTATATGCAAACCCACCGCCCCCAGCCACACAACTGCCGCCGCCGCACCCAAAGCGGAAGGAGATCTGCTGATTCAGTCCTTCCCATCCCTTCCCTCCGCATCCATCGCATGAATCTCACTACCTTGGCTGATTCAGCCACATCTCACGTCTCCACTGTCCTCAATTTCACCCTCATCGCCAAAAACCCCAATTCCCATCTCCCTTTGTTCTACAATCCATTCACCATCACCTCCTCGTCCAGCGACTTCTTTCTCGGGGATGGAATTCTGCCGAGATTTGCGCTGAGCACCAAGAACTAGACCAGCCTTAGGAAAGTGTTTGTGTCTGGGTCAAACGAAGTGGATGCAGAGTCGATGAATGGACTCAGATCCGATCTTCCAAGGCTAATTGAAGAGCTGCAGACTGTGTCTGGGTCAAATGAAGTGGGTCAAACAAAGTGTAAACATAGATTCCATGGAGGATGTGCGAAGAAGTGGCTTAAGGTTCATGGGAATTGCCCTATTTGCAGGTTTCAGATGTCGGTTGAGGAAGAGGAAGTGGGGATGAAATGGTTGGGATAACTAGAAATTTAGTGACCAGATAACAATGATCAAAAAGTTAAGTGACTACCTATAAACGAATAGGGATGAAACAGAAAAGACCAAAAATTTAGTGACCAGATAACAATAATCAGAAAGTTAAGTGACTAACTAGAAACAAGGGGGATGACACAAAAAAAACTAGAAATTTAACGACTAGACAGTTATAATCAGAACGTTAAGTGACTTATATTAGTCACGGTTCCTTTTGCAAAATCGTGACCAATATTAGTCACGGAAACCGTGACGAACTTCTAGTTAAAACCGTGATGAATTATTTGTCACGGTTCCTTTTGCAAAACCGTGACCAAACCATGACTAATATTGGTCATGGTTTTATAAAAGGAACTGTGACAAATAATTCGTGACGGTTTTGCAACAAACCGTGACTAATAGGGCCCAAAAACTGTGACTAATATACTATTTTCTTGTATTGCAAGTGAAAAATCACTCGATAAGGGCCTAAAAGTGTGCCCCTCTTTCGAGTGTCACATGAAATTAGGTAATCATCAACTTAAACACGAGTCCTAGCAAGCATCTATGCGATTGAGAACCCAATCCACCAATAAAATATGAGCAAACATTGTGTCTATTGTTACATTCAACACCATTTACAATATGCCATGGTCAATCTTGGGTAATAAAAACATTAATATCGAATGAGAGTCACAAGTCTTGCATCCACACATCCACTACACTATTGAATCCATAGGAACACACAACACCCAAAGTATTACCCCAACCCAACCGCCCAACGCATGGAAAGAGAAGGAAAACTATCAATCCTACACAAGAAGGTGAAGAAACACTACAAGACAAACCCTCGTCAGATTTTGTTGTGGATAAATAATCTGCGATGAACTTTATCGCGGATAGCATAAAGGATCTGCGAAAAATTTATCCACTACAAAATTCGTAGCTTTTATTTAATCTTTAACCGCAACAAAATACTACCCATGTGATGAGCCAATCGTACCGTGGACACGACTGGAGCTAGGTCAAATCCTTCAAGAACCGGATCAACTTATACATGGAGTCATGGAGCAAGGGTGGCCATGAAGAAGATGGTCAGAGGTTTATTAGAGAAGGCCACACCCGGCTACAAATGAAGGCCCATAAGCCCCAACACCAGGCGCTACTACTGATGCCGAGCCGAGCGCTAAAACCGGAACCATACGACGAGCCTTGGAGAGTAAGAGCTACACCAAGGCTAGAAAAGACACCTGGGAGGATGCTGACCCTAAGCTAGACCAAGGAGACCAAGCTCAGAGCCGAAGCAGCCAGGGGCCGAGAGCCGACACTGCCACGGGCACAGGCTGAAGCCAGGGCCCGTACGAGAAGCACTTAGGGCCGAGGCTCAAAAGTACTTGTGCCTTTCAGGGATCCTTTGGCTCTAAGGAAAAACCTCCATCAGTCCCAGCCCAGCTTGAAGACAGACGCCACAGAGACATATGGGACATGGAGCTGGACCAAGCCAAGGTGATGTCGGTCCAATAAATCTAGGCACCAAGTCCGGATGCTGATTCGAGGCAGTCTCGAACACGGAATGATGTGATCCCAGCCACCAAGCCCGGTGTGGACACAACACTACGAACACCAAGCCCGAACCTCCCCATATTAACATGGGATGGCGAAATTAATGGAGAGAACCGGAGAGGATTTCCTTTGCTAGAAAGGAAATACCCCATACCAGGAGCCCTAACATCAAACCTTGAGGCTGATGCCGATCCGGTCCCAACACTAATTAATCTAACGGTCCCTAAAAGGTTGGACCCAAATCCAATCCCTTGGAAGGGTTGGGTCCGGATCCACCCCCCCCCCCCCCGGTGAATTTTGCCTCCTTTTTATTTCTTTATTAATTTAGGAGTTAGTTTCCTAGGAGGAATCGGAGAGCCTGTTCTCCCTTCCTCACCTATAAATAAAGGCCTTCGACCTCATTGTAAGAACAACCCCCCTTTGATTAAATATAAATTTCAGAACTTTTATTCTTTCCCTTCAAGCTTATGTGAGGAGCATTGCTTAAGGTTTGGCTTATTGTCTAGGGTATTCCCCCCGTGAAGTGGCGTCGTCGACTTGATACTTCTGGGACGAGGAAGAAATCTGCGCCACACGTGCCACCCCCGTGTTTCCAAGTCCTTTTAGGAGTAGAAAACACGGGAATGACGAAACCCAGCCAAGGAAGGACTTCTCACATCCCATCCATCTCCTACACGGACTAGGATTCCGCTCCGGCCCTAGGCTTTCCCCAGTTTTGCCGGATTAGCTATTTTTAGTCTTTTTAGAGTTTTACTTCGGATTTTTTTTCCTTATTAAACTATTTAGAAATTGTTTATCCTATTTTAGGAGTTAGTTTCATAGGAGGAATAGGAGATATTTTTCTCCGTTACTCACCTATAAATAAAGGCTTAACGCCTCAATGTAATGACAACTTACATCTTGAGAATTTTATAAATCAGAACATAAATTCTTTATTCCCTTTCAAGTCTTTGCCTGTTGTTGCTAGGCTTAGGTTTAGGTTTATCATAACTTGAGGTATTCACCCTCAACTACGTGGCACCATTTGACTTGGACACTTCGGGTTCCTAGCTATATACAGCTAGTGGGTCCAAGTACTCTCCGCCGCCATAAGGCTGACTTGTTGTTGCTGAACATCAACTTATAGTGGTTAGGGTCGCTGCCCACGGCTAGAGATGGTTCACATCAGTTGGTATCAGGCACGGTTCAACTCTTGGACCACTCTATGGTTTATCTTTATTACTTTAAATTTGTTTTTGAAAACCCACTAAATAGTTTCATTGATGTTTGCTTATCTTGTTTGTTTCTCTTTTTTCAGAAAATTGTAAGGCAGAAAAAGTTGGCGGCCATAAAAATACATCAAGAAAAGGAAAATACAAAAAGAGTCTTAAATTAGAAAAAAAATTGACCCAACCAAAGTAAGGCCACCTTGCCAAAGTTTCGTTCATTATAGGTTGATCTTAAGAAGAGGGGAAGTTTTTAAAAAATTTAAGTAGCTTTCGTTGTCTAGGTTTTCTTTGAACCAAAATCCTGAAAATTCCATTAAACTGTTTGCTTGTGTTCTATTCTTCGAGTCATAGAAAAGATTGTGCTTGTGACTAGAGATATAATCCTAAGTTGTTTAAGTCTTGTGTTGTCACACGTTTCGATATTTCTTAACTTGGTAGCCTAGAAGAATCTTGCAACTACTTGAGCTGAACTTAACTGTGTTTTGATTTGCTAAACCTACTTGAGTGCTTACTTTAAATTCTAAACACGAGTGGTAAAATCAGAGTGTGTGAGGTTAGTTCATTCATAGGTTGAGAGATTTGAGAGGCCTTTCTGTTCGTTTTATTCACTAATCATGGAAGATAGAAGAGTACCCACGTTGAAGAAGGTCATGGCTATCATGGCCCTAACCCTCATCAACATCCAAGCCACAATGGCTCAGATAGAAGAAAGAAGGACCGACACCACCACCGACACCGGCCCTAGTACCGACACAACGCCAACACCCAGTACCAGCACCTGAACCGGCCCAGCCCCGAAGCACTACTGATAAAAGCGATTTTACCAAGGTCGTATTCCACTGGGTCCTCTCATAAACCAATACTCACACTTCTCATAGACGGTCTAGACATTTGAAATTGGTTTGGTTTGATAAGAAATTCAGAAACAAAAGCAAAGATGCGCAATACTAACAAAGATTAAACAAGAGAGAAAGGTGGTTCAAATCAAAGACAAAGGGGGCTCTCTTGGTGGGTAGTTTCATCACGCTCAAGAGGACTAATTGAACAAACAAGCCAATCAAGATCGAGTTTGCATTCGGATGACCATGCATTTCACTTCTATAGACTCAATGCACTCTTGTAGCACCAAATCCCTATCCTAATACCACTCAACTTAGGCTCTCGCTCTCAAGCTAAGTGAAAAAGGATGCATTCTAAGTGTTTGTTGAAATGCCAAGACACAAGACCCTCTCTTAAGACTCTATGACCACAAGGCTAGGCATAACACTCTCATATCAATGCCCTAACACTAAGAGATTCACCAAAAGGCCTTTTCAAACTCAATTGAATGAAAATCCACATGCACACCAAGTGTTCGATAAAATGCCCAAGAGAGAAATCAAGCGAAAATGGTTGAAACAAGATGATCTAATCTCTTAGAACACACTCACTTCAATCCCTAGACCTACAATCTATGCAATCCAAGCACTCTCATGCATCAAATCACATTGAATGGACCAAGTCAAGCAAACATGGCATAAAATGGCATTAAGAACAAGTCTAGGAATCATCCTCATACAACCAAGATCAATCATGGCAAGTTCTATACAATCATCCCTCTATCATAGCACAACTAATCTACCCATCCAAGATGAACCCTAGAAACTCAGCCACACATGGCCAAGGGAGTAAAGAGAAAAGAAGGAAGAATGGTCACCAAGAACACCATGGATGAATCCTTGAGATGATCTTCATTTCTCCACTTGTAAGCACTTCTCCCAAGGTTTGTTGGCTTCAATCCTAGCTCCAATGGCTTCAAATTGCTCCAAAAATGTGTTCTAGGGTTTGAGGGTTCGTGGGTATGTGTTTGGGGTTCAAGAGAGATGAAAGAATTCCCCAAAATAGCCAAAAACAAGAGTATTTATAGTGCAGGGGGGCAGTGCACGGCGTGCACTCCTGCACGGCGTGCAAACCTGCACGGCGTGCACCCCTGCACTCTGCAGAAAACTCGATCTTGTAATGCTCATATCTCCCTCGTCCGGACTCCAAATGACCTCCCGTTTGCTCCTATGTGCTCCTCGTCATCCGTACTTCGATGCCATAACCTGAAAATGCACAGAGGAAACTCCAATAGACCACGAATTTGGCTCCAAAGTGGAAACCGGACAACAAAAGAGCACTTTGCATAAAACTTCAATAAAAGCATATTAAGCATGGCCTTTAAGGATCAAATACGAGCATTTCATAGGTCAATCATAAGCTCAAAATGCACTAACTAAAGTCACATCAAATTCCCCTAGGACTAAGCTTTGCTTGTCCTCAAGCAAATGAATTAGAAAACATCCAAGCTCACAAATGACAAAATCGGTCCCATTGAGATTCAAGCGAAAATAATTTGGCTTAAACTGTTCCACGAACAAACTTAACATACACATGCAAGAACGTCAACCAAACAAGTCTAGACCTCACTATTTTCTACACACTTCAAGTAGTGGTTAATTGGGACACAACAAAACCGACCACGATAACACCAACTCTAATCAAAAGGACTTGACTCGGGAAATGGAACGGATTAGGTGGGGGTAGGAAAATTTTGGAAAGTGGTAAGTGATCGTGATGTGGCTATCGACTCAACTTCGTCCGCTTCTAGATCTGCACTTTTCATGCTCAAGCTAGGATCACTACAACAATGGCCACTTTTGAGAACTTCTTCTTTTTTTTTCCTTTTTTTTCTACTGCATACTAGTGCTCGATCCAACACTTCACTTAGGTGTTGAACCTGCCTAGCTCACAGCCTTTGCCTTTTCTAGTGCTCAACCCGACACTTCACTTAGGTGCCGAGCTTGCCTAGCTTTTCTTTTCTTTTTGAGCATTTTCTTTTGAACATTCTCTTCACAAATTAGCCACATGATCCTTAGCCCCTTACAACTTCCACACAAGATTTCGATTTGGATTTCCGTCTAATCTCAAGCCACAATCATGAGGGATCAAAAATGTTTTGAAAAACATGGAAAAGGGTGAAAATGTGTATGATCCAACAAACAGGCCAAGGCTCAACGGGGTTATCCTAAAGGATAATGATTCGGGTAGGCTTTTTGGCTAAATGTGGTCAACTTCTAATTGCCTTTATCATCTTAGAACGGTGTTATCGAGCGGTACAAAAACACGTATCAAACCAATCAACCAACATACAAGAGTGATCCAATATCTGTTCTGGCCCAGACTCATTTGATATTAGTGCAAACATGCTGGTTATGGGTTCTAAGTGGAACAGTCTAAACGTCATTGTGAAAGCTTGAAGTCAATTAAAAAACAAAAGTCAAGAACTGAATGATTCTAAGATAGAGGAATTTGGAAACAATCAAGATCATGCAAATCAAGCAAAGCATAGCATTACATCTCTACCACAAATAATCACACCAAACCTCAAACTCCCCTACGACTAACAGGAGCATTGTCCTCAATGATCAAGAGAGAGAGGGTAAGGTGGAACGAAGTTACCGCGTTGGTAGAGAGGAACATAGGACGTAATAGTGGTGAAAGAGTTCCATGATGATCCTTGGTGAAGAGTGATCCAAAATGCTTGTCAACCCTTACTCAAAAAGCTAAAACAACACAAAAACCTCAAACAACAATTAAAAGAGAAAAAGTAATGATAACATGGGGTGCATAAACAAGTGCAATAAAGTCAAAAGAGAGCCTTGATTGATCTACACACAATCACAATCAAATAAAAAGAAAACAAGGGTCTTGAGATAGAAGTGGGGCCCTGGAAATCTCACTGGGAAGGATGAACACAAAAATCACTAATCAAGTATCCTTCAATTCCGAAATCCAAAACATGAAAGATCAGAGCAAAGATCAAACAATTTAACATCCACAGCTCAACGATCACATCAAAATGGAAATATCACTTAGCATGAATTAAGATCATCAGAGTCAAAAGCAACAACCTATGCTAGCAAAGATCAATTCATTAAGGACCACTCTAAGCATTAGGCATGTAAAACGGGCAATATTACTAATAGCATCATATGAGCACGAAATCACATAATGTAAGGAGGGATGTACAAAAATAGACCCATGTGTGGTGATCAAACACACCCCTCCTCACACAAAGAAGGTAAATCAGCCCCTGAATTCATCACCTGCAACACCCAACAAAATGACATACACCACCCTCAACCAACCATCCCAAGAGAATATACCGTTCACCATTTAACACACCAACAAGCAAAGGACCACACCATACAAACAACCAATGAAAAACCAAATCATAATAACCCCAATACCTCATTAACACCCCCCAAACGAATCAAACAGTGAAAAAAATTGTGGGGAAAAAATTGCAGGGGTGGTGCACGGCGTGCAGGTCCGGCGTGCATGGGTGCACGGCGTGCACCTTGGAGCTGAAAATTTTTCCGAATCCTCCTGGACAGCACGTGCACCAACCGTGCACGATGCACGGCGTGCGCATGCACGGCGTGCATAGGTGCACGGCGTGCACCTCCTCAGCCTAAAATCAAATTTTTATCTCGACAAAAGATGACCAAAACACCGTCAAATCAACCCAAAACGGACCCTGAACTTCATAATTTCAACACCTACGAGATCACAAAGGACACCACAACAACTCAAGGACCTTGAACACCACAAAAACACACAATCATGCAATCACATCAAGAAGAAAAGAAATGAAAAACACTCGGGTTGCCTCCCGAGAAGCGCTTGTTTAACGTCTTAAGCTTGACGAAGCACACAGATCAGCTAAGTAAAACCATCCCAACTCATTACCTCTTTGAAGTCGAAGTCATTACCTTCGCATGGCACACAGAACTTGAATTGAACCTTACCGACTTCGGGAGGTGTGAGCTCGGATTTCCGAGATGATGAAGTGTGAGCAATGGAGAAGGGGCCAAACCACTTGGAGTGAATTCTCTCATCGGGTGGCTTCTTAGTCTTGCTAGTTTCACCCATCGGTGCGGCTTCCTTGCCCTTCTCGGGTGGCTTCTCCACACCTTTCTTCTTAGCCTTAGGTGGAGTCTTTTGAAGCACGAAAGGTGGAGCCTCCTTTACTTCATCCTTTTTCTCCTGCACATCACTAAGAGCAAACAACTCCGCAAGACTATGACGGACAAGGTTAGTGCTATTAGTAGCCGAAGTAAGCTTATGCGGATTCTTAGGATCATGATGACTAGCATAAGACAAAGTAAACTCCATGCCATTTGAACGGTCAAAGATCATGCATTCATTATCAACCCTAAGTGTAAGTTTACCACCGTAGACATCAATCAAAGCATGAGAGGTTGCTAAGAAAGGTCGTCCTAAAATCAAAGGCACATCGGTATCACCCAAAGCATCTAGAATAACAAAATTCACAAGGAATTCAAAAGCACCGACCTTAACCAACACATCTTCAACAATACCACGAGGAGATTTCATGGTCTTATCCGCTAATTGAACATTCATGAGGGCTGGTTTTAGTTTCCCTAGGCCTAGCTTCTTAAACATGCAATATGGCATAACATTGATACTAGCACCCAAATCGACTAAGCCTCTACTTATTGCATGCTCACCAATAGTGCAAGGAATAGTAAAGCTACCTGGATCCTTAAGCTTCTCTGGTGGTTGCTTAGAGAGAATGGTAGAGCATTGTTCGTTAAGCTTTGCCGAAGTTACATCCTTAAGCTTGCGTTTGTTGGTGAAGATCTCTTTCATGAACTTCGCATATTGAGGCATCTTGGTGATTGCTTCTCCAAAAGGGAATGTGAATTGCACCTTGTCAAGAATCTCAACAAACCTCTTGAAATCTTTCTCCATGGAATCCGGCTTCAAGCGCGAAGGATAAGGTGGCTTAGGCTTGTACGGAGGTACAACCGGTGCGGGAGGAGAGACCGGAGTAGCACTCGTCGTAGCCTCTTGAGAACCAACCTTATTGGTCATCTTAGAAGCTTCTTTAACATTGGCTCCTCTATCTTTAACTTCACTCTTATCCGTGTCATCATCGGAGTCAACATCTTCAACTATAACCAAATCATCATCTTGAGCACTTACCACCTTAGGGATGACATCTTGTACTTGCTTACTACTCCTCAAAGTTACCATCATAAGCTCCTCGGGACCCTTGGGATTGACCTCGGTGTTGGCGGGTAAACTACTTTTATGTCTCTCCGAGAGTACCTTGGCAACATGCCCCAATTGAGTCTCTAGGTTGGAGATGGAAGCTTGTTGATTCTTGAAGAGTTGAAGAATAGCCGCATTAGTGTCTTCTTGAGAGATCGAAGATCCACCTTCTTTGTTTGGAGGAGGTTTGTTGAAACCGGGTGGTCCATTACCCTTATGGTTATACATCCCCGGTGGATTAGAACCTTGCTCACCACCTTGGTTACCTTGATTTTGGTTAGCAACTTGGTTCCATTGGTTTCCTCCTTGGTTGCCTTGGCTTTGATTTCCCCTTTGATTCCATGGGGAGCCTTGATTGTACCCCTTGTATCCTTGGAATCCACCTTGATTAGGCTTGTTGTAATTACCTCCTTGGTTCCATGGACGGTTGTAGTTACCACCTTGGTAATTTCCTTGAGGGTTGAAGTTTCCATAGAACCCTTGGCCTTACACAAAGCTTACTTCCTCAATGCTTTCACCTTGGTTAGGCTCGGAAGTAGCAAAAGGACAAACATTAGCATCATGACCTTGACCTCCACAACACTCACAACAAAACATCGTAGCAACCGGTGGATTACCCACTTTAGATGGCTTAGAGGGAGGCTTAGGCATACTAAGATTGCTTACTTGTGAAGCTATGGCATCGATCTTGGACATAAGAAGAGCGATCATGGGATCATCTTCATCACGGTGGCCCGGTAGCTTCGGCTTCTTCCCAAAACTAGATGACTCCTTCGATGCATCAACACTTATGGCTCTAGAGTCGTAGTGAGTGTCGCTCCCATACTTGGACCTTGGAGGTTGTTGGTGAGACCAACTCCTAGTCTTATTAGCCATCTCCGTAAAGAGTTCTAGAGCATCTTCGGGAGTGAGCATCCTTAAATCACCTCCGGCGGCTTGGTTGATCATCCTTGTATTCTCAAAATCAAGGGACCTAGCAAAGATATCCGCCAAGCTCCATTCGGTGAAGTTGTGATGAGGACAAGACCGAAGAAGGGCTTGGAACCTATTCCAAGTCTCATGGAAGAGCTCTCCCTTGTGTTGTGTGAAGTGGTTGATACGATCTCGGATTGCATCCGTCATATAAGGAGGAAAGAACTCTTCGAGGAAAGCTTCGGCTAGGCCCTCCCATGTGGTGAAAGCTCTACTCGGTTGGTTCTCCAACCATGACTTGGCTCTACCTTTGAGTGAGAAGGGAAAGAGCCGGAGTCTCACACAATCCGGGTGCACTTGGTCATTCTTCACCGTATCGCATATCTCCAAAAAGTCCTTCAAGTGTCTAGACGGGCACTCTCCATCTATACCGTTGAACACCACTCCGTTCTGTACCATCTGAATCATATTTGGCTTTAGCTCGAAATTTCTTGCATTCACTGGTCTTCGCACGATGCTCGAGGCTGCCCCTTCAAGGGTTGGGCGAGCATAATCAGCTAGTGTGCGCCTCGCACCCCTTTGCGATTGATCGTCTTCATTAGTGTGATGTGAATGCTCCGAGTGGTTATCTTCGTCCTCATGGTGAGACATGTTGTTGCGTGTGGTGCTATGAATTAAGTGAGGAAGAGAACGAGTTGGTGGTTCAATCACGACCTTGATGCCTTGGAGTCATGCTTGAAGACGGGTGATCCGCCTCATGCACTAGTGCATGGTTCCTACACACAAATCAAACAACAAATACCAACGTAATACGACAATGTGTGATAACAAGTCAAACAACACGTAACAAGGAAGCAAAAGTAAAACGGAAGGAAGTGAATAGATCGGTTCACTACTAAGTGCTTTCAAAGGAATGAGAGAGTCCCCGGCAACGGCGCCAAAAACTTGATAAAAGCGATTTTACCAAGGTCGTATTCCACTGGGTCCTCTCATAAACCAATACTCACACTTCTCATAGACGGTCTAGACATTTGAAATTGGTTTGGTTTGATAAGAAATTCAGAAACAAAAGCAAAGATTCGCAATACTAACAAAGATTAAACAAGAGAGAAAGGTGGTTCAAATCAAAGACAAAGGGGGCTCTCTTGGTGGGTAGTTTCATCACGCTCAAGAGGACTAATTGAACAAACAAGCCAATCAAGATCGAGTTTGCATTCGGATGACCATGAATTTCACTTCTATAGACTCAATGCACTCTCGTAGCACCAAATCCCTATCCTAATACCACTCAACTTAGGCTCTCGCTCTCAAGCTAAGTGAAAAAGGATGCATTCTAAGTGTTTGATGAAATGCCAAGACACAAGACCCTCTCTTAAGACTCTATGACCACAAGGCTAGGCATAACACTCTCATATCAATGCCCTAACACTAAGAGATTCACCAAAAGGCCTTTTCAAACTCAATTGAATGAAAATCCACATGCACACCAAGTGTTCGATAAAATGCCCAAGAGAGAAATCAAGCGAAAATGGTTGAAACAAGATGATCTAATCTCTTAGAACACACTCACTTCAATCCCTAGACCTACAATCTATGCAATCCAAGCACTCTCATGCATCAAATCACACTGAATGGACCAAGTCAAGCAAACATGGCATAAAATGGCATTAAGAACAAGTCTAGGAATCATCCTCATACAACCAAGATCAATCATGGCAAGTTCTATACAATCATCCCTCTATCATAGCACAACTAATCTACCCATCCAAGATGAACCCTAGAAACTCAGCCACACATGGCCAAGGGAGTAAAGAGAAAAGAAGGAAGAATGGTCACCAAGAACACCATGGATGAATCCTTGAGATGATCTTCACTTCTCCACTTGTAAGCACTTCTCCCAAGGTTTGTTGGCTTCAATCCTAGCTCCAATGGCTTCAAATTGCTCCAAAAATGTGTTCTAGGGTTTGAGGGTTCGTGGGTATGTGTTTGGGGTTCAAGAGAGATGAAAGAATTCCCCAAAATAGACAAAAACAATAGTATTTATAGTGTAGGGGGCAGTGCATGCCGTGCAGGAGTGCACGCCGTGCACTCCTGCACGGCGTGCACCCCTGCACTCTACAGAAAACTCGATCTTGTAATGCTCATATCTCCTTCGTCCGGACTCCAAATGACCTCCCGTTTGCTCCTATGTGCTCCTCGTCATCTGTACTTCGATGCCATAACCTGAAAATGCACAGAAGAAACTCCAATAGACCACGAATTTGGCTCCAAAGTGGCAACCGGACAACAAAAGAGCACTTTGCATAAAACTTCAATAAAAGCATATTAAGCATGGCCTTTAAGGATCAAATACGGGCATTTCATAGGTCAATCATAAGCTCAAAATGCACTAACTAAAGTCACATCAACTACCCAGCACCAGTATAGCACCTGGCCCCAGACTCGGTACCAGCACCCATGACAGCCCCATGCCCAGCACCAGCTAGACCCCCGGCCTGCTACAACATTCGGCCCATGCCCCGACACCGAAACACTACCAGATCACACCCAGCGTTTCTCCACTGTCTCCAGACAAATTTTGATAGCTCAACCAATAGAAGAAGGGTGGGAACAGAGGGACAACCTGTTCCATACGAGATGCGTTATCAAAGACAAGCTTTGTAGCGTGGTTATTGATGGAGGGAGTTGCACAAACACGGTCAGCCTAGCCTTGGTGGAAGGATTAGGATTACAAACTCAAAAGCAACCCAGGCCATACAAGCTGCATTGGCTCAATAACTGTGGAGAATTAAGGATCACGCGACAGTCACTGATGACACTCGATTTGACGTGATTATTAGCCTCATTTAAGCGATATTTCCTTGCTTAAGACATGGTTTTTAGGGTAGAATCACGAATATTTAATCAATTGCCCTATCTCGTGCCATTTGTGTTACTTTGGCCCGTTTCGGGTCTATTTGATGGTTTTCTAGTGTTTTTATGTTAGCACAGGTTTTTTGCCGTCAAATAAAGTAGCCAAGGATGTGTCTAAGGCGTTGGAACCTCAAGGAATTGCACCAGAATCGATCAGAGGAGTCGAACCAAAGTCTGCCCCATTTTACAAAGGAATTTTTGCCGAAAATACCCTAGCACTTTCGGCGAAAATATATGCACAAAATCACTGATGTCGACTGAAGGAAGTTTTTGGCGAAAACCCTAAGTTTTTGATCGAAAACTATTAGACCAAAAATTACAAGAGAAAGCAGCCGGCGGACCATCCATTAACAAAGGAATTTTCACCGAAAATTTTTCAATATTTTCGGTGAAAATATCAGGCAAAATCCAGCTGAATTAAGGTTTAAGTATAAATACTTAAACCGGCGACCCAAGGGAGAGACACACATCATTATTCATATTTTCACAAATCAGACTTTTGAGAGTCAGCCAACTCTAGGGTCGATAGATAGAGTTTAGAGAGTTCGAAGATCCGTGGAGAGATCGTGACGCCATTCTTCCACCTCGGAGAACTCAGAGCTTAAAGTTGAAGATCCAGGAGATTGAAGCTTCGCGGGAGTCGTCAGAATTAGGTTTTTCACTTCTTATCTGTTCTTCCTCTGTATGATGATCTTCTTTGTTGCCTTTGATTCTTCTGTTATCGTTATGAGTAGCTAAACTTGTAGAGCTTAGATTAGATGAACCCTAAGTGACCCAGGGCTTTAAAGCGGTCACGGATCGGCGGTAATTAGATTGGAAATTCAATCAGTTTCTCTTTGCATGGTTGTTTTGTTCTTCACTGTTCATGTTTCTTCTCTGGTTGATCGCCTAGATTAGGTTTTTGCAAGTTAGGGTTAGTCGCCAGACGTAGTCGTTAGACAGTTCCCTGCTTTGGCGCTTAAACTTGTCTTCCTTGATCACCTAGTTTAGATTCTTGTTAAGTTGAGGATAGAAGCAAATGCTCGCCTCTCTTTAAAACATCAATTCAACCAGTTAACCTTATAATTGGAGTGTGCCTTTCGTAGGAACTGATTAGGGTTAATCCACTGCAAGAGTAACTCATAAATTGTTAGTAATTGCACCAGTTAATTAAGTCGTTGCGAGAGGCGACCATACCCGGGCGGCTAGTTAATCTTGGAAGTTAGATCGGATAGAGCGAACGTTCGCCAGTCTTAAACCTAAGGGTAAGGAGTTATGGTGGTGTATAGAAACCGATTGAATTAGAATTGAAAACCGTTGATCTGTTGATTGCCAATGCTCTGGTGATCGAAGGGGGATTCGAAATCTAAGTTCGTCTATCTTCTCGTTAGTCAACCTTTTACTTTTCTGTCTTTTATTTTCCTGCTTTATTAGATTAGAAGTCATGGAACTCACACCACGCACTAATTTAGGAGTCTAGGATTATGCATGATCTTGCTTGCTATCTATGATTATGTGGTTCAAATTTGAAAATTCTCTAGCATAGAATTGCTCAATTCTTGACTTTTGATGTTAAATTGACTTCAATTTTAAACAATGACGTCTAGACTATTCCGCTTAGAACCTGTAACCAACGTGTTGGCACTAATATTAAATGAGTCTAGGTTAGAACAGATCATAAATCACTTCTGTAGTTGAACTTGAATTAATTGAATTGATTGACTTGTTAATAACAAAGCTCGATAACACCGTTCTAAGATGATAAATGCTAGTTTCTCCCATGTTTTTCACTCCATATTTGTTCACCTGTGATTGTGGCTTGAGATTAGATGGAAATCCAATTCGAAATCTTGTGTAGAAAGTTATACCTAGCTAGGATCAAATGGCTAAATTGTTGAATCAAGTAATTGAGTTGTTCAAGTTAATGTTAAGTTCTTTAAAGTGCTGAAAATAAAGCTAGGCAAGCCCGACACCTAAGTGAAGTGTTCGGGTTGAGCACTAGAATAAGCACAAATACTGTGAGCTAGGCAGGTCCAATACCTAAGTGAAGTGTTTGGTATCGAGCACTAGTATGCAGTAAATAAATTGAACGAAGAAGTCGAAACTTGAAATAAATTGTTGTTTAAATCGGTCCTAGCTAGAACATGTAACGTACAGATCTAGAAACGGATGAAGTCGAGTCGATAGCAACGTGACTTTTCCTACCTCCACATCCACATCATGGCTATAGCTTAAAGTCTTTTTGATTAGAATTGGTGTTATCGTAGTCGGTTAATCATAATTAATTGTTTTGCCAAGAAACGAGCTTTGTTTAAACTACTACTTGAAGTGTGCAGAAATTAGTGAGATCGAAAACTTGTTTGGTTGATGTTCTTGCATGTGTAGGTCACTTTCTCTACGTGGAACAGTCTAAACCAAACTGTTAGAATTGAATCTCAGTTTAATCTCATGTCATTTGTGAATTTGAGTGTGTTCTAGTTCAGTTTGCTTGAGGACAAGCAAAAGCTTAAGTGTGGGGTATTTTGATGACACTCGATTTGACGTGATTATTAGCCTCATTTAAGCAACATTTCCTTGCTTAAGACATGGTTTTTAGGGTAAAATCACGAATATTCAATCAATAACCCTATCTCGTGCCATTTGTGTTACTTTCGCCCGTTTCGGGTCTGTTTGATAGTTTTCTAGTGTTTTTATGTTAGCATAGGTTTTTTGCCGTCAAATAAAGTAGCCAAGGACGTGTCTAAGGCGTTGGAACCTCAAGAAATTGCACCAGAATCGATTCGAGGAGACGAACCAAAGTCTGACCCATTTTACAAAGGAATTTTTGCCAAAAATACCCTAGCATTTTCGGCGAAAATATATGCACAAAATCACTGATGTCGACTGAAGGAAGTTTTCGGCGAAAACCCTAAGTTTTCGACCGAAAACTATTGGACCAAAAATTACAAGAGAAAGTAGCCGACGAACCATCCATTTACAAAGGAATTTTCGACGAAAATTCTTCAATATTTTTGGCAAAAATATCAGGCAAAATCCGGCTGAATTAGGGTTTAAGTATAAATACTTAAACCGGCGGCCCAAGGGAGAGACACACATCATTATTCATATTTTCACAAATCAGACTTTTGAGAGTCAGCCGACTCTAGGGTCGATAGATAGAGTTTAGAGAGTTCGAAGATCCGTGGAGAGATCGTGACGCCATCTTTCCACCTCGGAGAACTCGGAGCTTAAAGTTGAAGATCCAGGAGATTGAAGCTTCGCGGGAGTCGTCAGAATTAGGTTTTTTAGTTCTTATCTGTTCTTCCTCTGTATGATGATCTTCTTTGTTTCCTTTGATTCTTCTGTTATCGTTATGAGTAGCTAAACTTGTAGAGCTTAGATTAGATGAACCCTAAGTGACCCAGGGCTTTAAAGCGGTCACGGATTAGCGGTAATTAGATTTGAAATTCAATCAGTTTCTCTTTGCATGGTTGTTTTGTTCTTCACTGTTCATGTTTCTTCTCTGGTTGATCACCTAGATTAGGTTTTTGCAAGTTAGGGTTAGTCACCAGACGTAGTCGTTAGACAGTTCCCTGCTTTGGCGCTTAAACTTGTCTTCCTTGATCACCTAGTTTAGATTCTTGTTAAGCCGAGGATAGAAGCGAACGCTCGCCTCTCTTTAAACATCAATTCAACCAGTGAACCTTATAATTGGAGTGTACCTTTCGTAGAAACTGATTAGGGTTAATCCACTGCAAGAGTAACTCATAAATCGTTAGTAATTGCACCAGTTAATTAAGTCGTTGCGAGAGGCGACCGTACCCGGGCGGCTAGTTAATCTTGGTAGTTAGATCGGATAGAGCGAACATTCGCCAGTCTTAAACTTAAGGGTAAGGAGTTATGTTGGTGTATAGAAACCGATTGAATTAGAATTGAAAACCGCTGATCTATTGATTGCCAATGCTCTGGTGATCTAAGGGGGATTCGAAATCTAAGTTCGTCTATCTTCTCGTTAGTCAACCTTTTACTTTTCTGTCTTTTATTTTCCTGCTTTATTAGATTAGAAGTCGTGGAACTCACACCACGCACTAATTTAGGAGTCTAGGATTATGCATGATCTTGCTTGCTATCTATGATTCTGTGGTTCAAATTTGAAAAATCTCTAGCATAGAATTGCTCAATTATTGACTTTTGATGTTAAATTGACTTCAATTTTAAACAATGACGTCTAGACTGTTCCACTTAGAACCTGTAACCAACGTGTTGGCACTAATATTAAATGAGTCTAGGTCAGAACAGGTCATAAATCACTTCTGTAGTTGAACTTGAATTAATTGAATTGATTGACTTGTTAATAACAAAGCTCGATAACACCGTTCTAAGATGATAAATGCTAGTTTCTCCCATGTTTTTCACTCCATATTTGTTCACCTGTGATTGTGGCTTGAGATTAGATGGAAATCCAATTCGAAATCTTGTGTAAAAAGTTATACCTAGCTAGGATCAAATGGCTAAATTGTTGAATCAAGTAATTGAGTTGTTCAAGTTAATGTTAAGTTCTTTAAAGTGCTGAAAATAAAGCTAGGCAAGCCCGACACCTAAGTGAAGTGTTCGGGTTGAGCACTAGAATAAGCACAAATACTGTGAGCTAGGCAGGTCCAATACCTAAGTGAAGTGTTTGGTATCGAGCACTAGTATGCAGTAAATAAATTGAACGAAGAAGTCAAAACTTGAAATAAATTGTTGTTTAAATCTGTCCTAGCTAGAACATGTAACGTACAGATCTAGAAACGGATGAAGTCGAGTCGATAGCCACGTGACTTTTCCTACCTCCACATCCACATCATGGCTATAGCTTAAAGTCTTTTTGATTAGAATCGGTGTTATCGTAGTCGGTTAATCATAATTAATTGTTTTGCCAAGAAACGAGCTTTGTTTAAACTACTACTTGAAGTGTGCAGAAATTAGTGAGATCGAAAACTTGTTTGGTTGATGTTCTTGCATGTGTAGGTCACTTTCTCTACGTGGAACAGTCTAAACCAAACTGTTAGAATTGAATCTCAGTTTAATCTCGTGTCATTTGTGAATTTGAGTGTGTTCTAGTTCAGTTTGCTTGAGGACAAGCAAAAGCTTAAGTGTGGGGTATTTTGATGACACTCGATTTGACGTGATTATTAGCCTCATTTAAGCAACATTTCCTTGCTTAAGACATGGTTTTTAGGGTAAAATCACGAATATTCAATCAATAACCCTATCTCGTGCCATTTGTGTTACTTTCGCCCGTTTCGGGTCTGTTTGATGGTTTTCTAGTGTTTTTATGTTAGCATAGGTTTTTTGCCGTCAAATAAAGTAGCCAAGGACGTGTCTAAGGCGTTGGAACCTCAAGAAATTGCACCAGAATCGATTCGAGGAGACGAACCAAAGTCTGACCCATTTTACAAAGGAATTTTTGCCGAAAATACCCTAGCATTTTCGGCGAAAATATATGCACAAAATCACTGATGTCGACTGAAGGAAGTTTTCGGCGAAAACCCTAAGTTTTCGACCGAAAACTATTGGACCAAAAATTACAAGAGAAAGTAGCCGACGAACCATCCATTTACAAAGGAATTTTCGACGAAAATTCTTCAATATTTTTGGCGAAAATATCAGGCAAAATCCGGCTGAATTAGGGTTTAAGTATAAATACTTAAACCGGCGGCCCAAGGGAGAGACACACATCATTATTCATATTTTCACAAATCAGACTTTTGAGAGTCAGCCGACTCTAGGGTCGATAGATAGAGTTTAGAGAGTTCGAAGATCCGTGGAGAGATCGTGACGCCATCTTTCCACCTCGGAGAACTCGGAGCTTAAATTTGAAGATCCAGGAGATTGAAGCTTCGCGGGAGTCGTCAGAATTAGGTTTTTTAGTTCTTATCTGTTCTTCCTCTGTATGATGATCTTCTTTGTTGCCTTTGATTCTTCTGTTATCGTTATGAGTAGCTAAACTTGTAGAGCTTAGATTAGATGAACCCTAAGTGACCCAGGGCTTTAAAGCGGTCACGGATTAGCGGTAATTAGATTTGAAATTCAATCAGTTTCTCTTTGCATGGTTGTTTTGTTCTTCACTGTTCATGTTTCTTCTCTGGTTGATCACCTAGATTAGGTTTTTGCAAGTTAGGGTTAGTCGCCAGACGTAGTCGTTAGACAGTTCCCTGCTTTGGCGC
This sequence comes from Linum lewisii, assembly GCA_034768395.1. Lineage (NCBI taxonomy): Eukaryota > Viridiplantae > Streptophyta > Magnoliopsida > Malpighiales > Linaceae > Linum > Linum lewisii. Next base: position 31,457,582 of record CM068297.1, read on the forward strand.
TTAAACTTGTCTTCCTTGATCACCTAGTTTAGATTCTTGTTAAGCCGAGGATAGAAGCGAACGCTCGCCTCTCTTTAAACATCAATTCAACCAGTGAACCTTATAATTGGAGTGTACCTTTCGTAGAAACTGATTAGGGTTAATCCACTGCAAGAGTAACTCATAAATCGTTAGTAATTGCACCAGTTAATTAAGTCGTTGCGAGAGGCGACCGTACCCGGGCGGCTAGTTAATCTTGGTAGTTAGATCGGATAGAGCGAACATTCGCCAGTCTTAAACTTAAGGGTAAGGAGTTATGTTGGTGTATAGAAACCGATTGAATTAGAATTGAAAACCGCTGATCTATTGATTGCCAATGCTCTGGTGATCTAAGGGGGATTCGAAATCTAAGTTCGTCTATCTTCTCGTTAGTCAACCTTTTACTTTTCTGTCTTTTATTTTCCTGCTTTATTAGATTAGAAGTCGTGGAACTCACACCACGCACTAATTTAGGAGTCTAGGATTATGCATGATCTTGCTTGCTATCTATGATTCTGTGGTTCAAATTTTAAAATTCTCTAGCATAGAATTGCTCAATTATTGACTTTTGATGTTAAATTGACTTCAATTTTAAACAATGACGTCTAGACTGTTCCACTTAGAACCTGTAACCAACGTGTTGGCACTAATATTAAATGAGTCTAGGTCAGAACAGGTCATAAATCACTTCTGTAGTTGAACTTGAATTAATTGAATTGATTGACTTGTTAATAACAAAGCTCGATAACACCGTTCTAAGATGATAAATGCTAGTTTCTCCCATGTTTTTCACTCCATATTTGTTCACCTGTGATTGTGGCTTGAGATTAGATGGAAATCCAATTCGAAATCTTGTGTAAAAAGTTATACCTAGCTAGGATCAAATGGCTAAATTGTTGAATCAAGTAATTGAGTTGTTCAAGTTAATGTTAAGTTCTTTAAAGTGCTGAAAATAAAGCTAGGCAAGCCCGACACCTAAGTGAAGTGTTCGGGTTGAGCACTAGAATAAGCACAAATACTGTGAGCTAGGCAGGTCCAATACCTAAGTGAAGTGTTTGGTATCGAGCACTAGTATGCAGTAAATAAATTGAACGAAGAAGTCAAAACTTGAAATAAATTGTTGTTTAAATCTGTCCTAGCTAGAACATGTAACGTACAGATCTAGAAACGGATGAAGTCGAGTCCATAGCCACGTGACTTTTCCTACCTCCACATCCACATCATGGCTATAGCTTAAAGTCTTTTTGATTAGAATTGGTGTTATCGTAGTCGGTTAATCATAATTAATTGTTTTGCCAAGAAACGAGCTTTGTTTAAACTACTACTTGAAGTGTGCAGAAATTAGTGAGATCGAAAACTTGTTTGGTTGATGTTCTTGCATGTGTAGGTCACTTTCTCTACGTGGAACAGTCTAAACCAAACTGTTAGAATTGAATCTCAGTTTAATCTCGTGTCATTTGTGAATTTGAGTGTGTTCTAGTTCAGTTTGCTTGAGGACAAGCAAAAGCTTAAGTGTGGGGTATTTTGATGACACTCGATTTGACGTGATTATTAGCCTCATTTAAGCAACATTTCCTTGCTTAAGACATGGTTTTTAGGGTAAAATCACGAATATTCAATCAATACCCTATCTCGTGCCATTTGTGTTACTTTCGCCGTTTCGGGTCTGTTTGATGGTTTTCTAGTGTTTTTATGTTAGCATAGGTTTTTTGCCGTCAAATAAAGTAGCCAAGGACGTGTCTAAGGCGTTGGAACCTCAAGAAATTGCACCAGAATCGATTCGAGGAGACGAACCAAAGTCTGACCCATTTTACAAAGGAATTTTTGCCGAAAATACCCTAGCATTTTCGGCGAAAATATATGCACAAAATCACTGATGTCGACTGAAGGAAGTTTTCGGCGAAAACCCTAAGTTTTCGACCGAAAACTATTGGACCAAAATTACAAGAGAAAGTAGCCGACGAACCATCCATTTACAAAGGAATTTTCGACGAAAATTCTTCAATATTTTTGGGGAAAATATCAGGCAAAATCCGGCTTGAATTAGGGTTTAAGTATAAATACTTAAACCGGCGGCCCAAGGGAGAGACACACATCATTATTCATATTTTCACAAATCAGACTTTTGAGAGTCAGCCGACTCTAGGGTCGATAGATAGAGTTTAGAGAGTTCGAAGATCCGTGGAGAGATCGTGACGCCATCTTCCACCTCGGAGAACTCGAGCTTAAAGTTGAAGATCCAGGAGATTGAAGCTTCGCGGGAGTCGTCAGAATTAGGTTTTTAGTTCTTATCTGTTCTTCCTCTGTATGATGATCTTCTTTGTTGCCTTTGATTCTTCTGTTATCGTTATGAGTAGCTAAACTTGTAGAGCTTAGATTAGATGAACCCTAAGTGACCCAGGGCTTTAAAGCGGTCACGGATTAGCGGTAATTAGATTTGAAATTCAATCAGTTTCTCTTTGCATGGTTGTTTTGTTCTTCACTGTTCATGTTTCTTCTCTGGTTGATCACCTAGATTAGGTTTTTGCAAGTTAGGGTTAGTCGCCAGACGTAGTCGTTAGACAGTTCCCTGCTTTGGCGCTTAAACTTGTCTTCCTTGATCACCTAGTTTAGATTCTTGTTAAGCCGAGGATAGAAGCGAACGCTCGCCTCTCTTTAAACATCAATTCAACCAGTGAACCTTATAATTGGAGTGTACCTTTCGAAGAAACTGATTAGGGTTAATCCACTGCAAGAGTAACTCATAAATCGTTAGTAATTGCACCAGTTAATTAAGTCGTTGCGAGAGGCGACCGTACCCGGGCGGCTAGTTAATCTTGGTAGTTAGATCGGATAGAGCGAACATTCGCCAGTCTTAAACTTAAGGGTAAGGAGTTATGTTGGTGTATAGAAACCGATTGAATTAGAATTGAAAACCGCTGATCTATTGATTGCCAATGCTCTGGTGATCTAAGGGGGATTCGAAATCTAAGTTCGTCTATCTTCTCGTTAGTCAACCTTTTACTTTTCTGTCTTTTATTTTCCTGCTTTATTAGATTAGAAGTCGTGGAACTCACACCACGCACTAATTTAGGAGTCTAGGATTATGCATGATCTTGCTTGCTATCTATGATTCTGTGGTTCAAATTTGAAAATTCTCTAGCATAGAATTGCTCAATTATTGACTTTTGATGTTAAATTGACTTCAATTTTAAACAATGACGTCTAGACTGTTCCACTTAGAACCTGTAACCAACGTGTTGGCACTAATATTAAATGAGTCTAGGTCAGAACAGGTCATAAATCACTTCTGTAGTTGAACTTGAATTAATTGAATTGATTGACTTGTTAATAACAAAGCTCGATAACACCGTTCTAAGATGATAAATGCTAGTTTCTCCCATGTTTTTCACTCCATATTTGTTCACCTGTGATTGTGGCTTGAGATTAGATGGAAATCCAATTCGAAATCTTGTGTAAAAAGTTATACCTAGCTAGGATCAAATGGCTAAATTGTTGAATCAAGTAATTGAGTTGTTCAAGTTAATGTTAAGTTCTTTAAAGTGCTGAAAATAAAGCTAGGCAAGCCCGACACCTAAGTGAAGTGTTCGGGTTGAGCACTAGAATAAGCACAAATACTGTGAGCTAGGCAGG